>CM019915.1:1068354-1527109 GCA_009764595.1 Geothlypis trichas | reverse complement strand
CTTACTTGATGACCAATGACAGCCCCACCTGTGTCGAGGCTGTGAGCAGTCACAAGATTTTATTATCATTCCATTCCTTTCCTTTCAAGCCTTCTGATGTCTCCTTTCTCTTTTCCTTTAATATGGTTTTAATATATCATTTTCTTTTGATGTAATATATGTCATATAATAATAAATCAAGCCTTTTGGGACATGGAGTGAAGATTCTCATCTCTCCCCTGGTTCTGAGCACCAGCCCAGTGGTGGAGCAGCTCCCCAGCCCAGCACTGCAGGAGATGGGGGTGGCAGCTCTGCAGTGACTCAACTCTGCTGCCAGCAGAGACAGAGAGGAGCTGATGGGCTCAGGATGGAGAATGGCAGAGTCTCAGCGAGCTGCTGCTGGCAGGGACATGGTGTGCCCATTGCTGCCATCTGGGGGGACATTTCCCCCTCCCTGGGCAGAGCAGGGGAGTCTGTGGGGCCTTGTGGTCACCTGCTGGCCACCAGCCAACCCACTGTGGCTGTGACAGGTGAAATCTTTGTTAATGCCTTAAATCCAGGGGTGGATCCATTCATTTATCCATGGATGGGCTTTATCAACTTTATCCATTTATCCATTTGCTGGTTTTCCCATTTCCCTGAGGAGAAGGGGCAGGGCCAGGCCAAGGGGACAGTGCTGTGTGGTGTTCACAGGGGTGCCAGGACCAGGGGAGAGATGAGAATCTTGACTCCATGTTTCAGAAGGATGATTTACTGTTTTATTATATATATTATATTAAAAGAAAATTATATATTAAAACTACACTAAAAGAATAGAAGAAAGGATTTCATCAGAAGGCTTGAAAGGAAAGGAATGGGATGGTAACAAAAGCTCCTGACTCTCAGAGAGTCCAAGCCAGCTGACTGTGTTTGGCCATTAATTAGAAACAACCACGTGGACCAATCAAAGATGCACCTGTTGCATTCCACAGCAACAGATAATTATTATTTTTCTTTTCCTCAGAGGCTTCTCAGGAGAAAGGATCCTAGCAAAAGGATTTTTCATAAAATATGTCTCTGACAGTGATGTGCCAGGTGAGCACCCCTGAATTCCCCAATGCCACCAGTGCAGCCTTTCCATGCTGGCTCCTGGATTGCCTTTGTTTTTTGGGGGGTTTTGTCTGTTTGTGCAGATTTTTTTACCCCACTTTAGAAATTGTTTTTTGGGTTGGTTTGGGGTTTTTATTTCACTCTTACATAGAAAGTTTCAGTTACTGTAGAAGACTCCATGATAGCAAGATGGTACAGTAAAATTACTAAAATTTTATGATTTTTTATGAATTTTTTAAAATGAATTTATGCGACCGTGCACACTAAAATTACATTTTTTTCTAGAAGAACAAAGGAAGAAAGATGCCCCCTAACTGGAATTTTGACATACAAAATCACTGAAAAGTTTTTCATCCGTTTTGCAGGAGGAATCAGAATTCATTTTATGTTGATACCTCACAGGGTGAAACCACACCAGGTATTTTGTGCTATGGAAGAACTCCAGAGCAGGAGCACAGGAGAGTGGATTTTTGGCTTTTTCCTCCAAATTCAGGTTGGAGGTCAGGCCTTAGGGACACAGAGGTGAACCTCTAGACCTCTCATCCTTTTCTTTGCCAAACACAGCAGCAGTTTTGGGATCAGCAGATTACCCAAAGAACCACCAGCTGAAGCTTTAAGCTGCAAACAGGGGCCAGCCAAACTCTGCCTTTTGGACAAAATTATCCTTTTGACTCCAGCAAATTTCCCTTGCAAAATGCAGTCTAATACCCACATCCTGAACTCCTCCTGTGGCAAGCAGCGAGCCAGGTCTGCAGAGTGGGGGCTCATTTGCATTGCAAAGCTGCCGTCGGTGTCTGGGAAGGCTGAGGCACTTTTATTCTGATTTTTCCTTTGAAGCCAAGTAACCACGGTGGCATTATTTGCATCTGGGCTGGCATTGACAGGCTGTGGTGGTGCCTTTATCCCTGGCTCCCTGGAGACAGCACAAGGGGTAATCAGCAGCCTCGAGTGCTCCGAAACTGAGCCTATTTTTTCCACTGGATTAGCAGCAGCAAATGCACAAGCACATTATTAAGATGGTGCATTCATTTCTTTGGAGTCGGGGTGGAATTTTGATAGAGTTAAAAACCCCATTAATATTTACATCACTTAGTGGTGCTGGAAGTAAGTACATTTATTTTAACTCAAGCTGCAAAGCGTTTAGTTCTTTGTAATTACAGCACTGCTATTAAGTATTCATAAGGCTGCACAATAGAGTGTCACAGGAAACCTGGTTTAATTTAATGGTAAGTCAATGTTTTAGGTTTGTGTAAAAACAGAAACTAATTTACCAAGCCTTCTTGCTTGTGTTTTCCCACCTGGGCTTTGCAAACTTTCCTCAGCTTGGCTCTATTCAAGCTCCTTTTTGCACCTTTGGAAGTTGGGGAGTCGCTGGGGAAGTCTTGCAGGTGTGCAGTGATTTGGGATGGGCACAGGTAGGATGGGGGAGAGCTGGGAAGATTCCTGATGGAAAAAGAGCAGGAGGTGCTGGTCTGAGGCAGCTGAACATGGGCTGGTGGGTGCCAGGGCCCAAAACACCTGGATCCTGCAGTGTGTGAAACACAAAGAGCTGTGTTTAGTGTCAGGTACAAACAGGCCATGTGTATAGTTGTGAGTGTGAAATTTGTGAGCCCCAGCAATGGCAGAGCTGTGAATTCTAATAATAACAGAGGAAAATAAAGCATGGAAAAAGGCCTTTGAACCTATCTTTTGTTTGCAATTGACCCTGGTTGATTTAGGAGCATTGGAATTAAAGTGTTAAGGATGTTGCTTTTTGCTTGCAGTTAATCCATAAAGAGCTATGCAATAATAACCTTTTGAAGTACAATTTTAGAATATTACTTATATCCTTGAAACTATAGCTTTAGAATATATATAAAGGAAATAAGCTTATCTCACACCTTATTGAAGCAGAGAAAAACAGCTTGAGAAAGGAAGATGAACATCACCTCAAGGATTTATGGTTTTGACCAAGGGAAGCTGGACATCACTGTTATGAGATTTATAGTCTCTGCAATTAAAAGGTGGACCCACATCTGGGGAGCTGGTGTCCACCAGATGGGATTTGTCTTTCTTCTTTTGGAAACTGGACTGTCACCATCTGGGGATACTCCTTTTGAGCTACATCCTGAGAATTTAAAATCACAGTAGTGTATAGAATTGTGATGTAATAATTCGGAATAAAAATTGCTGATGAGAAAAAAATTTGAAATAGAAACTGCTGAAAAAAAAACTGATGAGTACCCCTATAAATACCTGTAACCATCAATTATTGGTGTGCAGTTGGAGGGAAAACTTCCCCCACTGTACCCAGTGCTGTATTGCTCATACTTTACCATATTAAACAATAAATTGATTGCTGCTTGAATATTGGCCTAGTCAAGCTTCTTATTCATAACAAGTGGGTGTCTCCAATGGGGAAATCTGCATTTATAGGAGATCCTGGAACCAACCCTGTACTCCTCTCTCCCCTGCAGGATGAGGTCTCTCCTATGGACGTTGAACTCCCAGCTACCTGAGCCTGCTGCCTGTGATGGAAGAGCTGGATGTGAATGTGAGGTAGGAGGAAGGACCCAGCTGCTGGGCTGGGCAGGGACCCTGAAATGCATCTGCAGGGCTGCAGGGGAGCATTTCCTCCCTGCCTGCTTATTGTGAGCCTTTTGGGGGTCTCAGTAGCTGGGCATTGGCTTGGGACCTCCATCCCAGGAAAGGACAGAGCCCCGCAGTCCAGCCCGCTGGGACCTGAAACCACGGGGAGCCTTCAGCCTGCAGAGTGATAACAGCTCTGGATAGTGATAACAGCTCTGTACAGTGATAAGAGCTCTGGGATCTCAGCTCTTTAGGGTTTAGCTGCTGCCAGGCTTGGCTTCCCCGGGCATGGCTCAGGCAGAGCAGAGAGAGGAGAAGCAGAACCGGCAGTTCCACTGGAGATGGTTTATTCAGGAGAGCGTGAAAGGCCCGGTGCAATTCTTCTTCTCACTTAATAGGGTACAGTAAGCTACATATATACCTTTTGCCAGGCCAAACTGGACCAATGGACACAGGTTAAAGGGTTTACAAGTGACCAATAGAAGGATCAATAGGATTTTTTCCTTCTAAGGGTACAAATATACAAATGTGAGTCCAGGGTTAGGGCATTTCTGTGCTGCTGTGTCAGCAATCCTATTGTTAAAGCCTCCACGGTGCCTTAGCAGGGCCTGTGGCATTTACTACCCCTGCTGATAAATCTCCCTGCTCGTGCAGCAGGGCCTGGCTTGGGGTTTCCTGGAGCTGCTCTGAGGACGTGACACCACCCTGGTGTTTGGAGAAGTGTCAAACGTGGCCCAGACGAGTCAAGGATTTCTTTTCAGCAGAAAATGTTATGAATTTTGAAAAGGTTGCAATGTGATGTTGGAGAGACATTCCTGGAAATTTTTGACAGTTCAGTTTGGAACTTGCATTCATCACAGCTCGAGGGAGGTGGCAGACCTCGTTTTCTCTAATTCCAGAGTAGAAAAATAAATGACCCACGAGCATTCCCTATTTATATTTTATTGGATTTTGCAATTTCATGTGGTTCAGAATTTGTTATTTGTTATTGGGTACATTTATTACAGGCAGTAGGTTAATGAGATCCTGTCAAGGGGTTTGAAATGAAAACCTCAATTTGGTTACAGCAATGCAGAGAGGCCAAGCTCTGCCTGCCCTGGGCTCTGACCAGTGTAAATCCCAATTGTGCCATGTTTGGGACTAGGAAAGCCTCCCCAGGCTTTGGGTGAGGCTCCATCATCTCCCTGCAGAGCATTCCCAGGTGCCAGGAATGAAACAGAGCTTCTGGTGGTCTGACAGTCCCTTCTTATGTCATGGGAGCTAAATCTCATCTCTTGTATTTTTGGAGCACAGGTGACCCTTATCTCCACCAGTTCTGCATGGCAGTTTTGCCCTGCATTTTTCTGCCTTTTTTTCCTGCCCTTTTCCCTCTGCTCCTTCTCCTCCCTTCACCCTCACCCACCTTTTTTTTTTCACCCCCTTTTACCCAACTTTTTTTTCTGCCATTTTCCCCCCACATGGTTTTTCCTGTCTGATTTTTCCTTCCTTTTCCCCACCTTTTTTTCTTTAGCCTGCTTTTTTTCCTGCCTTTTCCCCCTCTTTTTTCCCATCCTTTTTCCCCCTGCCTTTTTCTTTTTCTTTCTCACCTTTTCCCCCTTCACCTTTCTTCCCTTTTCTTTCCTCTTTACCCAATGCAACAATTTAGGAAATGGCATTTAACTGAGGATCTGAGCTTTGCTCAAAGCTGACACCTGATTTTCCTGGGCTGGCTGATGTTTTCCTTGGAAAATCTCCTTAATGCTGATAGGGGAAGATGTGTTTAATGTCTTTACAAACAATTCTAGGGGTGTTCATGAATGGCTTTGGAATGGCTCTCGATGTCTCCAGCAGCCTCAAGGGCAAGGCTGTCACAGACCCCAGACAGGTTTGAATTTTAGGGTCATAGATAAAGGCTCAGCACTTTAGAGCCTATTACAGAACCCGTGGGGAAAGGAAGAGGGCTACAGGCAGCCAGGAGTTTGGGATAAAAGCGATTTTGAGATTCCCCAGTGGAATATTTCCTTTTATTCTAATCCAGCTGCAGGACTCCTCTGTCCCCTTTATGGATGCTGGCTTTCCCCACACCTGGGAAATATGGAAATATTGATCCCACAGTTGTGTTCCAGGCATATTTTGGGATATTGTCCTGAGTGCTTCACACTCAGTAAAGGTTTCTTGTTTCCTCAGGTTGTTACAGTCTGGATAAACAGGTGAAAAAAAAACCCCAGCACCTTTAATGCTGATAAACAGCTTTTACAAAACCCCTTTAATTCCAGCTGCTGGTGAAGGCAGACTCCCTTTGATAAGCCAACTTTACAAAAACAAGGTATTATTTCAGTTTGCCACAGCAGTAATTGCTTTTTATTTTTAAGCTGAGCCCCCAAACCCGCTGAATTTTAGATTGATGTTAATTGCTCCCAAACTTGGCTTTATCAGCTTTACTTTCCTCACTCTGCTGCTGAAGGTGTTTTTGTGGCTTGAAAAGTGCAGAGCCCTCCAGCAGCTCTGTGTGCAGCTCATTAATCTGATCTTGACTTTGAGGAATGAGCAGCAAGGCGAGGCAAGGAGGAATCACATCTCGGCTGGCTTGGTTGTGTTTGTTGGGAAGCAAAGGCAAAATGCCATTTTTGAACCCAAGACCCTGGTCCAGAGGCACGGGGAGCACTGGTGCTGACAGCTGAGCTCCATCCACACCCCTGGCAGGGAATGGAGAGTTTGGGGAGTCCCAAATCCTGGAGTTTGCTGTGCTGGCTCCTTCTCCCTGCAGAGCTGGGATGGGTTTGGCTCCTGGGGCTGGGCACAGGGAAGGTCCTCAATCCCCTCTCCCCATCCAAACCTGGGAGAAACAGGAGCAAGAGGGAGAGAGGGGCACCCAAAGCCCCATCCCTGGAGCTCCAGGATGCCCTAGGGGAGCTGGGGGTGCCCTCACCCCCTGCTCAGGCACTGCCAGCCACTCCCGAGGGGGACAAGAGCTGGGCTGAGTGATTGCAACCAAACAGGCACCAAAATGACCCAAAGTGTAGGAAATGGAAGGAGTTGAGGGAAGAGTTTGAGGTCTCTGAGTGCCCTGGCAGTGGGGATTCATGGAAAGCAAAGAGCTGAGGTTGCAATGAAGTGTTTATTCCTGTGTACACAAGGTTTTTGCAAAACCTCTCCAGCTCCTTCACTTGGAGTCATTAAATCATTGTTTATCTCGAGTCCTTTGATCACACTTGTGTTTAGGTGAGAAATAGCAGGCTATAAAATGTCATTTAACAGGCCACACTCAGCCTGGAGCTCTCTTCCTCCTTCCCTTTGCAAGGGAAGATCAGCTCTAATCCTTCTGTGGTATCAGCAGTGCCCAGCCAGAGAAGGATTTGCTCTTGCATTTCTGCAGAGCTAAATGAACCGATGGGGAAGATTTTCTGCCAAACCTTGTCTCCTCCACCTGGGCCCCCGGGCTGGGGAAGGGGCTGGAGCACCAGGAGGGGCTGAGGGAGCTGGGAAGGGGCTGGAGAATCCCTGAGGGAGCTGGGAAGGGGCTCAGCCTGGAGAAAAGGAGGCTCAGGGGGCCCTTGTGGCTCTGCACAGCTCCTGACAGGAGGGGACAGCCAGGGGGACATCCAGGATGAGAGGGAACGGCCTCAGGCTGGGCCAGGGCAGGCTCAGGGTGGGCACAGCAGGAATTTCCCCATGGAAAGGGGGCTCAGGCACTGGAACTGCCCAGGGAAGGTTGCAGAGCCCATCCCTGGAGGTGGCTCTTGGTGCTCTGGGCTGGGGACAAAGTGGGGACAGGACACAGTTGGGACTCAGTGCTCTGGGAGAGCTTTTCCAGCCTCAGTGATTCCATGAAATGCTGTAAGCAGCCAGTGAAAGAGGCTGTGGGGTTTGCCAGGTTTATCCTCTCTGTGCCTGGAGGTGCTGAGGTGGTTGGGCACAGCAGGGACACTTTGGGAAGAATCCACACACTGGGAGTACTCAAACACCTGGGGCATCCCTGAACCTGCAGCCACAGAGCTTCCCCCACCTGCCAGCAGCACCAGGGCAAGGCAGGAGGGCACAGGGAGCAAGGAATGATCAAAATTCACTTTTACATTTCCAGGAATTTCCAGTAACCAAAAAAACCTTGGAGGAAAAGTTTTCTTTCCTAAATTCTCCCTCCAGCCCAGGCCCTGCTCCACGGGGGAGGCACAGCCTGGGTGTTTTTCATATTGTTCAACTCTTTTCTCAGTTTCTAGGGAAACACTTTAAAGCACTATATTTATGGGAACATCTTTCCAAACACCTCCGCCAACACTTAATTAATGGAGTTTTTAAGCCTGGCTCCAGCTCCTGCAAATTAATAGTGTGCTCTGGTGGCAGCTGTGCAAGGGAGACACACACAGGCTCTGGAAATAGAGCAGGGGGTGCAGAGGGGCAGCTCCTGTTGGTGTTTGTGCCCAGCCCCACGGGGAGCTCAGGTCCCCACAAACCTCTGTGAGGCTGCATCTGCTTCTATCAGAGCAGCCTGTGCATGTGGAAATTCCCTGCACTAAGAGCTGGCTCGCAAAAATGAACTTTTTGATGTCTTGCATCACATTTTGATGTCTTACATCACTTTTTGATGTCTTGCATCACATTTTGATGTCTTACATCACATTTTGATGTTTTACATCGCATTTCGATGTCTTGCATCCCATTCAGAACATGCACTGAGCTGGGCATGGAGGAGGAGGTTTAGCTAAAACAAAACCAAGGAACTGAAGTGTTCTGCTCTCGAGCCAAGGGCATTACAGGTCCTTGCTTACAGAGGACACCTGTCTGGAGCCTCCACACCAGTGAGGGCATAAAATTGAGCTGGTGAACATCAGGGCCTGGAGGTTTCTGCATCAGTGTCTGTGCACAGAGGGGCAGTGAGTGGAGATCTGGAAAAGGCAGAAGGATGTGAAAATAATCCTAAAAACTGGGATATCCTGGAGCTTGAAATGGGCTGGGCCTCACTGCCAGCTTTTGCCCAGGGCAGCTGCAGTGCCAGGGGCTTTCCACAGCACCTCCCTTCATTTCCAGGGCTGACCCTCAGCACTGGGCTGGCAGAATTCCCTTTGTCCCCGTGTTTGCATTGCTCCCTTTCCCAGGAGTGGCTGTTCCCAGGAGTCAGGAACCCCTGCAGATGAGCTCCTGCCCCGCTTACCCCCAATTAAGCACAATTAACGATTAAACACAATTAACAAACCATTAACAAACACTCCCAGGGCTTCCCAGGCTGGTCCTGCCTCCTGGGTGGCATCAGCTCCATCTGAGCTGAGCCTGCCCTGCCCATCCATCCTCAGAGCCCCTCGACCTCCTCTGCTGTTTATGGGGAGTGAGAAATGTGGTGAGGGCTCTGTGGAGAGCGTTCAGAACGTGCACTCACCTGGGCATGGAGGAATTGAAATGTTCTTCTCTTGAACCAAGGGATTCCATGTCCTTGCTTACAGAGGACACCTGTCTGGAGCCTCCACCCCAGACCATAAAATTGAGCTGGTGAACACACCAGGGGCTGGGAGGTTTCTGGCTGCCACCACTGGAATGATCTTTAACAATCTTTGCTTTTTTATAGTAAAGCTCAAAATGAGCTGGGAACTGTTTTTGTGAGGCTTGGAGTCACACAGGGGGTCAGGGAGGGTCTCAAATAAAATGTATTTTAGAAATCAGTGTTTTATCCTGTCTGTGCCAAGTCTTCCATTAGCAGAGGTAACTGCAAGGAACTTTTTTGTTCCTCTGGAGGTTTGCAACTGGGAAACTGTCCAGGAAATATCAGAAGTTAGACAGCCAATAGCTCTGTTTGTCTTTGCTGTCCAAGGTGTAAACAGGCAGTGGGAAAAGGGCACAGCATGGATATTTTCATACCCAGCCTCGTGCCAGGACCCTTCCAAGGGTCTTGACTAAATGCCTCTCATTTAACAATATTTTCCTGACTGCAGATATTGTTTGAAAAAGCAGAGCAGGACCTCCATGGTTTCTGATTTGAACATCTTGCAAGTCCCATGCTTTGATGGAAACAAAGCTTGGAGAAAGTAAAGTCAGAATGAGAATGACTGAGAACTGCCAGAGGGGGTTTTGATCAAGTGATAACAAATCTCTGGGCTTAGGGCAAGGCTTATTTTGGGGGAATTTTCACAGGAAAAGGTGTAATAAGACAGGGCATCGAATGCTCTGAGCCCAGGAGCAGCAGCACAACTGAAGAGTTATGGGTTCTGTGCACCCAGTTCTGGATCTGATCATTGCAGGAGGCAATAAGTCTCAAATTCTCAGTTCTGTGAGAAATCTGGGCACTCAGAGTGTGTTTGGTGTGAGCCTAAACCTTTATTTTCCCACTCTGTGTCATGGATCTGCACCCAGTCCCTGCCTGTTTCTAAACTCCTGAGGTAAAGCCTGAGTGGTGCATGTGTGTGTTGGTGATGTCTCTGTGAGGTAAAATCATTCTGTACATAGCCAAATAACAAACATTCTTGTGCAGAAATGCACCCTGGGCTCTGCCTTCAGCACTGGGAGAATATGGAAGGGAAATGAATGAGAATTATTGGCAATATTGGAAATGAATGAGAATTATTGGCAATATTGGAAATGAATGAGAATTATTGGGAGTATTGGGAATGAATGAGAATTATTGGGAATATTGGAAATGAATGAGAATTATTGGCAATATTGGAAATGAATGAGAATTATTGGCAATATTGGAAATTAATGAGAATTATTGGGAGTATTGGGAATGAATGAGAATTATTTGCAATATTGGAAATGAATGAGAATTATTGGGAGTATTAGGAATGAATGAGAATTATTGGGAATATTGGAAATTATTGAGAATTATTGGGAATATTGGAAATGAATGAGAATTATTGGGAATATTGGGAATGAGGTGCTTCACTCCACCATCTCTCCTGAGCACAGCTCTGTGCTGTTTGTTGTTTGTTGTTTGTTGTTTGTTGTTTGTTGTTTGTTGTTTGTTGTTTGTTGTTTGTTGTTTGCTGTTTGTTGTTTGTTGTTTGTTGTTGAGCATTCAGCCCTGTGTGTGACAGGAGAGAGGCAAAGCCACCTAGAAAAGAGGGGATAATCACATTATGGTTATGGAATATGCACCAAAATCAGGATTGCTGTTCTGCTTCTTTCATCCCTTCTGTTCCTCATGGAGCTGCTCTTGGCTTGGCAGAGGCTGTGGGCTCACCTTGCAGCAGTAATTCTAATCAGGAACTGATCAGGGCATTTCTGATTAAACCTGTGTTTGATCTTTGGTTTTATTCAGCATTTACAAAGAGAAATGATTGTTACATCTCTGCTGGGCTGTGTAGTGTGTCTGAATCCCTGCCTAAGCCAGAGATTTGGGGTTTTTTCATTGTTTGGGGTGTTTGGCACCTCCATTAAACCCCTCTAGCCCTGCACAGAGCCCCAGCTCTCCCAGCAGAGCTGCTCCATCCCTCGGAGCCTCCTGGGCCTCCTCTGGGCAGCTCCAGCTCCTGCCTGGGCTGCACCTCCCAAAGTGTTGTGAGAACCAAGGAGAATGCTCAGCACCCAAAGGGGACAGCTGGATTAAAGTCTGCAGACTTGCAAATGTATTTATATAAGATATATTTATATAAATTTATATAAATTTATATAAATTAAATTTATAAAAGTTAAACTAATTAATTTAATTAATTTAAATTATATAAATTAAATTTATATAAATTTAAATTTATATTACATTTTTATAAATTTAAATTTATATTAAATTTATATAAATTTAAATGTATATTAAATTTATATAAATTTAAATGTATGTTAAATTTATAAAAATATTAAATTTATATAAATATATATTTATATACATTTTTATATTTATATAAATATATCTATTTATATAAATATATAAAATATTTATATAAATATATTTATATATATTTATAAAGACATAGATGAATCCAGGGTGCTGCAGAGCCCAGGTGGATGTGCCAGGGTGGGATTGGGTGGCACAAGGGCTCTCTGGAAGTTGTCAGAGGATGCCCAACAAAGGATTTGCAGCAGCTGCCTTTGCTCTGTGTAAATACTGTGATCTTAATCTCCTGCTGATTTCAGAAGTTAATTTTAGCTTACATTTAGGTGACAGTCTAATGGGTTTTGAGGGCTGTGCTCACATGCATCAGCCCTGCAGTGGTATCTGCTCACATGTGGGTGTGAATTATGTAACTGGGGATCTGCTGCCTGCCGAGGAGCAGAGCCAGGCTTAGGCAGAGCCCAGAGCTCCCCAGGCCTGGCTTTACTTCCTCCTTCATTCCCCAGTGCAAGCTCTGGCTCAGACCATGATAAATCAGCTCCTTGCCCTGGATGAGTGCTCAGCCCCAGATCCAATTTCCACTGGGCAAAGGCAGAAGTTGTGCTGCTGCCAGGTGGGAGAGGGGAGAGAGCAGAGAGAGAGCAGGGAGAGAGCAGGGAGAGAGCAGAGAGAGAGCAGAGAGCAGGGAGAGAGCAGGGAGAGAGCAGAGAGAGAGCAGAGAGCAGGGAGAGAGCAGGGAGAGAGCAGGGAGAGAGCAGAGAGCAGGGAGAGAGCAGAGAGCAGGGAGAGAGCAGGGAGAGAGCAGAGAGCAGGGAGAGAGCAGAGAGCAGGGAGAGAGCAGGGAGAGAGCAGGGAGAGAGCAGAGAGCATGGAGAGAGCAGGGAGAGAGCAGAGAGCATGGAGAGAGCAGGGAGAGAGCAGAGAGCAGGGAGAGAGCAGAGAGCAGGGAGAGAGCAGGGACAGTGCAGGGAGAGAGCAGGGAGAGAGCAGAGAGCATGGAGAGAGCAGGGAGAGAGCAGGGAGCAGGGAGAGAGCAGGGAGAGAGCAGGGAGAGAGCATGGAGAGAGCAGGGAGAGAGCAGGGAGCAGGGAGAGAGCAGGGAGCAGGGAGAGAGCAGGGAGCAGGGAGAGAGCAGGGAGAAAGCAGGGAGAGAGCAGAGAGCAGGGAGAAAGCAGGGAGAGAGCAGGGAGAGAGCAGGGAGAGAGCAGAGAAAGGGGAGAGAGCAGGGAGAGAGCAGGGAGCAGGGAGAGAGCAGGGAGCAGGGAGCAGAGCTCAGGGCTTGCTGGGCTGGCACTGGGAGCTCCCTGAGCCTCACCTCCAGTCCTGGAGGTGAGAAAAATATCCCTAAAGCTTGGGAGAGACTGCCAGGGGGCACAGGGGATGGGGAAGGGTCTGGAGGGGCCATGGAGGAGCAGCTGAGGGCACTGGGATTGTGCAGCTGGAGAGGCTGAAGGGATGGGAGAGAGATTGAGACAGAGATAGAGATGATAGAGATATAAAAAAATAGAGATAGAGAGAGAGAGATAGATAGAGATATAGAGAAATAGAGATAGAGACAGAGATAGATGATATAGAGAAATAGAGATAGAGATAGAGATGATAGAGATAGAGAGGTAGAGATATAGAGATATAGAGAAATAGAGATAGATATAGACATGATATAGAGATAGATATAGAAATAGAGATAGAGATGATAGAGATAGGGATAGAGATAGAGACAGGGAAAGTGGGAACTGTTTTAAACAAACAAACACAAAAAAAGGATTTCGATTAGGTGTTAGGAAGAAATTCTTGACTCAGTTCCCATGAAAGGTGGCCCTGCCCGTGGCTGGGGCAGTGAAGTTAGATGCTGTTTAAGATCCCTGCCAAGCCAAACCTTTCCATGGCTCTGTGATTCTATGAAAATCCAGCAGCAGGACCCCTGAACCCTTCCCTGGGCAGAGCACCTGGTACCACCCACAAGCACTGGAAGGTGATGTACAGATCCAGGCTGGCATTGGGAATGTGTTTCAGGGTCTGCAGCTCCAGTCTCTGCTCTGGGACAGGGACAGCACCCAGGGCAGGGCTGGGCTGGGCTGTGCCAGGGCAGGGCCAGGCTGGATTTTGGGAAAGGCTCTGCCCCAGAGGGTGCTGGCACTGCCCAGGCTCCCCAGGGATGGACACTGCTCCAGGGGTGCCCAGGGTGGGATTTTGGGCTGTGCAGGGCCAGGGGCTGGGCTGGATGATCCCGTGGGTCCCTCCCAGCTCAGCATATCCCAGATTCAGTCCCGGAGGCTGCGGTGGGAGCGGGGCTGGAGGCGCCGGGGTCTCCCCAGGTCCTCCCGTGTGTGGCAGCCCCAGCAGGTCCCTGTCCCCAAACTGGGGAGCGCTCCCAGCACGGATTGACTGCTCAGCCCACACACGGCAATTGCTGAAACATTCAAGCTGCCTGTCTTCTTCGCTTCATCCTGACAATTGGTTTTAATCAGCGTTATCAGCTGCTTGAAACATTTCATTCTCCGGAGCTCTGCAGCTTGCAGCCTCTGGGAGAGGGTTGGTGATGGTATCAGGAGTTTTGTTTCAAACCAGCACAAAAGGAGAAAACCTCATCCCTCATCAATACACTTTCAAACCCTTCCCTCCCACCCCACCGCCACAATTTATTTGATTTTTTTTTTTCAAAACAAAACCTCAAATAAGCGAATCATATGACCGAGTTATTTTGATACGTGGAGTGCTGTTTATTCCTGGCTTGTCAATACTTTAATTAATCTCAGCCTGTTTCTAAAACAGAAGTGAAGGACATAATTGACTGGGATCTGCTGGGAGCTGTCCTGCCATCTGCACGGGCTGAAGTGAAGCAGTGCAGCGTTTAAAGGCATTAAAGGAAATTAAATGCCTCTGGATTAATGCTGACTTCTGATTAATATTTTAGAAAAGGATGTGGGAACAGCTGGAAAGGCAGAGATCAAATCATCACTTCCCTATTGTCACGTTTCTGTACTGAGCCACATTATCAGCTTTACTGATAAACAGCTTATCTTGATTTGTAGGTGCTTAAATCCTAATGATTTTTTTATGCCTAGGAATAATCAGGGAAGCAGGAAAGAGGAGAGGCCAATGACAGCTTATTTGTGGTTATGAAATGTCCCAGAGGGAAAAGCCCTGGCTGGAAATGATCAACCCAGCCCTTCATTCCCCACTCCCCAGGGAATGTTAAACCAGGAGAACTCTTCCTGAGGCTCCCAGGGCTGGGAGGTTTCAATCTCAGGGGTTTCCCCTCTGTGTGCACTGGGATCCAGGGAAGGTTCCTGCTCTGCCCCCCATGGCTGATCTGTGCTCTTTGACTGCCACAGAAAATATGCAAAAGCACTTGAGCTCATTTAGAAAAGTTGGGGTGTTTACAGGAAAGTGAAAATTGAGCTTGAAAGAGTAATTACCCTTCTTTTTGCTTTCACATTAATGACTATGCAGAAGAGCTTTTTAAATATGTCCATATGTGGGTTTTAAGCATTCATTCCCCATCAGTATTTCACCTTTTTCCTTAAGTGATTTCTGTATTCCTGCTAACCAGCAATCATTTTGCCTGAATCTCATTTCCTCATAATAGCAAACCCATCAATCTCTGCTTTATTAAAGAGGGAAGCAAGCTTGGGAGCCCGAGCACTCCGATTTGATAGAAGATGTTATGCAAACCATTGATTTCAATTTACAGCAATATCCACTTCTTCCATTATTAACAGCTTGGAATTACTCAGACTGAATAATTAACATGTATTCCTGATGATGGATCATTCCAAAGGCAGAAATGAAATCCCTGCAGCACCCCAGTGAGCATCTGCTGTTCCATGTTCCCCAGGGCAGCAGTGGCCAATGGCAGGAGGGGAACACTCCCAAAAGTGATTTCAGAGCTAAAATTCCTCTCCCAAATGTGCCAGGGGCAGTTCCTGCCCTGCTGGGCTCTGCTCAGAGCCTGGTGGTGACCACTTCTGCCCAGGGATGCCAGCAGATGCCACCACCCTCAGCACAGGCTGGGAAATGTGGATTTAAAACTCTGAGAGGTGAAAAACTGCCCAGGCAATGTCTGGAGGGATGTGTGGCTCAGGGCTGTGCTCCTCTGGCATTTCCAGAGCTTGTTTGGGTGAGTAAAACTGCACATTTCTGGGTGCCAGAAGTTTCTAATCTCTTTTGGCTTTTCTCCAGATCTGGAGAGCTCAGTGAGATAAAGTGTAAAAAGCCTGGGATGCTGTTTAGTAAATGAAAAGTGACCCCAGGGCCAGTCAAGGTAAAACCCAATAGCAGTTCCATTTTTCAATTACCTGAGCAATCTCCCAGCATTAATCCTGGGTGTCCAACGCCAGCTCTGTAGGCTGAGAAGGAATTTCCCTGCTGAATTCGTGTCAAGTGTTGCTTTTAATGCCAGTTTATCTCCAGCCACAATTGATAACAGGAGAAAAACCCTTCCCCACCTGGAAATGTAAAGTCACATAAGCAGGTGAAGGTTTAGGATGCAGTTTATTCAGGATGTATCATTAGAAACAGCTTTAGGAGAAAAATATCAACATTTTGTGATAAAATCAGGTTTATGAGGAATTTATTGCATTCTGGATGTTACCTTCTGGAAAAAAAAAAAGAAAAAAAAATTTTGATGCAGCAAATTATTTGTAAAAATGCAGATTTAAAATACAGCTAACATTGTGGGGGGGGGGGATTTTGTGTTATTCTTTTTTTTCTTTTCTTCCTCTTTGTTAACTGAAAGAAATTATTGATCTCAGAGTAGGGGAAAATTAGCACTTTTAAAAAAATGATTTCCTTTTCCTAACTCTGGAAAAATTACTAAGAAAAAAAAGAAAAAAAAGGAGGTAAAAAAAAAAAAAAAAGCCAGACTGTTTTGTGTTTTGTAGCACAGAGTGAAGAGAGAAAAAGGCAAAACATTATGTAGATTTCAAAAGTGAAGATGTAAAATGCTTGTCTTGAGGAAAGTTTGAACCCATTAGTCCTTGTCACATCACATCAGGAGCTGTAGTGACAAAGAGTGATGGGTTCAGAAAGGAAAAGGGGAAATTGAGGTTACAGGTAAGAAAAAATCCTTCCCTGTGAGGGTGGGGAGGGGCTGGGATGGAATTCCCAGAGCAGCTGTGGCTGCCCCATCCCTGGAGTGCCCAGGCCAGGCTGGACAGGGCTTGGAGCACCTGGGACAGCAGAAGGTGTGGAATGAGATGAGTTTTAAGGTCCCCTCCAACCCAAACCATTCTGTGATTTTATGATACTAAAACCTTGTGGAAAAAAATGGAAAAAACTGCAGGGAAAAAAAAAAAGAGCCCAAAATTCTTCTGTATGGAAAATAACTATTTGTGTGTAAAGAGAATGGAGATGTGAGGAAATGACATATAAATTGTGAGGAAATGTTGTGTACATTGTGAGGAAATGAAATACACAGCTTCCAAAACTCAAATCTGCACTGTTGCATGATAGGTCGGGAGTCAAACAAAATGAAAGAATTCCCAGAACATGTGAAAGAACTCAAAGCAATATTTGAATATGCATAATCTTCATAAATATGCATCTGATCAGTGCAATGAAAAAGTATATGAGGAAAGTTGGTTTAACTAACTGGTGTGCTCTGGGCAGTTTGTACTGTACTGTCCCTTTTATACCTTATTAAACTTTGAGAAATTTTAAGGGCTGAGCCCTGTTTCTCACACCTGTCTCTGGACTCCCCAGTTCCAGTGAGGCCTTCGGCATCGCGGAGAAGATCCTGCTGCTGTCCTTCGTCTCCGCAGTCATCCTCATGGCCATCCTGGGCAACCTGCTGGTGATGGTGGCCGTGTGCCGGGACAGGCAGCTCAGGTGAGCCCAGGCCACAGCCCCTGTGGCTGTGCAGCACGAGCTGCTCTGGGGGTTTTGAAAGCAGAAATCCAGTGATAAATGAGAAATCCAGCCCGGCTCCATAAACAGTCTGGGCTGGCTGACAGAGTCCCAAGCAGGAACAGTGTTGCAGACATTCTTTGTGAATAATCCTTTCTGTAGGATTTTTGCTGCTAGAGCTGAGAAGAAGCTCAGTAACAAATGTAAACAATTATTATCTGCTGCTGTGGAATGCAACAGGTCCACCTGGGATTGGTCTTCTGTAGATGTTTGGATTTACTGACCACTCACGGTGGAGCTGCTCTCCTCTCTGCTGAGACACAGACCTTTGTTGTTCATTCTTCTATCTCTTTCTTAGCTTAGCCAGCTTCTGAAGAAGCCTCTTTCTTTTCTATCTCTATGTAGAATAGTTATAATGCTGTATATATATCATAATATAATAAATCAAGTCTTCTGATAATGGAATCAAGATCCTGTCTCTTCCATCCTCAACAAACCCCTGTGAGCACTGACAACAGAACAGCTCTCCTGAAATGTGGCTGGTTCAGAGACTGGGGCTGTAGGGACCAGACCATGGCTCTGTAGCACTGAGGGTGTTTGAATTGCCTGGAAAAGCTGTTCAGGAGCAATCAAACAGGCTGTTTGCCTGATGAACAACAGGGATCTGCTGTGGGTTGTGGTGGTGTTCACAGGGGACCCAGGGCAAGGGAAGAGATGAGAATCTTGACTCCATGTCTCAGAAGGCTGATTTATTATTTTATGATATATATTATATTAAAACTATACTAAAAAAATAGAAGAAAATATTTCATCAGAAGACTAAAATCAGAATGATAACAAAAGCTTGTGACTCTCAGAGTCCGAGCCAGCTAACTGTGATTAGCTATTAATTAGAAACAACCACATGAGACCAGTCAAAGATGCACCTGTTGCATTCCACAGCAGCAGATAATTATTGTTTTTCTTTTTCTCTGAGGCCTCTCAGCTTCTCAGGAGAAAAATCCTGGCAAAGGGATTTTTCAGAAAATATCATAGTTACAGTGGGTTAAGTCCCAGATGCACGAACATTGTGGTATTGAGATAGCAACCTGCCATGAAGTCATGGTGGTCAACCAGAGTGGCCAACCTGCTGGTCATGGTGGCCAACCATGGGCAACCTCCTGGTCATGGTGGCCAGCCAGATTGGCCAACTTGGTGGTCATGGTGACCAACCAGACTGAGCAACCTGCTGGTCATGGTGGCCAGCCAGATTGGCCAACTTGGTGGTCATGGTGACCAAGCAGACTGAGAAACCTGCTGGTCATGGTGGCCAACCAGAGTGGCCAACCTCCTGGTCATGGTGGCCAACCATGGGCAACCTGCTGGTCATGGTGACCAACCAGACTGAGCAACCTGCTGGTCATGGTGGCCAACCAGAGTGGCCAACCTGCTGGTCATGGTGGCCAACCAGACTGGCCAACCTGCTGGTCATGGTGACCAACCAGACTGAGCAACCTGCTGGTCATGGTGACCAACCATGGCCAACCTGCTGGTCCTGGTGGCCCTGTGCCTGGACAGGCAGCTCAGGTGAGCCCACCCACGGGCTCCTGATGAGCTGAGGGCAGGAGCTGCCCCCAGGGAGTGCCCCTGCCTTGCAGACCCTCCCTGCCTGTCACAGACATATTTTATGAAAAATCCTTTTGCTAGGATTTTTTCTGCTGAGAAGCCTCAGAGGAAAAGAAAAACAGTAATTATCTGCTGCTGTGGAACACAACAGGTGCATCATTGATTGGTTTCATGTTGGTTGTTTTTAATTAATGGCCAATCACAGTCTGGCTGTCTGAGACTCTCTGGAGAAGAATCCTGGCAAAGGGATTTTTCAGGAAATATCATGGCTACACCTGCCCTCGGCTCATCCTGCAACACTGGCACCATTTTAACTCCCATCCTCGTTTTTTAGCATTCTCTGTAGAAAACCAGACAAATCAGTGAAAAGCACAGCCAAGCAGCAAATCCCAGGTTGGCCTCTGGCCCTTTTCCACCTCAGGTTTCCCAATGAGCTCATCAGCAGCACACAGACCAAGGTCTGGCTGTGGTTGTGCAGCTCCAGCACAACTTAGCAAATGTTGCCCATGGTTTGAGGGGGTCACGGGCACAATTCCTGTCTCAAGGCTGCTGCTAACCCTGGGATTTGTCAGCCTAGCCTTAGGAGCAGAGAGAGAGATTTAACAGCCTCTATTCATGTGCTGCGTGGGATTTTTAATGGATTTAATTCTATTTTATTGTTGTGATTTAAAAAGTACTCTTCAAGTTAAAATTACAGCTTCAGTCTAGATTATTCTCAGTGCTTTCTGGAAGGATTTTCTCCATTTACAAGTTAAAATAAAATCCCTTTCCTCCACCCCAGAGTCTCCAGTGCAAGCTGTGAGGCTGAGCCACATGCAGAGGCCTGTGAGCATCCATTTGCCTCCTCTGGGTGAGCAGAAAGATTTAGGCCAGGAAAATGGTGAATATTTAGCTTTAAATACCAGGAGCAAGCCAGGGGTGACCATATAAAGTGAGGAGTGTGTTAGAGAGGAGCTTTCAGTGTGATGGAGCAGATTAACCCCAAACTCAAGCTGGAATCTCTGTCCATGTGTGAAGGCTGCACTGACCCCACCCTAATTTTGTGATGTGCCTTGCAGGAAAATCAAGACCAACTATTTCATCGTGTCCCTGGCCTTTGCTGACCTGCTGGTGTCGGTGCTGGTGATGCCCTTTGGAGCCATGGAGCTGGTCCAGGACAACTGGATCTATGGGGAGATGTTCTGCCTGGTGAGGACCTCCCTGGACGTGCTGCTGACCACAGCATCCATCCTGCACCTCTGCTGCATCTCCCTGGACAGGTACGAGCTGCACAGGGCACTGCTGGGTGGCTCTGAGGGTTCTGGGCTATCCTGAGCTGCCAGAGGGCAAAGATGGAGCTGCTGGGAATGGCAGAGCAATAAATCCCTCGAGGGGCTCATTTCAGAGAGAATCCTGCAGAGGGCAGAGAATTTGGAATGGGATGAGATCTGTGGCAAGGGGCTGGGTTCTTTTGGACACAGCTCTGTGCCCAAGGTGTGGTTCTGTTCCTCTTTTGGAGTAAAAACACCTCAAATGTGTGCAGAGGTGGGAGCTGAGCTGGGCCAGAGGGAGGGACATTGTGCACAGAGGGTGTTCCATCAGAGAGGTTCCTCTGCTCCCAGGATGAGGGGAACCAGCCTCAAACTGCACCAGGGCAGGCTCAGGGTGGGCACAGCAGGAATTTCCCCATGGAAAGGGGGCTCAGGGCAGGCTCAGGGTGGGTACAGCAGGAATTTCCCCATGGAAAGGGGGCTCAGGCACTGGCACTGCCCAGGGAGGGTTGGAGAGCCCATCCCTGGAGGTGGCACCTGGATGTGACTCTCAGTGCTTTGGTGACAAGGTGGAGATTGGGCACAGGTCTTCTCCAGCCTAAATCTCCTGGGAGACCCTTAAAAACTTTCCTTTCTTTCAAACCTTCCTTTCTTTCAAACTTTTCTTGCCACCTGAAAATAAAGCCCAAAGCCTCAAGAATTTATGGTGAGCAATTCTGTTTGACTGCTGTCTGCAGATTTTTGGGTAAATGGCAGAACTTCCATAAGCGTTTTTCACATGATAAACACTCAGTAGAAAACATTTTGGCTATTCTGATAATATTTTTAGAGATTGGTTTTTGGTTTTTTTGGGTTTGTTTTTTTTTGAGTTCTGTGTGGAGATTTCAATACCTTTAAAAACCCTGTTACTTAGTATTGCTAACAAGGCCAAAATAACCATAATTATTCCTGTAATTGTGGCAGCTGATATTTAAAAATGTGACATTTCAGTACCTTGAGAGTCTGAGTGCAGCCAGACTTCAAAAAAAAGTTGCTTAACCTCTGTATTGATGGGCAGCAGGGCTGTGGGGTGGGAGCAGGGCAGCAGCAGAGGCAGTTCTGTATCCAGAGAGAAGCTGACATCCAACAGCCACAGCTCCTGTCCTTGTCTGCAAGTTTGGATGGCTGGAACACAAATGGGGAGCTCGTTACCTTCAAAGCATTGACAAATTGCCACTCTGGGCCAATTACCAGGAAAGCAGATGTTGGGCACCGTGCTCTGGACACGACCTTGCTCTCTGAAATGCTGGAGTTTGATTCTCCTGGCTCTTAATTAAATAGAGAGGGTTGTGGAGAGAAGGGAAAAAGGGATTTCAGCCCTGGATCTGCAGCAGGGGATGAGGAACCTCCTGTGTGGGGGCACAGAAAGGAGGTTCCCCCTTCCTCCTGATAGTGGAACCCTGGAAAATGTTAAAGATAGAACTCTAAAATGTTGGGCTTTGTGTTTTCTCAGATCACTGCACCTGCATAAGCAGTATGATAAATGATATAATTGTTAGATGTGATGATTGTTTAGTAATTAAGTATAATTATTATATAACCATAAGAAGAATCATGAGAAGCTATGTTGGAAATTTAACAGGGGCTATGTTTAGCTGAAATCTATGTATACAATAGAACAATGTAAGTTTAATAAGTAACATGAAAGTTATGTAAGGATAGAGTATAAAACACCTTCACCTCGAATGTATGGTGGGAATCAGATTTGGGTTGTAATACCCCAATTCCCAGAGCTCTTAATAAAAAGCACCACATGTAATCACTGTGATTATGTGTTTTTGAATGCTAACACTCCTGCCCTCCTGGGGAACCCCCCGTGTCCAGAGCTCCTGCTGCCTGTCCCCATGTGTCCCCAAGCTCCTGGGACAGCCTGGGTGTGGAGGTGATGCTTTAGGGACACCCCTCCACCTGAGCCCTTGGCATTAACCTGAATTTCTCTGACATTTTTTAGTTGGTTTGGGGTTGGTTTTTTCCACAGCAAGGACTGATTGAGAGCAGTGTGAAGGGGCCAGAATAGATGAGGAGAAGGTGATGGATGACCCCAAAAGGGCAGAGCAGGTGGATGAATGAGAGGTTTTTGTGGAGGGGAGGATGACTCAGCCCAGCATCGATCCTCCCTGGGCTGCAGGGGCAGCACTGCTTCCTTCCCAGGACTTAATTCAGATTTTTCACCTGTTTGCTCTTGTGTTCATTCAGAATTTATGGGAGTGTGCTGCTTCTAGCTGGTAGTTTTTCTGTGATCTATTTCCTGCCTTCTGTTTTATTTCAGGGCATGCAGGTGTGAGTTTTAAGGGGTTTTTTAGGAAAACTGGGTGGTTAATCTAATCCTAAAGACTCAGTTTGAAAGTAATTCCCTTCAGCATATTCACAAAGTGTTGCTTCAAAAGACTTTGATCTGATAAAGTCTTGTATCTATTTCCACTGCTGCCTCTGGAAAAGAAGGAAACAAGCTCTGAGGCTTGAATTCTCAAAGGCATTGGAGAAAATCTGGGGAAATCACCACGTAATAAATGGATTTTACTGCTCAGACACAGAGAGAGAAATACTGCAGACAGCCCCTGCCAGTCTCAGTGGGAAAAGGGATTTTCCAAGGTAGCAAAGGTATCTCAGGGCTCACTGAATCCAAAGTTTGCTGCCACTGCCTTAAGCTTTTTCATCATCTCTTTGATATTCTAATATATTAGAGAGATTTACCCTTGAAATATTTATTTATTGCATGTTTTATGCATGCATGTCCATTCTTTGTGCCAGTGCAATAAAAAATAATTGCACTGCAGATAAACAGACCCAGAAGCTCTGATGGAGTCTCCAAATACAGCAAACCTGTCAGGAGAGGCAATTTTCTCCTCCAATATTTGCAGTCCAATTTGCAATGCAATTACTTCTCAGAGTCTTTGGGGGGTGGAGAGAACAGCAGAGAAACAAACAGGTCCCAGATGTCCGGGGTTGGGGTTTGGATGCACATCTGGCACCTCTGGGTGCAGCTGGAGCATCCTCTGCTGCCTCCTGCCCCTCCCCAGGGCTGTGGCTGCTCTGTTTGCTGGGGTGTCTCAGACACCTGCACACCCCAAACCAGCCCTGAGCGTGTGCTGTGATCCCAAACTGATCCTACACTCAGGCCCAGCCCAAAATCCCTGCTAAGCCAGGCCTAAAGCACGGCAGATGCAGCCGGAGAGTGACAGCTGCTCCTTGTGCTGTTTGCAAACATTAATTATCATTAATGGGCAGCAAATTAGCTCAGCCCCATAGGAGAGGTGATGCTGTAAAGCCTCCTGAGCCCTGTGGTGACTGATCCTACACTCAGGCCCAGCCCAAAATCCCTGCTAAGCCAGGCCTAAAGCACGGCAGATGCAGCCGGAGAGTGACAGCTGCTCCTTGTGCTGTTTGCAAACATTAATTACCATTAATGGGCAGCAAATTAGCTCAGCCCTGTAGGAGAGGTGATGCTATAAAGCCTCCTGAGCCCTGTGGTGACTGATCCTACACTCAGGCCCAGCCCAAAATCCCTCTAAGCCAGGCCTAAAGCACGGCAGATGCAGCCCGAGAGTGACAGCTGCTCCTTGTGCTGTTTGCAAACGTTAATTACCATTAATGGGCAGCAAATTAGCTCAGCCCCATAGGAGAGGTGATGCTGTAAAGCCTCCTGAGCCCTGTGCTGACATCCTGTGACAGCAGCCCTGTGCCAGGGCATGGAGCGTGGCCCTGGGGACATGGTGGGCACTGCCCTGCTCCTGGGGCTCCAGCCCAGCATTCCCTGCTCGTCCCCTTCCCACGAGGGACTGCCTGGTGCCCAAAGGATGCCAGGCTGTGGCTGGGAGCACAGGGGGTTTGCCCAGGCTGGGAGGAAGCTGCAGTGCCCTACAGAACACCCCTGGCTGCCCAGGGCATGGGCAGGTTGTTAGTGGGGACAGTGATTAAACCTTGCCTAGCTGGCAGCAATTAATGGCTACAGTTTGATTAAATGCCCCAAATTCCAGGCTGTGAATTCCTGTGCCTGGATCTGACTGCTCAGGTGGGAGCACAGAGGCAGCGCTGGCAGGGACAGCTGGGGCTGTCCCCAAGGCAGGTGACACAGAGAAGTGACACAGAGAGGTGGCACAGAGAGAGGTGACACAGAGAGAGGTGGCACAGAGAGGTGACACAGAGAGAGGTGACACAGAGAGAGGTGGCACAGAGAGGTGACACACAGAGAGGTGACACAGAGAGGTGACACAGAGAGAGGTGGCACAGAGAGGTGACACAGAGAGAGGTGGCACAGAGGGGTGGCACAGAGAGGTGGCACAGAGAGAGGTGACACAGAGAGGTGACACAGAGAGAGGTGGCACAGAGAGGTGACACAGAGAGGTGACACAGGTGACACAGAGAGGTGACACAGAGAGGTGGCACAGAGAGGTGACACAGAGAGGTGACACAGAGAGAGGTGGCACAGAGAGAGGTGACACAGAGAGGTGACACAGGTGACACAGAGGGGTGGCACAGAGAGGTGGCACAGAGAGGTGGCACAGAGAGGTGACACAGAGAGGTGGCACAGAGAGGTGACACAGAGGGGTGGCACAGAGAGAGGTGGCACAGAGAGAGGTGGCACAGAGAGGTGGCACAGAGAGAGGTGACACAGAGAGGTGACACAGAGAGGTGGCACAGAGAGAGGTGACACAGAGAGGTGACACAGAGAGGTGGCACAGAGAGGTGGCACAGAGAGAGGTGACACAGAGAGGTGACACAGAGAGGTGGCACAGAGAGAGGTGACACAGAGAGAGGTGACCCAGAGAGAGGTGGCACAGAGAGGTGACACAGAGGGGTGGCACAGAGAGGTGGCACAGAGAGAGGTGACACAGAGGGGTGACACAGAGGGGTGACACAGAGAGGTGGCACAGAGAGAGGTGACACAGAGAGGTGGCACAGAGAGGTGGCACAGAGAGGTGACACAGAGAGAGGTGACACAGGTGACACAGAGAGAGGTGGCACAGAGAGGTGGCACAGAGAGGTGGCACAGAGAGGTGACACAGAGAGGTGACACAGAGAGGTGACACAGGTGACACAGAGGGGTGACACAGAGAGGTGACACAGAGAGGTGGCACAGAGAGGTGACACAGGTGGCACAGAGAGGTGACACAGAGAGGTGGCACAGAGGGGTGGCACAGAGAGAGGTGACACAGAGAGGTGGCACAGAGAGGTGGCACAGAGAGGTGACACAGAGAGGTGACACAGAGGGGTGGCACAGAGAGAGGTGACACAGAGAGGTGGCACAGAGGGGTGGCACAGAGAGGTGACACAGAGAGGTGACACAGAGAGAGGTGACACAGAGAGGTGGCACAGAGAGAGGTGACACAGAGAGAGGTGACACAGAGAGAGGTGACACAGAGAGGTGGCACAGAGAGGTGGCACAGAGAGGTGGCACAGAGAGAGGTGACACAGAGAGGTGACACAGAGAGAGGTGACACAGAGAGAGGTGACACAGAGAGGTGGCACAGAGAGGTGGCACAGAGAGAGGTGACACAGAGGGGTGGCACAGAGAGAGGTGACACAGAGAGAGGTGACACAGAGAGGTGGCACAGAGAGAGGTGGCACAGAGAGAGGTGGCACAGAGAGGTGGCACAGAGAGGTGGCACAGAGAGGTGGCACAGCTGGACAGGCAGGACACCAGGCAGGGACTGAGAGCACTGAGGAACATCCCAGAGCAGATGGGCACAGCACGGGCTGAGGGACGCTCTGCCCTTTATTCATCTCTGCAAACCCTCCAGAAATATTTCATTTATTTCACCACCCTTGCTGCCAGTGACCCTCACACACCTCAGCCTCACGGGGGCCATCAGGAGCCCCCTCTCTCTCCATTTGGCAACAGACATTTGTTTGTGTTCCCTGCTAAATTTATCCACCTCAAATTAACTGTTCTCTTTAGCATTTTTCTCAGTGTAATTATCTCAACACCAGCAGGCCGTTGTTTTTCCAATAAGAATTTAATTTTGTTAGATATAATCATTTTAGGACATTTTCTTTTTCTGGACCAACGATGCAGAACTTTGTTTTCTTTGGCACAATGAGAGCCCCAAAGCTTATTTGCTCAGTGGGAAAAAGGAAAATAGAAAGAGCTGTTCTTTCCAAAAAATGTTAAAATCTGCTTATACAGAGGCCAGAACCTGTTTTCACTGAAATATCAGCAACAGCAGTGTTGGATTAATTTCCCAAAGGCACAAATAAATTGAAATTGTGGCTCCTTAGGTTCATCACTTGGTCAGGGCTCAGCTGGAGACTCTGTCCCAGTCTGGATTCCCTGAGGGACAAGGACAAGGGCAGTGACTTCCCACTGACACTTGCACCCTGACTCTGGGAGAGAGCCAGTAGCACCCACAGTTTTCCCATCCTTTTGCCTTCTGTTTTCCAGTTTTCCCATCCTTTTGCCTTCTGTTTTCCACTTTCCCCATCCTTTTGCCTTCTTTTTTCCAGTTTTCCCATCCTTTTGCCTTCTGTTTTCCACTTTCCCCATCCTTTTGCCTTCTTTTTTCCAGTTTTCCCATATTTTTGCCTTCTTTTTTCCAGTTTTCCCATCTTTTGGTTTCTTTTCTCCTGGATGATTTAAGAGGGGTGAAATATTACTCAGTGTGAGTGCTCAGTGAGTGTTCTGTGGCTCATCCTGGCCCCAGGATGATCCAGCATATGCTCTGTACATCATTTTCCATATGCACATGACACCAAATGCTTTGAAGTGTGGGCCACCCCCAGAGCCAGGCTGTTAATAAGGCTGGGGGTGGATTTGTCTGTCTGGGAGAGCTGAGGAGCTCCTTGCAGGGTGGTGCCTGCAGGCTCCCAGCTCCAGACTGCTCTGCAAAGCAGGAGATGCTTTCATTTGTCTCCAGGGGCAGGCAGTGATCTCCTGCAGCTCAGTCATTCCATTTCTGCCATGCCCAGGAGGCAGGAAGGAGCAGGGCTGTGGCTGAGGCAGGAGCTGAGCACTCCAGGGCAGCTTTGGCACAGCCAGGGCATGGAGGAGGTGTTTGGATAAATCCATAATTCCCTGCCACAGCCCGTTGTGCTGCAGGAACTCTGGAACTGGGTCCCAGCTGGGACCTTCCAGTGCCTGGGGAATGATGGAAAGAGAGTGCCAGGACAAGGGAATGGTTCCTGTTGACACAGGGCAGGGATAGATGGGATTTGGGGAGGAATTCCTGGCTGAGAGGGTGGGCAGGCCCTGGCACAGGTGCCCAGAGCAGCTGTGGCTGCCCCTGGATCCCTGGCAGTGCCCAAGGCCAGGCTGGATGGGCTTGGATCTCCTGGGGTAATGCAACGTGTCCCTGCCATGGCTGGGGTGGAATTAAATGATCTTTAAGATCCCTTTCCAACTCCTTTCGTGTAGTTCAGAGGATTCCTCACCTTCCCTGTGATTCTGTGATTTTTTTCAGTGGCCAGAAGAACCATAAGGCCAGAGAAATGATGGATTTCTTCTTTTCAGCCACCTGTGAAATGTTAGCACCAGATTCATTCCTGTGGCAAATGTCTGATAAGGAAAAGGAGATGTATTTTAATAACCTTTGCTTTATTGGAAGAGCTGCAGCTCTGGGCAGGGATTCCTGTGTTTCCCCTTCAGTGCAGAATGTCATTGCAGAGGAGAGGAGGTTCCACATCAGCTGCTCTGCTGTAGGGAACAGGGAAGTGAACATTTGCAAGGAACTTGACTGATAATAGAGAGAATTAATATTTAATTGGGCCTGGACATGGCATTAATCATGTGTGTGTATGTTCATCCATCACACTGCCACAGCAGCACGGACAGACCCTCCCTGGGAGCCCAGGAAAACTGCTCAGCCTGGAATGGAGCAGGAGAGCAGAGCTTGTCTTTATCCCAGCCTCTGCCTCACACTATTGACAAGCTCACAGATATAATTACTTTTCTCCCAGTGAATAAATAACTGTTAAAATGCTCAGGCCACCACATCCATCAAACCAGCAGCTCCTGCAGCAGATGTGACCCCTAGGCCTGTCTGATTTCTGATTCCCTGCATGGAAACCCTGCTGGGCTCTGAGCAGTGGGTGCTGTGCTCCTCTGCCTCCCTCCCCATCACACAATTGTCACCCACACCCTGCTCAGGGCACTTTGTCACCCAAAACAGTGACAGGAGGAGCCCAGCTGGGCTGCCTGAGCACGGGGGAAGTTCTGGTAGCAGCCAAAGTGAAATAAAATAAAATCTTCTGACGTGAAAGTGGAGGAAAATTGCTGCTGAATCACTGGGAGGGAAGAAATATGAGAGCTTAAGGTGTCATTTTTACAGGCATAATTTTTACTCTAATGGCCTTTAATAGCAGGAACAATTCAGTGTAATTCTTTCAGCTGCAGCAGAGAGAGGAGCAGAGAAATGTGATCACTCAAACTGCTGGCAAGAATTGTTTTCCTGCTGCAGTTAATTATCAGTGTACAGTGGTTTTCTCTTCCTGTTTGCTTATCCAACTTGTCAAAGGCTGGCTGCTGCCTTGGCTGGTTTTATCCTTTCATTTATTGGATTTCTGCTTTTGCCCTTTCTGCAAAGAAGTGGAGTCTCTCGTGCCTTGCCTTTGATGCCTTTGATGTCCAGCACTTCCAGAGGGTGACTTTGAGATAAGAAACAATGAAATCGTTTAAATTTATTTTTTTAATATAGATCCTTTTTGTTAGAGTCAGAGGAGCAGCTCTGAAGCTCCCTCTGTCCCAAAAACCTCCCCAAAATTCCTGTTGGAATTCCAAGGTCATTTCCTGGACAGGGATCAGCCCCAGGGGAGCTGGAGCTCCACCACAGGAACATTTCACCCACAGCTCTAAAAGAGCAACTCCTGGCAAATCCTATTTTTTGGAAGTGCAGCTTTCCAGAGGAACAGGCTCATTTTTCATGCACACAGGAAACCAGAGGAGAACAGAGGAATTATCAAATTGCAGGAGTTGAATGCCTGTTTCAGCGTTTTTCCCCTGTGACATTTTGAATCTCGTTTCAAAGAGACTTTTAAGAAATGTTTTCTTTTGACACTTTGATATTATTTCAAGCCTCTGTGTGGAATATATCATCTGATTTTATCAAAATAAAGCAATTCCGTTGACTCCACATGACTTTAAAAAAAAAGAAGCCTTAGGAAAAAAATGGAAATTCTTATATTTTTGTGCCTGTTTAGGACAAAGCTCTTGGTTCCCACTCAAATCCTAGTGAAATAAATGCACAGCTCAAAGAGCAGCTCTTTAATACACACATGTGTGCTTGCTAATTTAATTCCTCTAATTCACGGTTCTGCTGCCCTCATAAAATTTTTTACAGATTGTGCTGAAATCCAAAAATCTAAAGAGTAAAAAATATTTTATTGGGAACCTGAGACTGATTGTTGGGTCAGGACCAGTGAAAGTCTGCAATTGGATATTTGCTGCTCTGGTCTTCTTAGGAATAAATAATAATTTCAGAGGCAGAGATTTCCAGCTTTAGATTTGCTACCCCTTCCTGATGGAGATATCCACCTGCAGGGAGTAATGGATGCACATCTGGCACAGGGATCAAACAAACAGAAAATTTGATTTTTTAGCTCTTTGAGAAGACATTTTTAGGTCATAACTGTTTTAGGGGCAGGGACCTGTTGTACTTGGGATATTTGGGATGGATCAGGAGGAGGGAGGAGAGTTCAGGGCACATCCCCTTGATGGTGCAAAGACACCTTTGCCCTGTCCTTGGGAAGGTTAAAGCCCAGCTGGAGAAGAGGTGAATTCCTGGGAAATGGGAGAACACACCTCATTTTACTGCCAGTTTCACAGCTTTGGGAGAATTTGTTAATTTGTGCTAACAGCTTTTGCAGCCTTGTCAAAATAAATGCCCAGTGCAGGAAATTCAGCTAAGGCTGCCTGGAGGAAAGGGATGTTCCTTGGAGGGTGGGGACATCCTCAGTGCAGAGGACATGGAATATGCAATTCCATATTATTGAATATGAAATTTCTCCCTTGCCCTGCCACCTCAGACAGCCCACAGCATTTACCTGGGCCTCATTCTCCTTGGAAAGCAGAAAACTCTGCCTTTTCTTTACCAGCCACTGTAAAACCTGGGGAAATGTCCCAAGTTCCTGTGTGAGAGGCTCCATGGAAGCAGGACACAGACCCCTGTTTTCCCTCTGGTTTGAAAGGCAGCTGGAGAAAGGGCTTGACAGTTTAATTTTTAGAAGGCTTGGAAGTCTCTTGTAACTGTTTCTGTGCTGGTTTTGGGTTGTATACAGGTAGGAATTTTATAAGAGAAAAGCTTTATCAAATCAGGGCTTAGGTCTGTTACTTTTCTATGTACAGCTAAGCAGCCAGCTAAGTTCCATGCAAAATATCCTTGAAAATGAAAGTCAGTTAACACAAGTTCATCTCTTGAAGAAAACCAGTTTGCACCTTTAATAACAAAAGATCTGTCCCATGAGAACCCACAAAGAAAACATATAAACACCTGTGAATAGAAAAAGTCTTAAATGTACAGACAAAAACATCTTCTAACCAATGAACCAAGCAGCAGCAAAACTCCCAGGTAATTGGGGTTGAACACAAAGTCTGTGAAAACTACAGAAAAATGAATAAAGAATAAAAAATAATGAATAGGGAATAAAGAATTACTTTTCTGCATGAGGAACCTGCTTTCTGTTTTTGCCCTGCAGGTACTATGCCATCTGCTGCCAGCCCCTGGTGTACAGGAACAAGATGACCCCGCTGCGCATCGCGCTGATGCTGGGGGGCTGCTGGGTGATCCCCACCTTCATCTCCTTCCTCCCCATCATGCAGGGCTGGAACAGCATTGGCATCATTGATCTGGTGAGTAGCCAAGCAGGGACACCAGTCCCATGTGCTGGGTGGGTGCTGGGTGATCTCTAAAAAGCAATTTTCAGGGAAAGGGGAAAAGAAGGAGAAGCTTCTTGTTGCCAGTGCAGAGGGGCAGCTGAATTTCTGGAGGGGTCTTTAGGGGGGTTGAGGTGGCTCTGTCCTGGAAGGACTGGGACAGGGACAGGGGTGGCCTGGGAGAGGATTTTAGCCACATTCACTCTCAGTTCAGAGAGGAGCCCTTGGAAAAGAGGCCAAACACAGCTGGCCCCTAACAACACCTCAGGAGTCCTTGGTCCCCTTGGCCTTTGCAGCCCTCATTTAAATAAGAGGCAGGATTATTCTCTTGGTAGGACACACAAGAGTTTGTAGTGCCAGGACAAGAGAGTGGCTGCACCCTGCAGAGGGCAGGGTTAGATGAGATATTAGGGAAAAATCCTTCCCTGGAAGGTGGTGAGGCCCTGGCACAGGTTGCCCAGGGAGGTTGTGGATGTGTCAAAGGATGGCTGGATGGAGCTTGGAGCAACCTGGTCTAGTGGAAGATGTTCCTGCCCATGACAGGGGGTGACACAAGATGGTTTTTAAGGTCCCTCCCTGTTAGGGTCCTGGATGCTGAGAATTTTAGACTTTCTGAGCTGACAGACTCTGACTCCCAAGAGAGCATGACATTTGACCTGAGGCCATAGAGAAAGCATCCTGAATTGATTGATAGCACTGAGATTATGAGCGTGTAGTTGACCCCTCCCAACCCAACCCATTCTCTGATTCTCATTTCTCCCCTCCTTCCTTGCCTCACCCTCCCCTTCACACCCCAGATCCAGCAAAGGCAGTTCAACAAGGCCTCCAACTCCACCTACTGCATCTTCATGGTCAACAAGCCCTACGCCATCACCTGCTCCGTGGTGGCCTTCTACATCCCCTTCCTGCTGATGGTGCTGGCCTACCACCGCATCTACGTGACGGCGCGGGCGCACGCGCGGCAGATCCGCCTGCTGCAGCGCGCGGGGAACCCGGCCGAGCCCCGCCAGGGCCCCCAGGAGCCACGGCAGAGCCTTCAGGAGACACAGCAGGGCCCTCAGGGGACACAGCAGGGCCCTCAGGGGACACAGCAGGGCCCTCAGGAGCCATGGCAGCACCACCAGGAGCCACGGCAGGGCCCCCAGGAGGCACGGCCGGGCCTACAGGAGCCGCATCAGGGCCCTCAGGAGCCATGGCGGGGCCTTCAGGAGCCACAGCAACACCCCCAGGAGCCCCATCAGGGCCCTCAGGAGCCACGGCAGCACCCCCCTGACCAGCACAGCAGCCACCGCATGAAAACGGAGACCAAAGCTGCCAAGACCCTGTGCATCATCATGGGCTGCTTCTGCCTCTGCTGGGCCCCCTTCTTTGTCACCAACATCGTGGATCCCTTCATTAACTACACAGTGCCCAGCAAGCTGTGGACGGCCTTCCTGTGGCTGGGCTACATCAACTCGGGCTTGAACCCTTTCCTCTACGCCTTCCTCAACAAGGCTTTCAGACGTGCCTTCCTCATCATCCTCTGCTGCGGTGACGAGCGCTACCGAAGGCCTTCCATCCTGGGCCAGACCGTGCCCTGCTCCACCACCACCATCAACGGCTCCACGCACGTGCTGAGGTGAGTCTGCCTCCAGAGGCTGCCTAGAAGGCCACCTGGGCTACAGTGGGACAGGAATAACGTTGGGATTCATTAATCTTCAAAGTTACACCTTGGGCAGTGCCAGAGCCCGGCCGTGGCTCCACCCCAGATGGATCCTGGCCACGAGTTCTCACACTTTGATAAGTTTGGGTCCATTTCCATCCCGGGGTTCAGTGTCCAATCCCAGCTCCAGGGGATGCAGTCCCACCCTCCCAGGTTGCTCCCTCCATTCCCTGCTGTTTGCACTTTTGGGCTGAAGCTGCAGCGGTGTCCTTGGTTGTGGGGCTGGAAAAGGATTGTTCTGTGGGACTGAGCTGTGAGGAGAACTTGCTGACACTTTAGATGAAATTTAGAGTTCTATTTAGAGAATTTTAGAGTACCAATGCAGTGCAGAGTCTGGAAAATATGAAAGCTCAAACTGAAGGCATCAGCCCAGGGCTGCCCAGAGCCTGCAGCCACCAGCAAGAGGAGTTTGTACAGGACTGCTTTCATTTTGCAGTATCTTGGTGGTGTCAGTGCTTAGAAAGGGATGGGGCAAAAGCAATCCTGAGGTGCTCAGACAGGGTTTGTAGGAAGCAGGTGAAGGCAGTTCCTCCAGAGGTGTGCCCAGAAAGAGCTGGGAGAATGGAGAAGTTGTGTGTGAATTTTGGCATCATTTGCTCTGAAGGGAACAACTTGACCCTGTGGATGTTTTCTGCTGCATCTTCTTTAGGAAAGGAACCAAAAGTTCCTGCAGATGGGGAGGCTGTGGCAGCAGGGTTTTACAGCTGCTTTTTGACCCCTGGCAGGGAGAGCAGTGGCAAGAGGGACAGACCCTGTGCTGAACTCAGCTATGACACAAGTTAGCACAATAATGAACTGTAAATAGATGGGAATTTCTGGGTGTTCAGGGTTCTGTGCAACATCAGACTGAAAAAAATCCAAAATCATCTGAAAAATGCTGTGCTCCCCTTGAAACAGAGTGTTTGCATTTCTTCTGTCACCAGTAGCTATTTATTCAACACAAAGCAGCAAACTCCTGCCTCCATGAATCACTGAACTGTGGTGCAGCACAAGTGGATGGGGAGCCAGGTCAGCATTGCTGGAATTCCTGGATAAAACAAGTTGTGAAATTTTGCCACAGCAAAGAAGATGACTTTGGGTGAAATGTATTTGAGCAGTGAGCAGAGCAGACAAACTCTGGCACATCTGGGTCAGGGAGGTCACTCTGCTGTGCTCCCAGTTCCTCTCAGAAGTGCTCAGAGCCCTGCATTGCTCTCTTCAGGGAAAGCTCTGGTGAGAGGTTCATTTACCACTCCTTTTCCACCACTGAGAGGTCTTCTCCAAATGTCAATAGGATTTCTCCAAGGAAAAAACACTTCCTGATTTTTCTCTTGAATGAGCCAAGAGAAACAAAGTGGGGAAAAGCAGAAATGAGCACCTGGGGGGGTTGGAACTGCAGTGAGCCCCAGCACTCCCTGCTGCCCCTGGAACAGGGGAGCAGCAGCTCAGGCTCCAGTTTAGAGAGGTTTAACAGCTCCATGGATCCAGTGGAATAAAAATAAATCCCTGGTGGTAGGAAAGTGGTCAGAGCTGCTGTGGAGCAAAAGGATGAGTGATCACAGAATCCTGGAACCATAGAACGGTTTGTGTGGGTGTTTGAATGGTTTGTGGTGGTTTTTTGAATGGTTTGTGATGTTTTTGAATGGTTTGTGATGTGTTTTGAATGGTTTGTGATGTGTTTTGAATGGTTTGTGGTGGTTTTTTGAATGGTTTGTGATGTTTTTGAATGGTTTGTGATGTTTTTGAATGGTTTGTGATATTTTTTGAATGGTTTGTGATGTTTTTGAATGGTTTTTGGTGGTTTTTTGCATGGTTTGTGATGTGTTTTGAATGGTTTGTGCTGGTTTTTTGAATGGTCTGTGGTGGTTTTTTGAATAGTTTGTGGTGGTTTTTGAATGGTTTGTGGTGGTTTTTTGAATGGTTTGTGATGTTTTTGAATGGTTTGTGATGTTTTTGATATGGTTTGTGGTGTTTTTGAATGGCTTGTGGTGGGTTTTGAATAGTTTGTGGTGGTTTTTTGAATGGTTTTTGATATGGTTTTTGAATGGTTTGTGATGTGTTTTGAATGGTTTGTGATGTTTTTTGAATGGTTTGTGATGTTTTTGAATGGTTTGTGATGTTTTTTGAATGGTTTGTGATGTTTTTGAATGGTTTGTGATGTTTTTTGAATGGTTTGTGATGTTTTTGAATGGTTTGTGGTGGTTTTTTGAATGGTTTGTGATATTTTTTGAATGATTTGTGATGTTTTTGAATGGTTTGTGATGGGTTTTGAATGGTTTGTGATGTTTTTGAATGGTTTGTGATGGGTTTTGAATGGTTTGTGATGTTTTTGAATGGTTTGTGATGTTTTTGATATGGTTTGTGATATTTTTTGAATGGTTTGTGATGTTTTTGAATGGTTTGTGATATTTTTTGAATGGTTTGTGATGTTTTTGATATGGTTTGTGATGTGTGGCTCTCAGCCAGGGTTCTCCCAAAGCACAGGTGTGCTGGGGTGCAGCAGTGATCCCACCCCACCTGTGAGGGTGGGATTTCATTGAGGATGGGATTTCATGGGCTGCAGCTGTGGCTCAGCTCAGGAAATGCAGAGGTTGTGTCTCAGAGCTGGTCCTGGTGCTCCCAGCAGGTCTCTCAGGATCTGGGCTGACAGGTAAAATATCTCCTCCTGTTCTTGAATTGGGTTGAAATTCTGGGAGTTGTAATGATCCTGCAAGATGAGTCAGAGCTCTGAGAGGTTCTGTCTCCTTCAGGACAAGTTCATGGACCCCAGGTGGATTTTTGGGCTTGCTCTGCCCTCCCCATGTTCCCCAGACTCCCTGTTTCACACTGGATTTGCCCTGGGCATTTCTGGAGGTATTTTGGAGGCAAGTGTGGAGTTTTTGTGCTGGTGGCACGTGCAGAGCTCAGGGGTCTGTGCTGCCCCTTCTCCAGCAGTTCCTTTATTCATGGCACCATCAGAGAAGAGTTTTCCCCCTTGCCAAGGTGCTGATAAAGCACATTCCCACTAAATTCTTTTTTTTTCAATTCCTGAGCAAAAGCTTGAGAGACACAGCAAATGATGAGCATTTAAAAATGGTGAGTTCAGTGATATTTCATTTGTTTTGCCCAGGGCAGGGCAGCCAGAGGTTGCTCAAGATGTGTTTTCCACTCCAGAGGTTTCAGTTCAGGGATCAGCTCCCTGTGCCAGCAGAAGTGGCTCCAGACCAAGCCCAGGCTGAGGGGATCTGATTGCTGCCTGGAAATGCTAATGTTGTTAAATAGACAAGAGGTAATTTGATTTTCACCTAAATTTCATTAGCTGCCAACCTGGAAAGGAATTTTCTAAAAATATGGGAGATGATTAGACTCAGTAACAACTAAAAAAAGAGTTTTGTCATTTCTTGAAGGAGCTTTCTTAATTTTTTAATGAAGCTTTGCCAATATTTACAACCAAACTTATGTTCCGACTTCCCTGGCATGGTTTTCCAGCTTGGCATCAGTGCCAGCCTGCTCAGTGCCATTCCCTGAGGCTGGGGCTGTCAGGGCACAGGGGGCTGTGACCATCTGGGGTCCCTCAGGCACATTTGGGCTGAGTCAGGGGAGGTTTGGGATCTGCTGCAGGGTCCAGGAGCAGAGGAACCCTCGGGTACAGGACTGTGGGTGTTCCACAGAGCCCAAATTACCACCCTGTGTCAGAGGAGCCTCCTTCCCCCAGCCCTGCTCCCCAAAGAGCAGGAGCTGCTGGAGCCTTGTCCCAGCTCCAAAAATGCCTCCCCAGAGGGAGCAGAGGGCTTCTGATAAAAGAAAAGCTTCTTGTAATTGAGCTGAGTGAAATCAAGATATTTATCTCGTTTCCTACAAAGGAGAGAGGGGATTAGAGGTTTACAATAGCACAGTTTCCTTCAATTTTCAAAAGATAATCTCTTTCAAAGTGCCTGGATGTTGGAAAAAGAGATGACAGTGCAGCTAAACCCCTTTTTGTTCTTTGGCCAGTACAAGATTCGGGATCTGGAGCTCTGCATCAGTTTGTGTCTGGTGGGGCAGCTGAGGCTCTGCAGGGCTGCTGGAGCTTTGAAGGACTGAGGTGCAGCTCATCTTTGCCTTAATTTGCTTTAATTGCATGATTTGTGCAGTGAAGGTCTCCTGGTGGGGCAGGGGCTGCCTTGCAGCTGGAATCAGGGACCCATGGCCAGGGCAGAGCCCTCAGCCCCACATTCCCCACATTTCCCCTGCATTTGGATAAACACAGCCATCCCTCATAATGCAGCACCTTTTGGATCCAACTCCCAGTCCTTTGCCTCATTCCAGAGGTCCAAAGCAGGATTTAAAACTAATTTTGGTGCCTGAATAAACTCTATTATGGATAGAACTTTGCTTTCCACCTACTCTCCTTCTGTTTCAACTGACCTTTGAATGTGTTGGGCTGGTTCTCTCCTCTCCAGAGATTAATTTGGTTTATCAGCAAAGTGTTTTCAGACAATGCAAATCAGCATGTGCAAAAAGCTCCAAATGCCTTAGGGTTAGAAATTCTATGGAAACCTCAGCAATTATTGTCATGTTCTGTTCTTCCTCGGGGCAGCAATATCTACAACTCAGAGCTAATTGTGTGAGTGCATTTTAATTTTAGGTTCACTTCTTTATTCTTCTTTTCAATAATTCTCTTCCTTTCTGATTGCTAGAGGAGAATTTATTTAAGCATTGTAGGCACCACCCTATTGTAAAGTCACAATGTGGAAAAGCTCCCTGGTGCTGTGTTAAAATTGCTTTTAAGGCTTTTGGAAGGTCTGTGGGAGAGAAAACCTTGTTATTCCCAAGATGTTTTGGCCAGAAATTTGGTATTTTCAGGAATATGTTGAGGTCTTTGAGGGTATCTGATGTGATGTGATTGGTTTTTAACAATTTGCCTTTTTTGGGATCCCTCCCATTACCTGTGGTGCTCACCCACCTGTGAGCCCAGCCCCTGGGCAGCTCTGAGCATCTTTGCACCTTCATCTTTCCATTTCAAAGCAGGAAATTGGCATTTGAGGTTTGGTTTGATTTATTTGGCGTGGCAGAGGGGATCCTTGTCACCATCTCCTGCTCGGTGCATCTTGAGTGGGTGACCTGGCCTGGGAACTGACCCAGAGCCAGCCTTGCTTTGGGTTTGCCACCAGTGAAGCTGCACTTTTGCTGTGGGAAAGTGGGAATGGCATCCTGCCCTGCAAATATTCCACATCCTGCCCTGCAAATATTCCACATCCTGCCCTGCAAATATTCCACATCCTGCCCTGCAAATATTCCATCCCTATTCAGTGCAGCTGGCTGAGGCTGCTCCTGCAGGAGCTGATGATTTCCAGTCTCATTTCTGCATTAATCTGTTCTGTTCTGTGGCAGACCATTGCAGGCACCCAGGAAAGAGCATTTGGAAATGCAGGTAACCAGATTTAGGAGGCACTTTGGGATCTCCCCAGGGACTCCTACCCAGGCCTTCTGCTGGGCTGCCCTTAAATTGGATTGGAAAGCACAGGCACACTGCAGGCCTGGTCTGAAATGAGTTTTGCACAGAAATCCTTGGGACAGGCTTGGCTGTGTGCCCTTTCCTCGCTCTGGGCTGGGAACAGGAGCATTGCAGGGTTCACCCGGAATTCCTCCCTCCCTCTGCTGCTGTTTCCCCTCGGAGCAGCCAGAATTCCCATCTCGCTTCATTCAGCCTTCCCTGGCAGTGGCTTCAGAGTCAATCACGTCCCGAGCGTGGATTGTGTCTGCACTGTCACTGACAGCTCTTCAGAGATGTTCCCAAGATCTGGCAGCAGGGTTGTTAATGAGCCTGTTAATTTGTGTCATTCCACTGAGCCATCAAAGCGCTTGGGAGCGGCGGAGCGTGTGGCACTAAAGAGCTTTTTGCTTTATCTCTGAAGTGTTTGTGTTATCGTGGAGTCCCTGAGGCTGGAAAAGCCCTCCAGGATGGAGTCCAAGCTGTGCCCCATCCCCAACCCAGAGCACCGAGTGCACCTCCAGGAATTCCTTGGGCACCTCCAGGGATGGGGGTCCAAACCTCCCTGGGTACCCCCTTCCTTTTCAATGGGTACTAAAAACCTCCCTGGGTACCCCCTTCCTTTTCAATGGGCACTAAAAACCTCCCTGGGTACCCCCTTCCTTTATAATGGGCACTCCAAGCCTCCCTGGGTACCCCCTTCCTTTATAATGGGCACTCCAAACCTCCCCTGGTACCCCCTTCCATTTTTTAATGGGCACTCCAAGCCTCCCTGGGTACCCCTTCCATTTTTTTATGGGCACTCCAAGCCTCCCTGGGTACCCCTTTCCATTTTTAATGGGCACTGCAAACCTCCCCGGGTACCCCCTTCCATTTTTCTTATACTGATATGATGCCACAGCCCAAAGATGTGAATCCACACAGGAACCTTTTCCTGCTCTGAAATCCTTTTTTCTCTCAAAATCAAGTCTCTCAATTCCTTTAACTTCTGTGTTTTCCAAGCTCTGAGTCCTGGCAGTGCTTTTTCCACCACAGAAGTGAAGCCACTTCTGGAAAAACGCATAAACAACAGTTTAAGTGCAATGCACAGCAATATATTGTGGAGATTTATTTAAGAATTGGAAGAAAAAAAATTGGATTTATCCCTGTGCAAAGCTGCATGAAACAGAGCAGAGCCAAACAGGCAAACTCAAGAAAAATCAAGAAACTGGTCATGTCTCACATTAATGTTATCTATGAGTAACTTTATCACAGATTGATCTGTCAGAGCACAGGAGCAGTCCCAGTTCCCACTGATATATTAAAGGCACATGAATGCATTCAGGGAGATTCATGCCCTGTGCTGCTTTTGTGACAGGCTTTTCCAGCACCAGAGCTGGTGTTTATTAGCACTGAAAGCACTTCATAACACTTGGAGCCAGCTTTGGAGACAAGAACTGCACAAAGCAACTGCTCTGCAGGCAGGGAAGCAATTTGGAGTGACAGTGCCACAAATGCTGCCAGCAGAGCTTCAAAGGGCTGGAGGGGGGGGATGTTTTATCGTGCAGGAGTGTCCCACCCACCTCCCAGGCAGGGATGCAGCTCCTGGGCATCCCTGCAAATCCCTCCCTGGGCACAGCCCCGTTCAGTCTGTGGGAGTGAGGAGCAGCCAGCTCTGATCTCTGGGACAGGGACAGCACCCAGGGCAGGGCTGGGGCTGGGGTTTGGGAAAGGTTCTGCCCCAGAGGGTGCTGGCACTGCCCAGGCTCCCCAGGGAATGGGACAGTGCTCCAGGGGTGCCCAGGGTGGGATTTTGGGGCTGTGCAGGGCCAGGAGCTGGGCTGGATGTTCCTGTGGGAATTCAGGATATTCCATTGTCGCAGACATTCTTCACGAAAAATCCTTTCTTGGGATTTTTCCTTGCTGGAGCTGAGAAGTTTCAGCAGCAAATGTAAACAATTATTATCTGCTGCTGTGGAATGCAACAGGTCCACCCGTGATTGGTCCCCTGTAGATGTTTAGATCTACTGACCACTCACAGTGGAGCTGTTATCCTCTCTACTGAGACAGACAGACAGACAGTTGTTGTTCATTCTTTCTGTCTCTTTCTTAGCTTAGCCAGCTTCTGAAGAAGCCTCTTTCTTTTCTATCTCTATGTAGTATAGTTATAATGCTATATATATATATCATTATATAATAAATCTAGCCTTCTGATAATGGAATCAAGATCCTGTCTCTTCCATCTTCTGAAAACCCCTGTGACCACCAACATTCCATGGTTTTATTCTGTGAGAGAACCCCATAAAACAGCAGCTCACAGAACTCAGGGAAAATGAGTGATGCACTTCAGTGACAAACCAATTCCTCTGTTTTGAAAGGATTTTGTCCTTGATAAATTTTAAAACGAGCCCATAAAATCCTTTAAAATAAGCTGCAAGCTAAATTAATTTCCTTAAAACCCTCTTTCCCCCCTATGCTTGGCTTCACATGTGTTTGCCTGGGAGGATTTGGCTGTAAAATTGTGTCTGCTCCCCTTGGAGCTCTTCCTGTCCCATAACTCATGGTCAGGCACCCAGGCTGCTGGGCTGGGCTGTCCTGGAGCCCCTGCCCTGCTCTCCCTCCTGGGCTCTCCTGTTTGCAGGCACAGCACACTCAGAGCTCCCAACTCCTGTTTCAGACTCAGCCACACTCAGGGGCAGTTCTACATCACATGAGGAAAGCTGTTTAACTCTGAGGAATTGTAGATGCCTGAAATTTGATTTCTTCCATCCAGGAGTGCTGTTTTACAGAAGAATTTTCTTTTCCATGTGCGTTGTTTCTCTTGTTGGCTCAGGAGAAAAGTGCAGGATGAGGGAGGGGTTTCAGCTGTTTAGGAACCCCTGGAATTCCCTGTTGCACTCAGGGGATTTGTGAGACACCAGCAGCCCACACAGGGGGATTTTGAAGCTCATCCTTGCAGGCAGACATAAATCCAGCTTTGGTAAAGGTGAAGGGGTGGCTGCTGATCTCCTGCACTGCAGACTGACTCAGGGAGCTCAGCTGCTGCTCTCCCATCTGTACCTAAAACCCCAACCCAGCATTTCCAGCACACTGGAGCTGTCAAAAGACTCCAGGACAACCAGCCAGAGATCTCCAGCAGCTCTGCACTGCCTCGTAAATCAGATTTTTTAGCAGTGAGTGGGGCTGCTAAAATTATGGGGACAAATGAGGTGGCCAAGTGACAACTCCCTGGACTTTGGTTTAAAGCCAGATGTGGCTTCCTCCAGGGGGGATCCTCAGAGCAGAGGGGTGGTTGGTGCTCATGGAATGGTTGGGAGGAAGGCAGGACCCAGCTCCCAAACCCCTTCCAGAGCAATGCTGAAGAGGTTTTGGAAAACAGGCTCAGCAGAGAACTCCTGCCTAAAACCCTATGGGGAAGGAAAAGGATTTTCTTGAAAAGCAGAATGATTCCCAGAATGGTTTATTGTCGACAGTTTTTTATTAAGACATAATTGATGGGAAAAGAGACGTGAGAAATACATCTGAGAAAGCAACAGCTGCCTAATTCAAGGACACAGTTTCCTTGAGCAAGAAGCTGTTGAAGAAAATCTGTGATAACAGGAGGTAAAAAGAAGCCACAAACATCCTGAGAGAGGTGAGACTGACTTTTTATAGCTGACCAATAGTGAGCTCTAGTTTTGCAATATGTATGAGCTTTATTACTGTGATTATAAAAGTGTGCCTGTTAATCAATGAATTTGAGACTTGTCGATCATCCTCTAATAAGCATTTCTCCCGTTGATCCTGTCAGTCTATGGCAAAAAGGGCTCCAGCTAAAGGCTCAGATGGTTCTCAGTGAACTCAGGCTCCTTTCAGTGGGAGGTTTGGGGATGTAGCTCTGACTGATGCCATTGACTGCTCATGTTTGATGTGGGGCTGTTTCCCAATTAACCAGTGCTGTGTTTTTTCCTTTTTCCCCTTTAACTCCCTCACTGTGTCTGTCTTTGCTCCTTCCTGCACTAAAAGTGGCTGTTCCTCTGTCTCCAAGCTCCTCCTGCTCTTCTGCAGCAGACCAGCTCCTGTCTAGCCATGACCATGCTCTGTAAGTCCCTTCTTTTATTACTGCAGCTCTGTCTGTTCACTGTTTATTGCATCCCACTGCAAACCCTCCTTGATTTATGGCTTGGCACTTGTGGGTGGAGGCACAGCCCCAGGGGAATGGGGGTGTCTGGCAGGGCATTGGGAGTGGGCTCCTGCTGCAGGGGGATGTGGATAAGGGGGGTTTTCCCTTTGAGATGGTTGTTCTCACTCCAAGGACCAGGCTGCAGCACTGCAGGAACTCCTCAGTGGGCAGCACACAGAGAGAAGCAGGGTAGAGAGATTTGGTTTGGATATTAGGGAAAATTCTTCCTTGTGAGGGTGGGGAGGCCCAGGATCCCTGGCAGAGTCCAAGACGTGGTTTAAGTTGGTTAAACCTGGCAGCTCAGAGGCTTCCCCTTCCTCAGAGGTTCCAGAAGCACAGTCTGGGCTTCCTGCCACCATGGAATGCTCCAGGGCCAGGCACTTGCACTCATGCAGCTCCAGCAGAGTGGAATCAGTGTGGAATTGGCTTCCTCCTCAAAATGGCTTTGGAACGAGGGCAGGGGAAAGGAGCAGGGCTCACCCCAGGACTGGGAAATTTCTGGTGGTCACAGGGACTGGCAGGACACAGGGAATGCCCCTCTCCCCTCAGTGCCACCCCCCAGCAGCTGCAGCATCCCCAGGCCCCCATCCCTTCACCCAGCCCCAAATCCTGGGCACACTGCACAGCTCCCTCTGAACCTGAATTATCCCAGCAGACCTGGGCCAGGCAGGGGCTTCCCTCTCCTTTTTCCCTTCAGTGCTTTGGTTATTCCTCATTAGGCACACAGATTTCAGCAGTTCCCTTACAGCAGCAGAGCTCGGGGCAGTTTCTGGTCCCTCCATTTGGAAGTTTCCCCAGGGAGGTTCCCTGGGAGGGCTGGGCACAGGGGGAGGCAGAGCTGAGCTCAGGCTGCAATCTGCTCCCGGAGCTGCTCTGCACAACCAGCACTGGGGGAGAGCTGCCACCATCCCTCCCAGGCCTGCAGGAAACAGGGAATCATGGAATGGGTTGGGTTGGAAGGGACCTTAGACCTCACCTTTTCCACCCCCTGCCATGGACCATCTCCACCCTCCCAGCTTATTCCAAACCTGGCCTGGGACACTCAGGATTCCTCACATTTTGGGATCTGAGGCTTCACTGAGCACTCAAAGGTCTCATTGCAGCTGCACCCAGCTGTTATTCCCTCAGCCCTTTGTGCCAGGTGTCTGTGAAATGTCCTCTGTGAGTGTTCTGTGTGCTCTCACCCTCTGGAAGCATCCCTGTGTCCATCCCTTTGTTGTGATCCATCTTGGCTGCAATTTTCCACAAAAAGCTGCACTGGAGAGAGGCTGCAGGTGTGCTCTGCTGGGTGTGCTGCTCCCTCTGCTCTCCAGGGGAGTTGTTGCCTCTGTCTGGAACAAAGCTGAGCTGCTGCCAAACCCTGTGACCCTTGGACATAACACCTCTCCCCTGGTTCTGCTAGGCACAGAGAGGAAATCTTGATTTTCCATCATATCTATGCAAATTAGTCACAAAACCTTTCCCATCTGGTCTGCTAGGATTTACACTTCCCTGATCAAAGTGACAAATGCCTCCCTCAAGGTCAGGACAGCAGCAAAATTATTCAGATTCAGGAAGCAGCAAGGAGCAAGGACAAAAAAATCAAAATGCATGGGAAAAAGGTGCCCTGGGCAGCCCCTTCCATGCTCTGGGGCAATTTTCCCTGGTCTGAAGACAGAACTGGGATGAGGAAGCTGCTTCTTGTTCTTCTGCTCCTCTCTCTGTCCTTGTTTATGTCCCCCAGTTGATTTTGTCAAGCTGTCACTGATGAGATCCTCGGTGAGGCTGCACAAAAGTTATTGGAGATCATGCTGGGTTTTTTGAGGCTTAGAGGCACTGAGAGAGGATGTTGTCAGTGCCTGTTGGAGGAGCACAGCTGATTGAAACACCTCAGGCATCAGAAAAATTGCTTTCAACCTGTAACTCAAACCTTTTCCCCACAACCATCCTTGGAGGCTGCAGGATGTGCCTGGAAGGAGAAGGAAATTCCTTTTTGTCTGTTTTCCTACATCAACAACCCCTTGGTGTGGTAAGGATGATCCCTGCTGGGAGTTCTGCCTGTAGTGGTACAAGAGATGTCTTGGAAAGAGGTTTCAGCAGCAGAAACCAGGGGCTGCCCAACTTTCCAAAGCATGAATCCTTCAGTTTTGAGGAACAGAACCAATGGAAATAGCCTGGAACAGGCCTCCAGCTGGAAGGGCAGCAAGGATGATCAGTGCTCACTGGCAGTGCCCCCAGGATGAGCTGAGCTGGGTTTGGGGCACTTTGCTGGGCAGGTGCAGGGGGTGCCCTTTTCCCAGCACAAGGAGCTCCAGGGCTGGGCAGCAGCTCTGGCTTGGATCCAAAGGGAAGGACAGAAACTGCCATGGGGGAATGAGGAAAGAGGGGGAGGTTTTCCCTTTTATTCCAGTTACACCCAGGGTGAAAGGGGAAACAGGCAGGTGTGTGTGTGTGTGATCTCTATCCTAAGCACAATTCCAGCAGCAGACTGCAGCCAGCACCTCTGAAGGCTTCTCCAGACACCCTCACTGGACTTTTCCTCACGATTTCAGGGATTTGAGCTGAAGCTGCTCCTCCATCCTGGTTCCTTGCCCCGAGGAGGAGCAGGGGCCGGAGCCTCGCGTGGTGCCGATGGCAGCGCCATTTCCAGAGCTATCAACAGTGTCATTGTCATAGCTCTTGGAATGGTTCTGCCATAAGCACTGGACTGCCAGCTGCCATGCTCGGGAGGCCTGGCCACCTGGAATGTCCCTCTGTTGGGATGGAGCCGGTTCTTGAAGGATGGATGGAAGTTGGCCCTGAGAATTTGAGTCTCCAACCATCACCATGCTCTCCTGACCCACAGATCCCGCAGAGAGAGCTGATGCATCCACACCTCCCTGCTCAGCCAAGAAGGAGAAGAAAATCCATGAAATGTTGGGAGCACACCAGTCAGGCTCTGCTTGTCTGTCTTTAAGAAGAACTGTACTTCTGCAGTGAATTTGGGTGGCTCAACGTGCTCATCCTAAGCAGCTTTGGATGGCTGTTGTGGAACTCCTGTGCTGCCCTGCAGTTGTGTTCCTGAAGGAATCACAGCTAGAGAGAAGATCCTGGGACAAACTCATCACAAGTGGAGCTGTCAAGCAGAACAGGAGCACCAGGAGCCCCAGGGTCACAGGAACAGTCCCTGCCTTTGCTGCCTTTGTCCTTGCTCCAAGGGTTTCCCTGCAGGTTCTGTGTTTTGCCATCCCAGGTTCTTTTTGGCCAAGGAGAAGAGGAGGCCCAGCAGCTCCAGGCCTTGCTGGGCAGAGAAATCAGCGTGGATGTTGCCAAGGTGCCAGGAGGTGCTGGGGAAGGGAATTCCCACTAAGCCCTGGCAAACAGGGGCATCATTCCCTGCTGGAATTCCCATTCCATGGCAGCTGATCCATTCTGGGGCCTGGCTCAGGCTGTGGGTGTGCAGAGAGCAGCCAGGGCACAGGGGCTGAAGCTTTTGGAACAGGAACCAGCTGTAAACTCTTGAGCAATCCCAGATCTCCCTGTCCTCCCATCAGTCTGATCCTGCTCCAGAAAATCCCACAGGGGTCTGAGAGCCCCAGCAAGGGAAATGTGTCTCTGGCTCAAGGTGGCAGTATCAGGGATGGATTCTGGTCACTGGAGAGTCCAGGCATTTGTGACAAATCCACAGTTTACTTGGCCATCCCTCTGGAGGCATTCTAAGAACGAATTAATTCTTTCAGCTTCTGGATTAAACTCTTGTGCAAAACATCCCATCAAACAGAGACCATTATATGGTGGTTAGTGTAATTAAATAAAGAGAGAACTGAGCTCCAGAGATGCCCACAACACTTAATTAAGATTAATTAAGCAACATGAATTACAGGCTGGAGAGGATGAAAGGGAGCAATTCAGAAACTGGCTCAGCAAAGGGGTGGGATGATTGGTTCATAAATTGTTTTTCAGAAGCCAAGTTGATTCCAAGGGAGTGGGTTCAGCCCTGAACAGCCCCATTCTCCTGGCCAAACACGGGGATCCCTGGGCAGCTGGAGCAGTGCAAGTCTGGATTTCTGGAGGCTTGGAAGCACAGATAAAGCTCTGCCAAATAAACACAAATTTCCTTCACTTCCTCTCGAGGCAGCAGCCTCTGGATCTTCATTCTTGGAATCAGAGAATCCCAGAATGGTTTGGGTGAAAAGGACTTAAACCTCATCCAGTTCCAACCCCAAAACACCTTCCACTGTTCCAGGTGCCTCCCAGCCCTGCCCAGCCTGGCCTTGGGCACTGCCAGGATCCAGGGCATCCACAGCTGCTCTGGGCACCTGTGCCAGGGCGCCCACACCTCACAGCCAGGAATTCCTCCCAATATCCAACCCAAACCTAAAATGGTTTGAAGCCGTTTATTAAATTATTGGGCAAAGCACATCTTTGGTTGCCTCAACATAACACAAAGAATTGTGCTACAAAATTGGGTGTTATTTTGTGAGACCAGTTGTTGCTGTAGGAGAGCCCAAACTTCAGTCATTCCACTGGAAACTTGATGGGTGAAAAGCAATTTTCTGTTCCATTTGCCACACGTATCACTGCTTTGCTTTTCCTCAGGAAGGAGCAGACATAAATCTGAGCAGGTTTTATTTACCAAAGCAGGGACTGGGGCAGAGATTTATGGACTGTGTCATCTCCTCTGGAGCAGAAAATAGACAGGCCCAGGGGCAACCAAGGGATAGCACAACCTTCAGGAGTTTGAACTTCTTTGTTTGCTCTGCACAGCAAATTTGGTGGCAATGTGTGAAGAATTGGACAGGTGGGGTCTCACAGGTGGCCCCAAAAGACACCAGATCTGCAGAAGGACCAGAAGAAAGCACAAAATATCAGAAACAATCTCTGTGTAAGCAGCAGGGATATGGAAATAAAGGGTTTACACACACACAGGTGTTTTGATGGCCTTGGTTGCCTCCTGCTGTGCTCAAAATGGATTCACTGATCAGTGGAACTCTTCATGTCATGTCCCATCTGCAGAGAATTTCTCTAAGGAATGATCTCCAGAGGAGCTGCTGAGAGCTGGTTTTACTCTGAGTAAAAGAAAACCCCAAACCCATCAGAGAATAAATAAATATCTGCTTGTTTATGGCCCCTTGTTTTTTGGGTTCCCCTCATCCTCTGTGCCTCATATTCAGATTTCTGCCCCTCCTTCCCTGGACAGGGCACATTCGTTCAAATTTGACATTTTCTTTTGGGCTCCTTCAGGACATTTGATGCTCTTGGATCCTCAGAGGGGGAAAATAAAAGTTTTCCTCAGGTTTTTGCTCCAGAAAGGTTCAGAGGGTCCCTGAAATCCCAGAGGGAGCAGGGCCTGGCCCACCTGCACACATGGATTTAATTAATTTGAATCAAATCCCAGGAGCACCCTTGGAGAGGCTGAGGTGGGATACAGCAGCAGACAGGAGCTCTGGGGACAGGGTGACAGAAAGTGGGGACTCAGCAGCCTCTGAATCACAGCAAGAGGAGGCAGCAGCTCCTGTCCCCCTCCTGAGAGGAAGATCTGACCCTGCTGGAGAGAGCTGTTTGCAGGGAAGGGGATGAGCCAGGGAGCATCATCCTTCTGAGGAACAGGGGAAGGAACAGAGCCCAGGCAAGCTGTGCTCCTTGGCTGGAAACTGCACTGGGATGGCAACTGCCCAGGGATTCATTGGGAGCCTGAAATCCCAGCCTGCACCCCAAACCAGGCTGTGCAGGGAGGATCTGGAGATTTTATTGAAATTCAGCACCCACTGCCAATGTCCCCATCTGTGGTGTGACATTTAATCCTGATAAAAGGCTCGCAGAGGATGAGGAGTGGGGAGCACAGCTCACAATTAATGAATATTGTTCACAGTCTCGGGGATGGAGCTGTACAAATTCACACCCGGTGGGTTGTAAGGGAAAAAGTCCAAAGGCAGGAATGTGCTGAATCACATCGTGGAATTATTATTGGAAAATCTGGATACAGAAGGAAAGGGGAGAAGAAACTCCCACTGAACACAGCACAGTGGAACCTGGTGTTTGCTCTCTCAGCAGGATGGAGACCTGAGGAAAGGCAGCCAAATAAACTTAAATTAAAGTTGGGATAAGATTGATACAAAGATTTACTGAGCTTAACCTACAAACAGTCCTAGTTGAGATGTTAAAGCATCACAAGGTTATTTATTATCAATTTTAAATTGTTTTTTCCCTATTAAATTTAACAGGTTTTTAATTAACTATTATTTAACTGGTATTTGTATTTAATTTTTATTCCACTACTCCATTACAAGAAAATCTAATTTTCAGCCCTTAATTAAATACCTTAAGGCAGCACAGCTTCCCAGCACCACCTTGGGGCTGTGCAGAAGTTCCCAGGACACAAAACTGTGGATTTAGCAGGATAAAGGGCAGGGAGGGCTGGGGAGCCATTCTGGAGCAGAACTCTGCCCTCAGCCTGGAGGGTGGGAGGGAGACCCAGCTGCTCTGGGGGAGTTGGTGCCATTTGCTCTGAGCATCCCAAAGCAGTGGACAATGTGCACACGCCAGCCTTTTGTTATCAGACACATGATGCTGGGCACAAAATCTGCTTTGACACCTAAATAAAGCTCTGCTGTTCACACACAAACGTAGGGAAGGAGGGGGAATTGTTTGCCAGATTTCAACGAGCTGCAGTTCCATTTTCCACTGGGTATTTCAGTGAGGAAAAGTCACCAATTCACAGAGGGAGAGGGGTTGGTAAATATTGAAAGGAGAGAGGGTTGGTAACACTGAAAGGGAGAGGGTTGGGAAATATTGAAAGGGAGAGGGTTGGGAAATATTGAAAAGGAGAGGGTTGGTAAATACTGAAAGGAGAGGGTTGGTAAATATTGAAAGGGAGAGGGTTGGTAAATATTGAAAGGGAGAGGGTTGGTAAATATTGAAAGGGAGAGGGGTTGGTAAATATTGAAAGGGCGAGGGTTGGTTAAATACTGAAAGGGAGAGGGTTGGTAAATATTGAAAGGGAGAGGGTTGGGAAATATGAAAGGGAGAGGGTTGGTAAATACTGAAGGGTGTGGTAAATACTGAAAGGGAGGGTTGGTAAATACTGAGAGGGAGAGGGTTGGTAAATAAATACTGAAAGGGAGAGGGTTGGTAAATACTGAAAGGGAGAGGATTGGTAAATACTGAAAAAAGGGAGAGGGTTGGGAAACACTGAAAGAGAGAGGGTTGGTAAATATTGAAAGGGAGAGGGTTGGTACACACTAAGGGAGGTTTTGGATGCCCATCCCTGGAGGTGGCACTCAGAGCTCTGGGCTGGGGACAAGGTGGGGACAGGGCACAGCTGGGGGCTGGATGGGCTGGGAGGGCTTTTCCAGCCTGAAATTGTGGGATTTTCCCACCGTGGCACATTTAAAACCTGACAAACTCCACTGACCAGCTCCAGGTTTTGCCACTGTTTCACCCCACAGCTTTAACAAGTGTAGGTTATTTCCCCCAGCAGATAAAAGATGTAATTATGCCCGTGGTGAAACCTCCATTAAAAAAATAAATCTTTCTCTTGCATTTGAATATTATTAATTGATCCTGCTTGTGTTTCATTAATTGAAACACTTAAAGCCAGCAGCTCCCATCTGGGGGTGGCTCTGAGCACTTCCAAGTGCTCTCCTCATTATCAGCCTGGGGCTCTTATGGCTGTTGCATTAATTATGGTGCACAAACGAACTGGAGGCCAAAATCTGGAGCTAATTAGTGCCTGTAATGGAGTGCCAAGCTTAACATTAACGAGAGAGAAATGGAAATAGGGAGTTAATGGGGGAAAAAGGGGAAAGGGCTCCTCCTGCCCACATCCCTGCGTGGCCTCTCTCATTTGTTTACTTGTTTACCCCTGGTTTATAATTAGCAAATGCATTTCACTCACTGTAAACAAGGAGCTCCTCGTTGATTCTGAAATTTGCTTCATTTCTGTCCTTTGGTGCCCAAATTGCTGCTTCTGTTGTGGAAACATCAACTCCTGCAACATTAAAAATGGCACAAATTGAAAGCAGGAGAGCTCAGCAGCTCTGGGCATCCCCAGCTCGTGGTTCCTGTGTGGATCCCTTGGTTTCCATCCCCAATTCCTCCTCAGAATACCCAAATTCCAGGGGTTTCAGTTGAAGTTGAGCAAAACATCCTGCAGTGGAAAATAGGGGAAATTATGAATTTATTAATTATAAAATTAATATAAATTTAAATAATATAAATTAATTTATAGTATTTAATTTATTAAATAATAAATAAAATAATATAATTTATATAATAATTAATAATATAAATTATTAATAATTTATATTAATAATTAATAATAGAATTTATTAATAATATAAATTTATTTATATTATTAAATTTAATTAATATAAATTAAAATAAAATTAATTATAAAATTATTATAAAATTAATTATAAAATTATCCAGGTGGAGCAGCTGCAAGCAGGAGACTGGGAAAAGGGGAAATGATCAAATTCAGCAGTTGTGGTGAGGGGGATTGGAAAGGACCACAGAGAAATTCATTAATAGAGCCTGGAATAAGAGAATAAAAAAGGAAGATGGAAATGAGCACCTGCAGTCCCAGGGAAACAAAATTTGGATGAAATTCAGCAGGAGAAAACCAAAAGGAAACCAGATGCTGAAGGGTTTGGACACTTCATTTCAAAGTCCTATTTCAGGTTATTATTTGCCTGCACTTCTAAACATCCTCCTTGAAAAGGATCCACAGCTCCTGCAAACACAAAAATCAATGGACTGGAGGGGGTTTAGTCTTGGTTTGCCAGCAAAAAGAGAGATGATGGAGCAATGGGGGAAAAAGAGAGACACAAACATATTGGGAGATGCTCTCTTTGTTTCCTGAGACAAAAAAAAAATCTCTTATCTTCTTTATTTTTATTATTTTTTATGCTCATCTTATTCAAGAGAAATAATACTGACTTACTTGAGAACTGCTAATTTTAAATCTGGATTTCTTCAGAAATCCTACAAAGTGCACTGGAAGCTGGGTGGTGTGGGCTGGAGGCAGATGTTTTATAAAACCTCTGCCTGATATTTAGCAAAGAATGGCGAGGGCTGGGTTCAGCTCCCGAGGTCAGAACAGCATTATTTGATTTAAAGATAATTAAGAGATTCAGCTTAACTGCTCAGGAGTGGGAAAATAAACACTTGTCATGAGACAGGGAGAGACTTGTGTTTAGATTTGACTACAAAGGACTCTAAAATCAACATTGCTGTCAGAGCCATGTAAATAATTCAGCAATTCCAACGTTTTCCCAAGATCTGGGCTTTCACATTGGGCTGTAATGGGATAATTCAATTTATTCTTACCCTGCTCTGATGATTTTATGCTGATGGCCAAGTGCAGAATTCACTGCAGGGATGGGAGCAGGATAAATTCAGCCCAGAGGTCACAGAGTTACTGGGAAGCTTTAAATTTTCTGGAGTTTGTGAACCTGGGAATGCTGAGAGAGGGATAATTCTGCTCTCATGTCTGGAAGTTTCATATGCAGCTGCATTAAAAGCAAATGTTTTGTGAAATTTCATTTAATTTGGCCTCTGGGGACTCATTTTTTCAGCAGAAGAGGGAAATGGAGCAATGCATGTTGTTCCCAGTTCATTCTGACATTTGGTGGAGTTCACATTTGAGGGTTTTGCCCTTTCAAAGTGGAAAAATATCACAGATTAAAATAGGGAATTCCAGAGATTCTTGGATTTTGTGTCACACTTTCTCAGTTCTCTGTTTCCCAGCATCTCCCAGTTTACCAAAATACCAGAAGTCCCTTTGCAGGCAGAGGCAGGAGGGGACATTGCTGTGGTCCTGGAGGATGCTCAGATTTTGTTCCTGCCCCACTGCAGCTCCTCCTGTGGGATCTGTCCTGGTGCTTCCAGCCTGGGCAATTCCTGGTGCCCTCCAGACCCACCCTGCCCTTCCAGGGTTTGGTTCCTGGGGCTTTGTGCCTGCCATAAAACACAGAAATTTAAAAAAAAAAACCCTATTTTCTACCCATTCCTGACACGGGAATGGAGCAGAGCACAGGCTGGGATAAATCACAAAAATCATCTGAAGCTGCTCTCCTCCCCTCACTTTTAGAGTGGTTTATGAATTCTGTTGTTTTCTAATTCAGAATTTATAATTCTGGGACTGAGCAGATGGTGCAAGGCTGATCTCAGGGATGTGTTCATTGAAATCCCCTGTGCCAAGTGATTGTTCACCACAATCCCACTCAGATCAATTATTTGTTCTTGCTCTTGGAAGCTCCTCTGGAAGCAGCAGAGCTTTGAGGGATGGGCACGAGCTGGAGGGAGAAGTTCCAGCAGTGGTGCTGCAAATATTCCAGAGGAAAATCACTTTGGGAGAGAGAGGAAAATGCAGGGAAAGATAAATTGTGGAGCAACACAATTGTCAAATCTTGGAAAAGTTTCAATCCTTCATTCAGTTTGGAAGCTGAATTCCATTTAAAATGTGGCTCCAGCCAACTTTTACCTCAAAACCTCTTCTACCTTCCACTATTTTAGGTGGTGGAGGAGAAAAAATTGTATAAAATAAATTATTGAGAGCAGGATTCTGCTCAAGCCAAACACAAATCTTCCCAGTTTATCCATTTTACATCATTTCATTTTGTTTTCCTCTGGTCCCAGCAAATCTTTCCTGGTTTGTGATACAGTGGGAGCCTTCATCCCCTACTCACCTTTTCCTTGGGGATCTGCTCCAGGTGGATGGTGGCTGCTCCTGGGGCAGTTTCTGCTTGCAGATGAAGGAAGAAAAGAGTTTGGAAGTGTTTGATCTGGAGCTGGCCTTCAGCAACGGGAAAAGGAGAAAATGAAGCCACAGGCAGTGAATGTTCACCCCCAAAATTGCCAGCAGGGAGATCAGTCCCCTGATAAAAGCAGCAAAGGGCATTGAACACCAGCTGGATCTGCTCTTTTCTGCTTTTTTCTTCTTTGTTTTATCTCATGAGGAGTTGAAGGTTTGCCTCAGATCAGAAATGGGGAAGAAATCTGAAAGTGGAGAAGTTTGGAGAATGAGAAAAGCAAACAAAGTGAACAGCTCAGAACAGCAGCAGGTCCCTGGAGGGGCAGGGCCTTCCCATTGTTGGGATTTATTGTTTGATAATTTATTTATTAGGGGGTGCACAAATCAAGGAGCCCATCAGGGCAGGAAAACAGCACAATTAATTTGCTGTAGATAATTTACTTAATGCATTTAACCCTTTTAATGTTCTTTTTTCCCTGCACACATAATCCAGCTCCCTCAGATTTTTTTTTCCTCACACTTACCTGGCTGCTTCCTCTTGAAGCCTTCAGCCCACACAGGGAGGGTTCCAGTGCTGTTTCCTCCTTGCATTGTAGGATAAATCCCTGGCAAATCCATGGGGTGGGAGCTGAGGCACACCAGGTGTGTTCCTGCAGGGAAAGCAGCTGAATTTCAGGTGCAGATGAGAATTTCTGTGAAACTTGCTCCCCACAGGTACCAAGAGCTGAGAAATGAGGTGTATTTTCAGAGAGAGATCAGTGAAGGCACAGAGAAAGAGAGAGAACAAAAACTTTGTGTGAGAACAAAAGCAGGGCTGTAAAATCCCAGCTTTTATCCAGCACTAAATCGGTGCCTTACAACTGGCAGGGGGCTCTGAACTTCCATTTGAAGGGAAAGGCTGCAGGGTATGGAAAATCCCACGGAACACAAAGGCCTGGCAGCAGAGGACTCCCTAAACAGACTCCTGGAGATGGTGGGGATATTTTAGGAACCATGTGCTGGTACCTGAGCAGGCTGTGAGCTGGCACTCCCTGTGCCAGGGATGCTCTTTCCTCCTGCCCTAGCAATCCTCTTTCCCCACAGGGTGAACAGCTGGAAGTGTTGAGCTCACTGCCAGAGGCTTCAGACAGACACTTTGTGCCACACGACATCCTGGGACCCCTCAATGACTCCTCTTTAGCTCAATGAACCTCTCACAATCAGCACCTCCTGCTCTTGCTGCTCTTGCTCCACTCTGGGACGGCCGCAGGACACGGAGGAAGGTTTGGATCCCTGGGTGTCCCAGTCCCTGTCCAGATGGATCCCTGAGTGTCCCAGTCCTTGTCCATTGGGATCCCTGAGTGTCCCAGTCCTTGTCCAGATGGATCCCTGAGTGTCCCAGTCCTTGTCCAGATGGATCCTTGAGTGTCCCAGTCCTTGTCCATCAGGATCCTTGGATATCCCAGTCCTTGTCCATCAGGATCTTTGGGTGTGCCAGTCCTTGTCCATTTGGATCCTTGGGTGTCCCAGTCATTGTCTGTTTGGATCCTTGGATATTCCAGTCTTTGTCCATCAGGATCCCTGAGCATCCTGGTCCTTGTCCATCAGGATCCTTGGATATCCCAGTTCCGGTTCATCAGGATCCCTGGATATCCCAGTCCTTGTCCGTTGGGATCCTTGGGTGTCCCAGTCCCTGTCCAGATGGATCCTTGGGTGTCCCAGTCCTTGTCTGTCTGCAACTCTGGATATCCTACTCTCTGTCCATCAGGATTCCTGGATATCCCAGTCCCTGTCTGGATCCCTGGATATCCCAGTCCCTGTCTGGATCCCTGGATATCCCAGTCCTTGTCCATCAGGATTCCTGGGTATCCCAGTCCCTATCTGAATCCCTGGGTATCCCAGTACCTGTCGGGATCCTTTGCCATCCCAGTCCCTGTCCATGGTGCTGAGCTGTCCCGGTGTCAGGGCTGTCTCCGTGTCCTGTCTGGCAGAGCCTTTGGCCCTCCCGAGGTGTCCCGGGTGGATCGTGTCCCAGTGTCCCTGTCTGACCTGGTCCCTCAGTTCCAGCTCTGTTCTCTCTCCGTGGTTCTCTCGTTGGAGTCTGTTCAGTGTGAGGTCAAAATGTCTCTGCTTGTCTCTGACATCCAGTCTGGGACTCGTTGGGAGCACATTTTTAAAATTCCTGATGCTTGTTTGAAGTGCTGGGGTTCCAAGGGATGTTGGAGGGAAACACCTGCACACTCAGAGCCCTGGCCATGCTGGGAGCCAGCATCCAGCTGGGAATTCCTGCAGGAGCATCCTCAGCCCACACTCAGGCAGTGCAGCCCACCTCAGACACCTGAAACAGCTTCTTAGTTCTCAGAGATTGCTTTGACTGCTCCACACTGAAGATTTCATTCCCAAAGCAGGGATTCACACTTTTTAATGTGGGATCTGGAATTTGGAACAATCACTCTTCTAAATACACTTTGGGGTTTGCTTGATCTCATTCTCCATCAGTTTGCCTTTGAGCTGGCACTGACCAAGGTTTGTGTTCCCCTGCCAGGTACAAGGTTTTACACAACGGGCACCACCAGGAACAGGAGAAGCTTCCCATCCACCCCGACCCCGAATCCCAAGAGTCCTGTTTCTAGTCCTGGCCCAGAAGAGGAGGAACAGAGGCCCTTTATGATATCCCAAGGATTCACAGACAGCAGCACTTGAGAACCCATCCATCTGCACTGTCCTGGTGCCTCCTGCAGTGAATTCCCAGGAATGTCCAGCTGTGGGAGCTGGGTGGGAGCACGGGGAGGGTCAGGACTGCTGTCCCTGTGCCAGAGCCCTGCTCCAGGAGTGAGGCATTCCTGGCAAAGCCAGGACCAGAACAGCTCCAAAGCAGCCTGTGCAGGGACTCCTGCTGCTCCTTTCCTCTCCAGCTGCCCCTGCTCAGCTCAGCCCACCCTGCAGGGATGCCACAGCTGTGGGTGGCACCGAGCTGCCCCATCCCTGCTGGCTCTGCCAGGAGAGGAGCAGCCCCACGTTTTCTCCAGGAGAACAAGAGGAAATGTTTGCTGCCCTCTGTTCCCAGCCCCAGCTGCTGCTCCCCAACCCTGCAGAGCTCTGCACTGCCCTGGAGGAGTTTCCTGGCCAGGGAGGAGCCCAGGGGGTGCAGGAGCTGATCAGGGCTCAGAGCCACGGCCCTGCTCTGCCATTCCAGGGGATGGGACCTGTCCTGGAGCCCAGAGCTGTCCCCATCCCTCCCTGAGCAAACTTTGGGCGTTGTGAGGCAGCAGAAGCTTGGCCAGGAGCCAGAGCCAATGGATCACTAAGTGCCATCCTGGAAAACAAAGCACCTGAACCCTTTTTATGCTACATTTGGAAGAGAGACTTCGACTTACCTTTGGCACCTTTATTTTTCTATCTGTTGCTGGTCTCTTCCAGTCGAGGCAAGGAGTTTTCAGGAGTTTTCAAGGAGTTTTCCAGACTTTCCAGTCTCACATTTGCCAAGATCTCAGTCCTCAGCTGCTTCCTGCATGTCGGTGTTGCCACGTTCCTCGTGGGCTGCTTCCCCCTTTGCATGGAAAGGGTGGGCAAGGCTCTGAACTCCTCAAATTTGGGAAAAAGAAAAGGATTTTCATGCAGGATCAACACCACGAGCCTCGACCCTTTTTAGGTGAAGATCTACCCCAAGATGCCACCCTGAGCCTGGAAAATACAATTGTCCTTTGTCATATCGTGGAACCATGTACAGATATTTTTAATGTACAAAGAAAAGCTGACATTATTTATTATTTTTTATCAGGAACATGTGTTTTTTTCATTAAAAGCTTCTAGACCAAGGAGCTTAACATTCTATGTATTATTATTTAGTAATATTTCTGTTGCTATGTGACAGGTATTTACTGCAAACAGACAAATCCTGCTCAGAACAAACAAAAATGCTGCTCAGTAGGAGAAATGTTGTGCATGAGAAGAACAAGTGGCTTCCTGGCCATGGTGTTTGATTTCTTTAAATACTTCTTCCACAGCAAAGTCACTGATAAAGCTTCACACCCTTCTCCTGTAGGATTCAGAAGGACACTGGGCAGAAACAGCCCCAGCTGGAATGCTGAGGTAGAAAATTGCTGGTTGCTAAAAGACACAAATTATTGGTGTTTGTGGTGGAAAGTGCTCCTGGTTCATCTCTGGGACCTGGCTGGCAATGACCTGTTTTTACAGGGTTTTATTTCCAAAAAAAATCATGTAACTTTACTCTTGACACCAGAACTGTGGAGAGAAAAAAGCCATTATTGAAAATTTGGGAAAAAACCATCCAGGGCTGCTTCAGTGCTGTGACCCTCCCCTCTGTGGAAATGCCCACAGGGGTTTGTTGGGCTTTGGGCACACGAGGCTGCAGAACAGCTCGGCTTGGTTTCACCTCAAGTGTCAAATTTCTCAAAGAAATCCTCAAAAAGTTGTTTTCTCTGTCCCCATTGAAGGGCACCAAATCTTGGTGTGAAATTTCCTGGAGTGAGATGGAACCAGCAGCACAGGGAGGGATTCTTTGGTTCTGCTTTGCCCTTCAGGTGTTGTTTTCTCCTTTATTTTTATCTGCATTAGGAAAAGATCTCTTTTTAATTTAAAATAACCTCCCAGTTTCCCCAGGGAAAGCAATCCCAAGGCTCTGTCCATGGGAGCAGTGGCTCACCAGCCAAAATGGTCAAAAGCTCTCACTGGGGAAAGGCTCCCCCCTTCCAACAGGATGGAATTCCAAACAGCAGGAATTTCACCCTCACCAGCCAAAATGGTCAAAAGCTCTCACTGGGGAAAGGCTCCCCCCTTCCAACAGGATGAAATTCTAAACAGCAGGAATTTCATCCTCACCAGCCAAAATGGTCAAAAGCTCTCACTGGGAGAAGGCTCCTCCCCTTGCAACAGGATGGAATTCCAAACAGCAGGAATTTCATCCTCACCAGCCAAAAGCTCTCACTGGGAGAAGGCTCCTCCCATTCCAACTGGAGGAAATTCCAAACACCAGGAATTTCATCCTCACCAGCCAAAATGGTCAAAGGCTGTCACTGGGAGAAGGCTCCTCCCTTCCAACTGGATGGAATTCCAAACACCAAATGTCCCTGTCCAGGATGGACACCAGGACACCTCTGATCCCTCCCTGGGCTCAGCAAACCTGTCAGGACCCACCTGGCAGCTCCTGCTCTCTCAGCCAATAATCCCAGCACAGCTCCTGTGAGCCAGCAGTGCCACCAGCAGTGCAGAACTCCCTGGAAAAGGAGGGGTCTCATGGAAAGCCCCACTGTGCATTGTCCTGGCTGCTCCTGTGGCCTCCCAGCTGAGCTTTGCCCATCGTGGCTGGTGGTGCCATCCCTGCCTGTGCTCAGTGTCTGTGCTGCAGTGGCTGTTCCTAAAAATAAAAACTCCTCTCTGGACATGGCAGTGAACTCCAGCTTGGGCTCATTCCTGGTGCTGCTGGCACTCCAGGCTGGGAGCAGGTGCCCCTCAGGAGGCTCCAGGGGCTGGAGCAGGGAGGGGAATCTGCAGGGGCAGGAATTTCCCCATGGAAAGGGGGCTCAGGGTGGGCACAGCAGGAATTTCCCCATGGAAAGGGGGCTCAGGGCAGGCTCAGGGTGGGCACAGCAGGAATTTCCCCATGGAAAGGGGGCTCAGGCACTGGCACTGCCCAGGGAGCTGTGCAGAGCCCCAAGGTCCCCCTGAGCCCCCTTTCCTCCAGGCTCAGCCCCTTCCCAGCTCCCTCAGCCCCTCCTGGGGCTCCAGCCCCTTCCCAGCTCCTTTCCCCTTCCCTGGGCACACTCCAGCCCTGCAGGTCCCAGAACTGGAGCCAGCACTGGACCCCCCTGCAGGTCCCTGAGCAGGGCCAGCACAGGGGACAGTCCCTGCCCTGCTCCTGACTGTCTCCCTGCCCACAGGAATTTGTTCATTCCCAATTGTGATTCATTTGCAGTCCAGGAGCCCCCACCTTGTCCTGGTCCCTCACCTGGAGGATTCCCAGGTCCCTGTGGAGCTGCTGATGGGATCAGAGCCATCCAAAGGGATTCATGTGAGAAATGAAAGCCAAAGGTCCCCTGGATGTGGAGCAGTGGATCCCCTGCTCCACAGACACTTTTTTGGGAAACTCTGTTCCACCAAAAGACATTTCAGGGAGGATGGACATTGGAAATGTGTCACTGAAACCTGCAGAGCTGACAGGTAAACGATGCTCACCTTGCCTCTGACTGAAAATGGCTTTGATTGCTCCTCATCTGCTGCTCCTGTCCCCTGCTGGCTCCAGAGCTCTGTGAACAATCAGCAATGCTGCATTAGCTACAGAAATGCTGCTTTGCATTTCCAAATGCTCTCAGTTCAGGGATTACTGACAGATATCCTCAGCCTAAAGCTCACCTCACCCAAGATCGTGGCTTTAGGGTGGAGTTCACTCCCAGCTGGCCCTGCTCAGCCAGAGGAGGGAGAATCTGAAGGTATTTAAGGCTCTTTGTGTCATCCTGACTTATTAACGTGCCCAGAACCAACCAATGGGGCCCAGATCGTGTCCAGCTCGTTCCCAGCACGGATGAAAAGCAGGAGCAGCTCCAGCCAGGAGCTGCTTTGGGAGCAGGCAGCCCACACAGGCACTGAGTCATTCCCACCCAGCTCTGGGAGTGCTGAAGCCAAGGAGAGCATTTCCATTCTGTACCTGGCAGCTGGGAACCCTTCCCCAGTTCAGGATCCCCTTTTCCTCCACATTTGAGCTCCTGAGCCACCTCTGAGCACTCCCAGGCCAAAAGGCAAGAAATCTGTGGGGGATTAATAACACTGACTCAATAAAAATACACCAAAGCTTTTAGTTCTTCCAGTTTTTGTACAAACCTTCCTGAATAAATCCCCAGTTTATGTCCTGCCAACCCCCAGGGAGTGCTGGGGAGCTGAAGGGAGCTCTCCAGGGGATGGGCCCTGGCTTTGCCTGTCCTGCTGTCACATGCAGTGCACAGGGCCAAGGTGTCCCTGTCCCACCCTGACAAGAGGCTGAGTTGGAATTGCTCAACTGGGAACTAAAGTGGAAATATCCTGGGCAAGGGGATCCTCACACCCTGAGCAGCCTGGAGAGAGAGCAGGGGCAACATTCCTGTCCCCATCAACCCCTTACAGCTTCTCCTCAAACAAAAACACTTCCAAAATCCTTTCCTTTCTGAAACCCAAGCACTGGTTCTGCCCTCCTCCTCAAGGAGAGGGAAAAGCAGCCCCAGCACAGTGAGCAGGAGGCTGTACCCCTGTGCTGTGCCCAAACACACCTTGGCCTTTCCCTGTTTACCTTCTGCACTGTTTGGATGACATTTCCAGGCACCTGAGCCTGTCCCAGCTGGGATCTCTGCATCCTCTTGCAGGAGGAGCTGTGGCAAAAGCAGCACCAGAGCCACCCCAGGCTCACTTCTAGACAGTGGAACCAGCACCAGCAGCTGCCTTCTCCAGCTGGACTGGACCTGGGGTGCTCAGTGCTCCTCAGGGACTGCAAGAGGAGCCCCCTGTGACTCTGAGTCCTTCTCACTGTGCTCCTGCACACAGGGACAGAAACCCCACCAAGGTTTCACCTCCCCAGAGTGGCCGAGTCACAGCTGACCCAGGAACAAATTCCTGCTGCACGTTTCCCCCAGAGCCACATCCAGGGGGAAGCAGGGCACAGGGGTGGTGCCCTCACCTTTCCTTACCTTGCAGCTCAGGGCTGTCCCTCAGGGACCCAGAGCAAACACCCCTGGTTCCAGGGGCTGTGCTGGACCCCAGGCTGTCCCACAGAGCTGCAACTCCTGTGCTGCAGGAGGAGCAGCATCCCTGTCCCCTCACCTGCACAAACAGCAGCTGCTCCTCCTGCCACACACCAGGCACGGGAGGGAGGACAAGCCTGGAACAGAAACATCTGAGCCAGGAAAAGCCTCCCCTGTCGTGGTGATGGAATGAAAGTGCCCAAAATAGAGAGAGGAAGAACCTCAGAGCCAAAAGATGAAATCCCCAGAAGATCCCAGCTCCTCCCTCCCCACAGCCCTCAGGAGATGGACAGGGAGGTTCAGGCACTGGTGTAAAATGGGTGACACATTTCAGAGGGCAAAATCACTGCAAGGTTCAACTGCTTCCAGAGATACTGAATATAAACAAACACTTTATTTGTGTAAATACTTCTGCAAAAGGCTGCAGTGAGGAGATACCAGCTGGAGACTGGTGCAGTACTCCAGAAACTCAGTAACATTTTCTGGACTAAAATGGTAAATCTGACAGAATCAATGACTCAGAGGACTTGAAACACTTCTAGAAAGGGTCACAATTGTTTTGGCTGAATATCATTGAATACATTATCTATGGTTAATTAAATATAAGAGTTATAATAAACCATTGACTGTGATCCTGCATTAAAGCAAATTTAGTAACATTCACATTCTCTGGTGTTTAGTGCTCCACCTCCAGTCAGCACAGAGCAGGGCTGAGGAAATGCTCCCACTAAGCACCATTCTCTCCCTCTTATCCCATCTATTTCTAATTCCACATTATCCCAAGAATTCCCACAGAGAGCCTGAGAAAACCAACACTGCCTTGGCTGTGTGGAGCAGCTTCACCCCAGTTTTACAGAGCTAAACATCACAGAAATCCCCATTAGCCACATTAACCCCAAATTCAGAAAATCACCATCAGGATGATGAGCAAAATTGGATAAAATGGTCTAAACTGTACAGCTTTTACCTCAGGAAGTGGCATTTTCTAAGCAGTTTCAAACATGGATGAGAGGCCAGGCCAGAGCTGGGAATTGGCCTCTGCAGGGTCTGCCAGTGCCACACCAAAATGTGCATTTCACACCTCACTGGCAGCAAATCCCCAGCAAACACCTGTGGGCACTGGGAGCACCTTTCAAGACACCACACACACACATTTGGGGCAAATAGCAGCAGATTTTACTGACCAGTGGGAAATGTGCATTCAGGAGGGAGCAGAACCCAGAGCTCCCAGGCTGTGGCACACACCAGGCAGCTCCACATGCCCTGCTCTGCCTGCCTGCAGGGCCAGCTCAGCTTCCAGCCAGCCACAGTGGGCACAGCTATGCTCAGGAGGGTGGAACCAGCAATCAGCAACGTGATTTCCACAGTACAGAGTCAAATACACCAAGAAAATGAAATCTAACAGTACAAAATGCTTGAGAACATTCTGTTTCCAAGGTGCTAAACATGGGGGCTTCCTTACCCCCAAAAATTCATTGAGTATCTCTAGAAACTACCACAGATCACCAAATTCTCTACTTTTTTTTTTTCCTGCTTCTGGCCTTCTTTGCAACAGCTGGAGAATATTCTGACCCTTCCAAAAATGCACACAAGACACCAAGATTGTGCTCAACAGGTTTACTCAGACTGGACTCTTAAATGCTCAAGAAAAAGGCACAGATTAAAAGAGACTCTGATGACTCTTTTGAACACAGCAAATGGAATTGTTGTTTATAAGGAAAAAAAATACTGCTATGAATCGTATGGGTTGAAAAGTTCAAATCTTCTTCCCCTTTCCTAATTATTGGCCTTCATTAAAATGGAACTTAAATTAAATTGTATAAACATATGAAATAAAGTCTCAGTATTAGGAAGTTTTGTTTTTTTTGTTTTTTTTTTTGTTTCCTCTATGTACAACTCTTAGTATACAATTTGTACTTTCCATTTTACATTTAACTACATCCTCCTGGCCACGGCGAGAGCCGAGGGCGCCTCGGTGGGAAATGCTTTGCATTTGGAAAAGAGAAATCCTGCTTTTTCTTGGCCAGCAGAGCCAGGGGGAGGGAGGGCAGGCTGGGGACACCCCTCAGATGTAGTCATCCTCCACGGGCTCCCCGTTGACGTCGCAGTAGTGGATGAAGATGGCCACGACCCTCTGGAAGACGCCCCTGCGCACCTGGCGCAGCTCCGAGATCTCCTCGCCGATGGTCTCCATGCAGATGTCAGCTGAGAGCTGCCCCTTCCTCCTCGGGGCGTAGATGGTGGCTGGGCAGACACAGCAAGGAAAAGGAGATGTTTCTCCCAAAGTGATCCCCAGGCAGGCTGGCTCTGTGCTCAGACTCAAAGAGGAAGAGCCGCCCTCGAGCGGCGCATTAAGGGATGCTCTCTACTGCCTCCCTCAGGGCTCCCCACAGCTCAGCCCCCACGTGTGGAATGAACCCAGAGCACCAGAAAGCCTCTCCCTGAGGCCTCTCTGACATAATTCCAGGTTATCCATTACTTAAATGTTTTATGAACAGCAGCAATTGTTATAAATTGCAAATAAAGCAGCAGCGCTCTCCTGAGTTTTCATGGCTTTAACACCATGACTCTTGAACATCCTGGCTCTTAAATACTTATCAATTCTTTGGTAATTCAGACCTCATATTGAACTACAGGCATCAAGCCAAGCTAAAATAAAATTAAATTGCATCAGTCCAAAATAAAATTTTAAAAAGGAATTAAAAAATAAAACCAGAGAAAAGTATAGCCAATAAAAAAATTAAATCTCTTCCTCATCCTCTTGAGATTCCTAAACTGGAGCTGGGTAAGAATATCCAAACCAGGATCAATTAAAAATACCTCTAATGAAGGTAGAGGTATTTTTAACCAGGATGTGTCTAATTAAGTAATGGAAGAACATTGCTTTTCTCTGCTAGCAAGGAATGTTTTTAACTGAGCCCCAGGCCCTGCCTACCATCATATTTGAGCAGACAAGCTCCTCAACAGAAAGAGCCACATTATAAATAAATATGCAATAAATTCTAACCCACATCATCTCTGTGCCAGAGTTTCCAAGTCCAGTTTTTAACATTTTTATCAAATTCCTGTGAGTTTTCTCACTTCTCTCCAGCCCAGCTTAACAACAGATCTACCAAAGCCAGCCTAAGGAGCAGGAAACTGGGAGGGAAAGGGAGGCACTGCCAAAGATCAAATCTGTGAAGAGCCAGGGCAGGGTACTCACTCCTCTCATCGTCCTCAAAGTCGTATCTGGCGTAGCTGTTGGGCTCTGCTGTCCTCAGGGACCTCAGCCAGGGGAAATCAGTGATCATGGAGTAAGGAGCACCATCCACAATGCCTGCAGAGGGACAGGTGAGGAGCCAGGAGGAAAACAGCCCCCCTGCAGCACCAGCACCCCAAATTCTCAGCACAGAGCAGCTCCTCACTTATTGCCCGACTGAGCTGATTCCCCACTCCCTCCCAAGGAACATTCTCCACACCTCTGGGGATGGTGCAAAGCTCTGCTCTCAAAAAGGGGAGGAGCAGGAGCCCTCAGCTCCCCACAGCTCTCTCACCTTCCAGGGTGTAGATGTCCCTGCCCCAGGGGTACTTGGGGTATTTCTTCAGGTCCTCCTCAGTCCTGGTGGCCTCGGGGAAGAACTCGTATTTGATCAGCTCTCTGGGGACAAGGAGGGAGAGAGAGGTCACAGCCAGGAAATGGGGAGGTGGCAGGGACAAAAAGCAAAAGAGAAATCTTAACACACAACATTCCCTTCAATGAGCCTGAATCCATGGAAAACTGCCCCAATGGGAAGGTGGGAAGGATAAAAAGCAATCCTAATACACAACATTCCCTTCAAAGAGCCTGAATCCATGGAAAACCTGCCCCAATGGGGAGGTGGGTGGGACAAAAAGCAAAGGAGAAATCCTAACACACAACATTCCCTCCAGTGAGCCTGAATCCATGGAAAACCTGCCCCAACGGGGAGGTGGGAGGGACAAAAAGCAATCCTAATACACAACATTCCCTTCAAAGAGCCTGAATCCATGGGAAAACTGCCCCAAGAGCCTCAGACCAGCTCAGCCTCCATTCCTTCACTCTGGAGAGCAGCCACAGCCAAAAGGACAGTTCAGAACTGCTGGGTGAGATCCACTGACAATTCCCTGCTGCTGGGAACTGTCAGGAGCTGATACTGACTGAACATCACCTTCCACACAAACCAACACTATTTCTTAAAAAAAACCACTCTTAAAAATTACTTGTTTTCAGCTTTGAATACATTTCCTAACTATTCCAACAACTTCAATGTACAACTGCATTATTGCTGGATGAATGTGAGGTCATTGCTGGAGACTTTATAGGATTTTCCATATGAGTTTACAGCCTGCTTTGTACTAAATGCATCTTGACACTGGATTTACACTGCACCACCCAGAATTCAACCTTCAGTAGTAACCAAATGATTTTATTTTTAAATTTGGGTGACAGAACAGAGCAAGTCTGGACCTGCCTACCTTGGCAGAGTCCCAGGAGGGCAAATGCTCCCTGGGGAGGGTCAGGGCTGCCTGGATGTGATCAGTACTCACTGGATGTGGGCAGTACTCACTGGCTGATGTTGGCTATGGTGTCTCAGGGCTCTCTGGATGTGGGCAGTACTCACTGGTTGATGTTGGCTATGGTGTCTGTGATCAATACTCACTGGTTGATGTTGGCTGTGGTGTCTCAGTGCTCTCTGGATGTGATCAGTACTCTCTGGGTGTGATCAATACTCACTGGGTGTGATCAATACTCACTGGTTGATGTTGGCTATGGTGTCTCTGATCAATACTCACTGGTTGATGTTGGCTATGGTGTCTCGGGGCTCTGTGGATGTGATCAGTACTCTCTGGGTGTGATCAGTACTCACTGGTTGATGTTGGCTATGGTGTCTCTGATCAATACTCACTGGTTGATGTTGGCTATGGTGTCTCTGATCATTACTCACTGGTTGATGTTGGCTGTGGTGTCTCAGGGCTCTGTGGATGTGATCAGTACTCTCTGGATGTGATCAGTACTCACTGGTTGATGTTGGCTATGGTGTCTGTGATCAGTACTCACTGGTTGATGTTGGCTATGGTGTCTCAGGGCTCTGTGGATGTGATCAGTACTCTCTGGATGTGATCAGTACTCACTGGTTGATGTTGGCTATGGTGTCTCAGTACTCACTGGTTGATGTTGGCTATGGTGTCTGTGATCAATACTCACTGGTTGATGTTGGCTGTGGTGTCTGTGATCAGTACTCACTGGTTGATGTTGGCTATGGTGTCTGTGATCAGTACTCACTGGTTGATGTTGGCTATGGTGTCTCTGATCAATACTCACTGGTTGATGTTGGCTATGGTGTCTCAGTACTCACTGGTTGATGTTGGCTATGGTGTCTCAGTACTCACTGGTTGATGTTGGCTATGGTGTCTCTGGTCAATACTCACTGGTTGATGTTGGCTATGGTGTCTGTGATCAATACTCACTGGTTGATGTTGGCTGTGGTGTCTCAGGGCTCTGTGGATGTGATCAGTACTCTCTGGGTGTGATCAATACTCACTGGTTGATGTTGGCTATGGTGTCTCAGGGCTCTGTGGATGTTATCAGTACTCTCTGGATGTGGGCAGTACTCACTGGTTGATGTTGGCTATGGTGTCCATCCAGCTCCTCACCCGCACCTTGTTGCGGACGTTGGGGGGGTTGCTGAACTCGTGGATGATGCAGATGTGGTAGGGGTAGGGGCCACTGAAGATTTTCTGCTCCAGAGTCAGCGTGTCCACCTGGGGACAAAGATCTGTGAGCACCACAAACACTGCCATGGGCTGCAGAGTCAACAGCAAACAAGTATTGACCAAATCCCTGGGAAATGCAGCAATGGGAGAGAATTTTAACAGCACAAATAAACACAGGACTGAGGGCAGTGAAACCTCCTCAGGGCAGCTTTGCCAATTTATCTTCTTGAGCACTGGAATTGGATGGGAAATGTCTAATTTCTGATGTCTGTCCCAACTCCAATGTTGAAATAAACTCCGTAAAATTACAGAATTATCTAAAACTACTTTTTTCCCTCAGAATTTTTGTTACAAGGAGGGGGTCAGTGATTTGGGGTTTTATTCCCATCTAATATTTTTACTACTGTCCTTTAAGAGATGTGATTTCAAAGCAAAGCTGATTTAATGGATTTTATATACAATCAACCTTCCCCTGTTGGCAAACCAAGACAGGAAAGCAGGAGAGGAGCAGCACCACAGAGGGAGAAAATCCAACATTCCCAACCTTCCAGATCTCACATAAAGCCCTCATAAATCCTCATCAGATGATTTAAACAACTCCCTAAATGTCCCTGCTTCCAGCTCCTACACAGCCTGGGGGAGGAGAGGGGGGCTCCCAGTCCCACCAGTGTCCTGCAGCACTCCAGCATCAGGAGGGAATGGAGCCCTCAGGACCCCAAACTCTGCTGTTCCTCAGGAAACAGGACATGGCCAAGGATTTCAGATCCCTGTGCCATGCTCTGCTCACTCACAGTACCAGGAGCACCCAGGCTCTCACAGTCTGAGTTACTCAGTTTGAAATGAACTCAATGCATCTCTCCTAGGGTGACTTTATGATGATGGTATCCCCAGTCACCTGTTCTGTTTATGCTGGATTAAAAGTGCAGTTTACAAAACCCTCTAATGCAGTGAATACTGGAGATAGTGAACTTTAATATTTAATCCAACAGAGTATCTTAAAATCCAAGCAGCAGGTTCTGCAATAAAGGCCCTGCTGGGTTCAAACACCAAATTTCAGGGTTGTGCTGCTGTCCCATTCCCTGCTGGGAAATGGGAATTTTAAATCCTACAATGGGAATTTTAAATCCTACAATGGGAATTTTAAATGCTACAATGGGAATTTTAAATGCTACAATGGGAATTTTAAATGCTACAATGGGAATTTTAAATCCTACAATGGGAATTTTAAATCCCATCCAGTGCCACCTCTGGGCCAGCTGCAGGGCAGCCCCAGGGAGGCCAGGCTGGCTCTGTACCTGCTGCATGGGACGAAGGTAGATGATCCTGTTCCTCTCTGGGGGCATCCTGAGGATCTGATCCAGCACCTGATCCATGTTCAGCTTCTTGCACTGGGCGTAGTCAAAGCGATTCACCACGGGGGCATTCTCCACCTTCAGGTGCTTCAGCACTCGGCACCTGGTGGCTGCAAAAGGAAAGAAAACACCTCAGGAGCCTCCTGTCAGAGCATTTCAAGGCTGGCAGGTTCAATAAAAGTTCCAAAAGATTATATAAATATATCAGATATAGCCCAGCTCTTCATTTTCTCCATATTATCATCAAACTTTTCAGCTGTGACCCTGCCAGAAGTGGCCTTTTAAAAGGCCATGTCAAATTTCATCTAATAACCTTCTCCTCCCTCTGTTTCCTTTCACTGAAATGGTCTGAGGACTGCCACAACTTCCAAAATCAGCTCAAATACAGAGGATTGGGAAGCCACACAATGGAAAATAAAATTGTTTCCTTTCTAGCAACGCTGCTCATGTAATCACAATTACCTACAAAATCAATGTGTGCTCTGAGTATTCTGGAATAAAGAAATAATTCCTTTCTTTCTGCTAATACACAGATCTGATGTCAGAAGAAAAAGTCTTCATTTGGATGGTGCAGAAAACAATAAATGACCCAATCCAGGAGCAGTCACACCCTGGCATGTGAAACTAATGCAACCTAAGTGCCAGCACTGCAAACAGATTTTTATCATGTCGAGGAGCAAAAGTATCATCCTGTCAGCTGAAAAACCTAGGGGAGAATGAAGAAATGAGAGAAAAACAAGGTACTCAAACTCATTTCATCAACTCCTAATTACTGTATTACCACTCTTCAATAAACATCTCATCTCCCTAATTGTCAGATCATTTCAGCTGTTGATTTTCAGATATTAATCTTTATTAAAGCTGTTATAAGAGCCATTCAGAGTGGGAAGCAGCAATATTTGGAGTTCTAATTTATCAGCAATGCAGCTGATGAATACAAAATGAGCAGTGGCCTGACTTGAATTCTTTCTGGAATTTCCAATAATGCCAGAGGGAGGAGGCAGCCCTGCCATGAACCACATACCATGGATGAACATCATTTTGGGGCAGTCTTTCAGCACCAAATCTGTTATTCCACAGTTGGTCAATGTGATTCCTACCAGGTTTTTGGATTTCAAAGTCAGTACCTGGGGAAAAAGAAAAAAAAATGAATGAAAGGTTAAAAATTAAAGAAAACTAAATTGAATTTTATGAGATACAGGAGGATATGAATTAATACAATACAGCTTCAGTTTCCAAAGGTGTTTATGGTGATGAAGCTGCAGGGGGAAGGAAAAGCCTTACCTGAACATGATCATCCTCAATCACAGGGTCACTGGTGCTGGTGGATTTGTCAGCTGTCCTTTTCCTCTTGGTGGTTTGCCTTGGCTTTGGCTTTGCTACTTCTGGAAACAAAAACATGGCAAAATCTTTCCTCTGCTCCCTGTCAGGACAGCTGAAACAGCCCATGACACTTTTCCCACCCAGGTAAATCCAAACCCCTGCCTGGCTTCAGAGCCAATCTCTGCTTGCTCAGACCCCACTGCCAGCTCAGAATTATTACATAAATAACTTTATAGGTGAAAACCCAGGAATGCTGAACCTACACCACAGCAAGATGTGGAGCCAGGGAATGAAAAGATTCATGGTTAGGTTACACTTGACTGTCTGCAGGAAACAGAACATCCTTGACAAATACAAGACCCAAAATAACTTTAATGTTTAAATAGTAGAAATTATCTCAAACTTCTGGAAAATCTGTTCTTTGTAACTGTCACTAGATTTTTCCTAATACTGCAAAAGGATGCTCAGGTATAAAATCCTTTAATGTTCCCAAGCTCCATCAGGGACCTCAAATTCCTGCTTGATTTGACAGATGAGTCTTTGAAAAAAATCACCACAAGCATTACTTCCAACAGAAAGAGGAAAAAAATGCTCTAGAATTAATTTTCTGTCATTAACACAGCAAAATGAGAAATTATTTTACTAAAACTAAGCTGTCTTTATTAAAACATATGGCATGTGCACAAAGATCCCCAAATTAATTACTGGTCCTAAGGCAGAAACCAGACATTTTAAATTTATTAGCAAAATATCTTCTTGAAACCTGAGCTGCATCTACCTGCAGAACATCTGAGGTGATTGAGGTTTTGTTAACAAAAAACATTAAATAAACTGGAGCATTAAATAAACTGGAAAAACACCAGGATATGAAGGGTTTGAATCATTCCATGTTAAGAGAGGCAGGAATTTGCCCTCACTCATCCCTACCCCCAGCACTCACAGATGTGTAAGCAGCACATTTCATCTTGCAGTTTCATTTTACCTGCCAGACATTCCCAGCAAAGAATCCTGGATATATGAGGCTGTGCCACACTAAGATGATTATTTTGGAAACCAAGCATATTTGAAAGAAACAGCAAGTTCCCCTCTCACATCTGTTGTTTTCTCCCTTCACTCCAGCCCTTCAGGGGTTTTATTTTATGTCAGGTGAACAAAATAATAATGTGAAGCATGAAGGTGTTTAACAAAAGGACAATTTTCAGTAAGTTTGATCACCCTGCCTTAAACACTTGGAAGCAGAACCCAATGCAGGTCCACAAGCCTGGCTCAATTGTAATTATGATTCATTAGTTGATAAAGCACCAGTTATAACCTTTGCCCTCTTGTTCAGATCTAAGTGTAGCTGCTGCCTTTGCATGGAGTGTTTTATGAACAGACAACTTCTGTTTCAATGAATCACAGCCTCCACAGGCAGGCAGCACCAAAAAACTGCATTTGCTTTTCAATGGAGTAAAGCAGATACTGGTTAGAATGTATGAAGAACACAAAAAGAAAAAGCTGCATGGAGGAAAAAGTCAGTGACACTTTCAGAGAAAGTGAGGTGCCCCCTGCTGAGGGCACCTCTGTTCCATCAGGCTCTGACCTTGCAAACCCCTCGGGTTTAACCCCCTGACTAACCAGCTGCACATCAGAGCTCCTGGGGAGCTGCAGCTGCTCAGAGCAGTCTCATGGCAGCACTGCATGCACTCAGCCCTTACTCTGGCTGTGAGTCCTACCTGGCTCTGACACCAGAGGCACGTGGGACAGCCTGCTCCTGGCCCTGGTCAGGGGTCTCCGTGGGTACTCCTCCTTGCAGTCCAGCTGCCAGCCCGGGGGCTGCGTGCTCTGCTCCTGGCTGCCAGCCCCACAGGCACTCCCACTAGTCCTGTCATGCCCAGGCTCTCCTGCAGCCCCACAGTCTGGCAGTGTCCTAAGTGCAAAGTCTGGCCCGTCCCTGCAGGCCCCACTGGTGGAGGGGCTCTCCCCATCCCACCCCCCGCTCGTCCTGCGCTGCTGTGCCCGGGAGCAGCAGCGGGAGCACACGGAGCTCCCCTCGGGCTCCCTCTCACTGCACCCATCCCTCCTGCAGGGAGAGCAGCCACACTGCCTGCACTCCTGTCCAGCTGCTGGGCTGCTGCCAGCACAGTGGCTCTGGGCTGCCTGGGCACAGTCAGGGCTGGGGGAAGCAGTGCTGCAGGAGCCGGGTGTTGCCGCGGACGCCGGGGCGCTGCTGCAGCTGCCGTAGGAATCCTTGCTCTTGCTCCTCTCGGGCATGTCACTGGCTGCTTTCATGTCAGCTTTGATCTGCTCACTGGTCACCTGGCAGCCCTTCTCACAGCTGCTCTCCTCCACGGGGAACTGCTTGGCCTGGCCCCCGTGGCTGGTGCTGCATCTCTTCCGCAGGGGGGTCTTGCCTTTGCCGCTCACTGCAGGAGTGAAGGGAGAGCAGTGAGAAACCCCAACAACCCTGAGAGCTCCTCTGTTACTGAAACACAGGGCAGCACAGAGGCCAATGACAATCTCCCCAGGAATGGCAATTATTGGTATTTGTAGCTGCTGCTGCACCTTTGGAACATTTTGCAGCCATTTTTGGAGTGAGGTGCTGGAGGGTTTGCCACACAAATCCACCAGATTGTCCAGAACAGCTCACTGCTCACACAGGCACAGCAACATGAAAGACACACTGATAACAGAGTCAAGTATGGAATAGTTTGGGTTGGAAGGACCTTAAATCCCATCCAGTGCCACCTCTGCCATGGCAGGGACACCTCCCACTGTCCCAGGTGCTGCCAGCCCCAGTGTCCAGCCTGGCCTTGGGCATTGCCAGGGATGCAGGGGCAGCCACAGCTGCTCTGGGCACCTGTGCCAGGGCCTCACACCCTCCCAGGGGGAATTCTTTCCTAATATCTAATCTAGAGAGGCTTCTGTTTTCTGAAATATGAGGGATACATCTGAGGAATCAAACAGGAACAGGCAGGACTGAAGTTCACGGTTCAGCAGCTCAGCTCCCCCTCCTGGGTCTGGGCAGTGCTGCCAGCAGCAACAGCAGGCTCAGCTCACAGGTGAATAAAAACCCACACAGATCATAACAGAACTTAATCCCAGGATCACTGGGGTTGGAAAAGCCCTCCCAGCTCATCCAGCTGTGCCCCATCCCCACCTTGTCCCCAGCCCAGAGCACTGAGTGCCACCTCCAGCCCTTCCTTGGACACCTCCAGGGATGAGCACTCCAACCCTCCCTGGGCAGCCCTGCCAAGACCTGAGCTCCTTTTCCATGCAGGAATTCCTCATGAATGTTTGTATTAATCCTCATTACACTATCCCAAGCCCCAGATCCCAAATATTGGCAGTACAAAATTTGATGTAAATTCTCTCCAAACACAGATTCCTTCACCCCTGGAACCTGAACTGACATCCACACTGTGGCTCACAGGCCTGATAAATTCTGTGCACTGGGAATCCCAAAGGGGAGCTGCAGGTCTGTGATCAGTGCAGCACCACTCTGTGTTTCTGCACAACACCTGTGACTGGAGCCCAAACATGTCCTTCCACCTTCACTCTACATTCCAAACCAAGCTGGAAATGAACCTGAACCACGTGGAAAGACTGAAAGTTAAGCAGGAATGCTGCACACCTGAAGGCTCCCTGGTTTCCACTGGGTCCCTGCTCTTCTCTTCCCCATCTGAGTAACTCTGTGCAATGCTGTTGGAGATGCAGGCTCTGGAAGTGCCCATGCTTTCCTCCTCATCCTCACTGTCTGAATCATGGATGGTAATAGGAGCTGCTTTTACAGCAGGTTGAATTCCACTTGGTCCTGAGAAAGAGAGTATCAGCATTTCATGTAAAAATTAACCAAGCATGGATTAAAGGGCTGAAAATCTTTTAGCACTGCTTGCAAAACTGGTAAGGAATTAAATGGAGTCAATTTAGCCACCCATTCTGTGAGTTCCTCAGTAAAATCTAAATGGAGAAGAGCAAAATACTGCATTTCAGCATTAAAGCATCCTGGTTTGGAAAGGGGGGGGTGTAACAATAGTGTTACTTCATGTTGTTGGGATATTCAGAAAACTATGTTGTCCAGCAAAAAGTGGCAATAAAAGAATCAAGACTGCCTTGTGTCACTAATTAAATTAAATTAAATTAAATTAACACTGGAATAAATTGTGCTGGCTTGAGAAAAGGCAAAAACAACCCAAGTGCTGCAGTGAAAGAACTGAGGCCATGAAGACCAAGACAGCACCAGGACAAGTTCATTCAGGCCTTCTGACTTTTATTACACTGGGCACAAAAATCAGGTTTAAGGCCAAGGTATTTCCCTGCACATGCAAAGAAAGCTCTGGGCTGTAACAGAGAATAAATTCCTTCACAGAACTAAGCTGTGCTAACATCATTATTCAAAATCAGATAACCCTGCTGAAGCCAAACATCCAAAACCAGACTTAGAGTGGAAAATGAATCCCTCAGGGAGATACCAAGAGGGGATTTCCTCCCAAACCCAGTTACCTGCTTGCTCCTCATCCACCTCCATGGGAACCACAGCCTGGCTGGGAGCTGGCAGCTCGTCCTGGCCCTGCCCAGCAGCCTCCCCTTCCTCCTGTGCCACCTCCTCCATCTCATTCAGGGCTGCAAAGGGAACAGCAGGTCAGGAACAGGAAACAGAACAACCTGAGCCCTCAGACACCCACAGGAAATAAATAAAAACTGCCTTGGTTCCTTTGGTGAACCCCTGGGTTTCACAAATTATCTCACAGATTTGTTCTACATCTCTGTAGCCAAAGCCCAGCCTAACTTTTGGGGCTTAGCTCCCTCAGATTAAAGCCCCACACCAGGAGCTGAAAGAGCAACAAGCTTTTAGTGCAGATTCCCATCTTCACCAGGAGCCTACTATGTGAATGGGAATGCAGATAAAATCCTGCCCCAAAAGATCCCCCAGGATTCCCCTCAGCTGCAATTCTCCCCCAGGATTACCCTCAGCTGCAATTCCCCCACAAAGGCCCCCAGAATTACCCTCAGCTGCAATTCCCCCACAAAGCCCCCCGGGTCTCCCCTCAGCTGCAAATCCCCCGCAAAAGCTCCCCAGGATTCCCCTCAGCTGAAAATCCCCCCAAAACCCCCCAGGATTCCCCTCAGCTGCAATTCTCACCCAAAAGCCCCCCAGGATTCCCCTCAGCTGCAATTCTCCCCCAACACCCCCCAGAATTACCCTCAGCTGCAATTCCTCCCCAAAAGCTCCCCAGGATTCCCCTCAGCTGCAATTCCCTCACAAAGTCCCCCAGGATTCCCCTCAGCTGCAATTCCCCCCAAAGCCCCGCAGGATTACCCTCAGCTGCAATTCCCCCCAAAGCCCCGCAGGATTACCCTCAGCTGCAATTCTCCCCCAAAAGCTCCTCAGGATTACCCTCAGCTGCAATTCCCCCCAAAGCCCCCCAGGATTCCCCTCAGCTGCAATTCCCCCCCAGGATTCCCCTCAGCTGCAATTTCCCCCCCCAGGATTCCCCTCAGCTGCAATTCCCCCCAAAAGCTCCCAGGATTCCCGTCAACTGCAATTTCCCCCCAGGATTCCTCTCAGCTGCAATTCTCCCCCAAAGCTCCCCAGGATTCCTCTCAGCTGCAATTCCTCCCCCAAAGCCCCCCAGGATTCCCCTCAGCTAGAATTCCCCCCATGATTCCCCTGAGCTGCAATTCTCCCCAGGATTCCCCTGAGCTGCAATTCCCCCCAGGATTCCCCTGAGCTGCAATTCCCCCCAGGATTCCCCTCAGCTGCAATTCCCCCCCAAAGCCCCCCAGGATTACCCTCAGCCCCAATCTGCTGCTCCTCAGCGGGGCCCTCCTGGCGCAGCTCGTTCTCCTCGTTCTGCTCGTTGGGGTGCTGCTGGTTGTTGTGGTGCATGTTGGGGTTGTTGTTGTTGTTCTGGTGGTTGTTGTTGTTGTCATTGTCATTGTTGGAGTTCTGATTGCTCACCAGGGCAGAGGAGACCCCAATTCCTGTGCCTGCACTTAGGCCCACACGAGCACAGCCCTGGAAACAGAGAGCAGAAATTCAGATTTGAGAAGGTGGAGCTGTTATCTCAACATCCCCTAAGGGAACCAGGAAAATCACTCTGCTGGAATGTCTGGGACAGCACAACACTGCCAGGGAAACTGTCCCTCACATTTCCTGAGTGCAGAGGTCCATCCTCAGGCTGGCAACCCAGAATTTACACTGTTCAACTCCTAATGGAAGGGGAAGTCCTCAAAGCACTTCATTTTAATTTATTAATTGTGGCAATCTATTAATTTGCTGTGGGATGATGGCATGAACACAAACAGCAGATCAGAGCCTCCCCAGCACACCAGGTACCATTAATGGCCAAAGGAAGCAGGTTCTACACTTTGCATTGCCTGCCAGCAGCTTACCAAGGATCTGTGTTACAGTGTGGGAGGAGACAATGTGAAGAAATAAAATCCTAAGCCCTGAAAGCACTTCAAAAGGGAAATACTACCCACATATCACCCTGCAAAAAATCATAAAAACCTCTTAGTACTGCAAAGAGAGGCCTAAGATGAAAAAACATACAAAAAGCAGCAGCACAGTGAAATATCAGCAGAGACCTTGAGAGAATCAGTGAGTTTTACTTTTGATAGAATCAATGAGGTTTTTTTTCTGGTCAAACATTCATTCCCTGCCACTGCTCCCATTTGCAGAAGCAGCACCACTCTCCCCAGCATATCATGCTAAAAGCAACTGCAAATCAAAGTCATTTATTACCAATCCCTTCAACAAATGACAGCTTTGAGAAGCATGCACACTGGTGTGCCAATGAAATGGAAACAAGTAAAAACGCTGGCAATGAGAAAAAGCCAAACCATCCCCTGGAATTTACCTTTGGAGGCTCTCTAAACATCTGGTCCAGAGAAATGAACTCCAAGCTTGGCAGTAACTCGATGAACTGACTGAAAGAGTCCAGCTTGATGGCATGGCACCTCACCAGGGTCAGGTCAACCAGGCGGGTCCACCTCGAGTGGTCTGGAACACAAGAGAGGCCTTTCCTGAGGAATTCCCACCTCACTCCTTGCTTATCACCCCCTCTTCAGATCTGAGAGCAGCATCCTCTGGATCTCCATCCTGCTCCCAGCACCACCATGGCCCCAAAGCAAGCATCATCTACTGTACTTACTAACAACAGAACAAGCAGTACTAGAGCAGAGAAATTCTGGTTTAGCACAGAAATTCATATAATAGCTCTGAAATTTCAAAGGTGTGCAATACCTGTGATCCAATTATTTGGGTTATGTAGATGTGGGCAGTTGTAAATGACCAGATACTTGATGAAAGAAAAAACTTCATTTACAGCTTTCATACCAATATCTGTAATAATTCCTGGGTTTTCAACCACATCAGCCAAGCCGTACCTCACCAAGTCCGTACTCGTCATTTTACCTACAAAAGAGAGGAGCAGACACAGCAGTAAATTTGTCTTTTATAGCAGGATTTTCTAACTCCCTACTGATCAGATCATTCCTTTAATAAAGCTCAGCTTTCCCAGTTTCAGGGAGTGAGGAAAACCAGATTTGGCTGTATGAGATCAGCAGCCTCAATACATGCAACATTGATATTCTCATTAATCACTGAGAACATGATGGAAAACACAGCAATTTCTGTAATCCTTGTGGTTTTTATGGATATAAAAAGTGTCATACACTGTAGTAAAAACTCATCAACGTAGCCTAGGTGAAGAGTTTCAAACTGTGGGAATTCCAGTTCAGCCATCTTCAAAGCAGAAAAAACACCATCTTTGGTCAAGGAAGGCTGGATCCGCACTTCGTGCAACCTGCAGGGAATTCAGAATTGCTCCTATCAAAATTCAGGCCAAAACACAGAAAACACTCCAGAAGGTGCCCTGTTCTGATAAAACAGACACTCTGGCAGGACCCAGAGGGTATTTGCAGTTATTTTAATCACAGAACACTCTTGTTATGCAAAGTTTGTATGTGTATTCCTTAAACTCTGACGGTTGTTCTGGCTCTTGGATGTCATCTCTAAGACATTTATTTTGAAAAAGGGGAAGCCAAGAGAGATCTGAAGGGAGGTACCTTCGTGCAGCAGTTATGATGAGGTAGCCAAGATCCACTTCAAGTGCATTCTTGCAAGCTCCCAGAACTATAGTGTGCAAATTCCTAAAACCACCTGGCAAATAAAGAACAGCCTTCTTACACTTCAGCCTCACATCACAGCCCTCAGCCCCACACATGTTCACCAGTGTTGTCTTAACCTTTTTCAGCAAATCAAGAAAAAAATATTTGCACCCAAACCCTCCAATCCTGGTTCTGCTCATCAACAAATGTAGCTCATTAAGAGTTAATTGCAGTTACAATATCAAAATTATACCAAATACAGAGCATGTTCAGCACTATGACCAGAGTTCCAAACACTCAAAAAAGAACATGCTACAGACAAAAAGCCCCCAGAATTTGCTAAAGCTTAAATTAATTAATTTATTTTTATTTAGGTATGAGGGAGTAGGAGTTTCCCACCAGATCTCCAGCTGTCTTCTACCACGTGCTGGATAAGTCCTCCAAGAAATGGAACACGGACCAGCTCCAAGTGCTCCAGATTCCTGGCAGAAGCCAGGCCTGTCACCAGGGGAACATACTTCAGAGAGTTTGTGGGTCCTGCACACAACAAGGCCAGAAAGACAGAGCAGATTGTTCACTTCTCCCTGCATTATCCCATGGAAGAACTAAAACACATCCACACAAATCCCTCTAGAGCAGGAAGTCAACAGAACCACACAGCACCCAGTAAGGGACAGGACAGGGAGAGATTTCTGTCCAACACCACAAATCAAACAAGGGCTGCTCTCAGAATGTGGAATTCCAAGACTTTAACAGAACCAGATTTCCTCCATGCTCTACCATCCCCTTCAGACAGGAAGAATCCCTCTTACCAGCACAGTTCCTCATGACAAAAGCACGTAAGCTGATACAAAGGAAATCTTTAAAAGGCTGTGGTTTGGTGAGTCTCACCCACTTCAAATAAAGGTGCCTCAGCATTGGGATACAAGGAATCTCAGGGACATTCACCCCTAATAATACATAAACAAAACAAACAAACATTTTAAACAAGTTTTAAACTAATCCTCTGCATGACAAATTCCTGGCTTTCAAAAGGAAGCTTTTCTGTGCTTTGTGGCAAGTGAGAAAAGCTGTGAACACTTGAAACACAAGTTCTTCACCTTGGTTTGTCAATAATTCTTTAGAACTTGCCCTCTGCACCTGCTATCAATATCCAACTAAGATCTCCAAGATGCCACAGCCCAAACTCCCTCTCCTCCAAAGAATTACAAATCTGCAGAGTTTCAAAGCCTTTAAATCCACCTGTGTTGAAGCCAACTACTTCACCACGACCACACTCACCTACTAAGTGCAAAGTCTGAATTTTAGCTCCTATAGGAATTTTCAGCTTGTTCTCAGGAGGAATTGGAAAAGCACCATTACGATTACGAAACTTCCCTAAAATGTGGACTTGGGGCATGTATGTCCAAATAGCTTCCACCAGCTCTAAATGAGAGGTCTCAACACCCTGGATAAAAGGAAGCAAAGCAAATGCTCTAACACCAGTTCAACAACAACATCCTCTTAACCATGTAAACTACAGAATGCAACGTTATTTCACTTTTCATTTCTAGCAAGACTTGTCTGTTTCAAAGCAGAGGGATCAGAGCTTTAATTCCTCGCTGGGCTTAAGAGCACCTGGGATTCCCAGTGGTGCAACTAAAAATAGTTGTGATCAGCAAACAGGGTCACAGTTAACTCCTCCCTGTGCAGCCAGGCCTAAACCAAAGCCCTGGAAGCACCAAGTCCCCGTCACAATTTTGAACAGTGTTGAAGGAGGTTCTCTCCCAAGTCCAGCCACTCACCAGCAAATTTGGACAGGCCTGCAAAGCCTCTAAAACTCCAGGAATGCTGAAAGCTTCGTGGCCACGGACTCGGCGCCTTTCCAGATACCTGGGATGAAGACCATAAAGTTGTTCAATGTCTGGCATCTTCCTCAGCAGCGTTAGGAAGCTGGAATCAGTGAAACCTAAGACAACAACAACACATTTGGTATTGGTGTGGCAGCAGACACTCGGCTCTGAAGGGAAAGCCAAACACACTTCTCTCTTTATGTGGCAGTACAAGTTCTGTGGTGTTGAAAAGATGCACTTGGTGAAGCAATAGCTTTTCTTTTCCTTCCACATTCTAGAAATCATGACCTAAATACTCTTCTCCCTTTAATTTTGCAGGTTTGCTACAGGTTTCCTTCAGAGGAGCTGCATGGCTGTAGGGTTCACTGTGCTCTCTCCCTCCTCACATGAAGCTTTGTGGGTCTATTTTTCCTGGAATTCCATTTATCAACTCCATGGGTCAAAAAAATCCCAGCTGGATCCCTTATTTCAGTTCACTATTCACCACAGCTCACATTTCTCACAGAAACAGGATGGTTTCTTAAAGCAAAGGTTTATTTCATTCTAGTGAAAGCCAGCATACAAAAAGGATTTTAACTGGCTAAGTTACTTGTATTTACACCAATTTTAGGTTAGGTCTGAACACCTGCTTAATACCAGCCACAGTCAATCTCAATTTGCAAATCCTCTCATTTTCAGAATTCTCTCATTTTAGCTGTGTCCCCACCAAATCTCAGCAGTGCATTTTAAACCCAACAGAAATCCTGATACTCACAGGGTTCACCCACACTGACAAATTTATCTATTGATCTGCAGGTGACTCGAGGTGTGAAATCAAAACTTATCCTTACATTGCTAAGTGCTGGCAGATGAGTTGCTCTCACTCCATTGTATTTTTTGCTGCCTGCATGCAAACAGGCCCTTGATGGCATAACCCCTGGATAAACTCCCTTCCAGCAATCAGACAAACACAGATTGTATTGCCAGGTGCCTACAGAGCACTCCCAGTCACAAATCACAGAATGAACTGCCTTGGAAAAGACCTTTGAGATCATCAAGTCCAACCTATGACCTAATACAGGAACGCCAGATTTGTATTTATATTTGTATTTGTATTTATATTTGTATTTGTATTTTCACACGCAGACAGAGACTTGGCAAGGCACTCCCCAGGGCAGGCAGGCAAAGGAAGGGGAGATCCAACCAAGTGCAGGGTTATGAGCAGAGGGGAGAGGCAGGGAGCAGCTCACCTGTGGGCATGTACTCCCACCAACGCCCCGCACACAGATCCACCACCTTGACCACGCGCAGGTACAGCGTCACCGCCTCCTTCAGCTTCCGCGACAGGCACTCCATGCACATGATGTCCTGCAAGGGCAGGTACCTGGGGACAGCAAAACAGCCCTGCTGCAGCTCAGCTGGCCCAAACACAGCCTGTACCTGGGGACAGGTACCTGGGGACAGCAAAACAGCCCTGCTGCAGCTCAGCTGGCCCAAATACAGCCTGTACCTGGGGACAGGTACCTGGGGACAGCAAAACAGCCCTGCTGCAGCTCAGCTGGCCCAAATACAGCCTGTACCTGGGGACAGGTACCTGGGGACAGCAAAACAGCCCTGCTGCAGCTCAGCTGGCCCACAGCATGGCCTGTACCTGGGAACAGCACAAACAGCCCTGCTGCAGCTCAGCTGGCCCACAGCACAGCCCCTGCTGCAGCACTGGGGCATTTCTCACACAGAATTGCCCACAGTTCAGTCTGGAGTTGTGCTAAGCAGTGACTCAGCATTCCTGACACTGAGTGTGGAACAGTCACACAAATGGAGCATTAAATGCATAGATGATTTGGTTCTTTGGTATATCATAGAAACACAGAACGTTTGGGTTGGCAGGGACCTTAAAGCCCATCCAGTGCCACTCCTGTGACAGGCAGAGACACCTCCCACTGTCCCAGGTGTGTCCAGCCTGGCCTTGGGCACTGCCAGGGATCCAGGGGCAGCCACAGCTTCTCTGGGCACCCTGTGCCAGGGCCTGTCCCCCCTCACAGGGAATAATTCCTTCCTTAAAGTTAATGCAAACCAACTCAAATCCTGCTGACCCAGCCATTTCCATCAGCAGGTTTGATTAAGTTACTTTCATTTTCTAGCACATACTGCAAGTTCAATTCCCAAATGTTTTGGAGAGCTGCTGTTTTCCAAGACCTTGTGGGTGAGGCATTATGTTTTGGATAACAGGGTTGAGTGAACATCTGGGAGAAGGGTTTTGCTGCAGGGGAGGTCACATCCTCATGCCAGATCCCTTCTGCAAATGCAACAATTCCCAATCAATCATCTCAACTGCGCCCTACCCAAAGTGTATTTCTGCTCCAAAATCAGTATTTACAAGAGAATTAAATCACTTATTTACTTCTTCTTCATTCTAACATTCATGACACTCACATAAAATAATTTTCAGTTTACAAATGAATTTTGGAGACTGAAAAAAACATTTGTCATCTCTGTTTATCCACCACCCCACCCATGGTATGTTCACTGTTAACTGTGTCACAAACAGGTGAAGTCAGAGAAAAAATAAAGAACTCTGAAATAAGAAGCCCTGAAGTGATTTCTGCCAGGCTGCTCACCTAAAGATGTGGCAAAGCACTTCATGAGAGAGTTGGTTCATGTAATCTTTTGGCTCCTCAGCTTTGGTAGACTCTGCCCCCTCCCTGCTCACTGCTTTCACAGTTTTCCGCCGGGGCCCCATCTCTGCTGCGAGCTCTGCCTGGAGGAAACAGCCACAGAGTCATGAAATTCAGGCACCTGAAACACAGAGGAACAGCAGTGCAAAAACCAGCTGTGGTTTCATTAGACAGAAGGCCTCACACAAAACCTGAGCATTCTCAGACAAACCCTCCCAGCTGAGGGAGTGATGAGGAAACATCAGCACAGGTTTAACCAGAGGTCAGCTCTTTTTATGAATCAAAAACCTTCAGAGATCCCACCCTGAGATCAAGGCAGTCACAGGGAAGCTGTGCAGGGATCACAGCTCAGCAGCAACTACAATGTTTCAGTGCAAAATAAAAGTCCAGAGTCTGTCCAGCAGAAAAATGATTTATGGATTTTTTTGGAAAAAAATGGGCTCCAGCTGATCACTCTCCAAAAATGCCCCATTAAAAGCCCTCAAGCCAGCTCCTCTTGGAGGTGAGAACAGCAAGAAAAATATTCAGGGTGCTGAGTTATAGATGAAAGGCACAGAAAAACCAGGAGTCACTGGAAGCAGCGTGCAGGATCCTCTCTCTGCTCCTCCCTGAGCTGTGTCCTCCCCTCTGCAGCACTCCCAGGCTCTGGGGCTCCAATGCTTTGTGTAAAAACACCCACAATTACCATGGAAGCAACAAATCAGCAACTAAACAAAGATGAACTCACTGCTGACACAAAATCACCTTCTGCAGATGCTGAGAGATCCATTCATGACTGTACCTGGCAAAGATTTATTTCATTCTATTTATTTCATTCTAAGAACAAGAATGAGGAGGGCAAAGCATCACCAGCTCAGGGAACCTGTTAAACAGGTTGGATGCCAAAATTCAGTGGATTGAGGAGAAACAACTGGAGAAAAAAGGAAGATTTTGGAAAAGCTTTCAGCAAGGCCTCGTTGCAGCCTCCCTGTGATGCCAAAATTTGAAATACTGACAGCTTCACTGTGATCTAATTACTGCAAAACACGTGGTGCCACACATTTTGGGTGTATTTTAAGTTACTACCTGCACGTTGCCATGATTTTATTTTAAAGGGGGATTTTCAAACTATAAATCCCCACCTGGATTTATTGTTTGAAAGGATCTCTGCTCCTATGGGCTGGGGGGAATTCTCCAGCCAGGAGTGAAGACCCTGTGTTTGTTGTTCTTTTTGAGGCAGGATGGAAGGGCTGAGTTTGGGGTGATCAAGCTCGTAAAGGTCAAAATTAACTATTTATAGACTGAATTCGAGGAAAACATCAATCCCCAGTCACCTGGAATAACTCAGTTTGAACAGAGGATTGCAAAACAACCTAAAACCTTCCAGGCTGGCACAGCCACGTGCTGGGAACAATCCAGCAGGAAAGAGAACAGCAGAAGCACTGGGGCAAAAGACAAGAGAAACGAAAATATTAACAGGCAAAGAAGGAAAAATCCAGCAAATGACTCCAGCACAACCTGCCCCTGTCATGAAGGGAGAGAAGAAGGATTTGTCTCCATGAGTCTGCAGTTTCTGCACAATTAAAGCTCCTCCTGGGGTTATTCTGAGCTAATGAGCACAGCTTTAACACCTCATTCTACATCAGCGAGCTGACCTCATTTAAACATAAAAGAAAAATCTCCACAGCAGGAAGAGCTTTATATATCCAATAATTTAAACGGGATTTTGCGGCCCCCACCTCAATTTATTCCCGACAATGAACGTCGCACGAAACAACAGCTCGACGTGCTCTGTTTTTGATGAATAAACACCCCACGGACCTTAAAAAGCCTAAAGAGCCACGAGGAGACTCCGCAGCAGCGAGAAATGAGGAAAAACACGGCGAGAGCAGCCAGGGCCGGCCTGGCAGCGCCGGGAGCGAAGGGCGCTCCCGGAACGGGCGAAACGCCGGGACGCGGTGGTTTGTACCGAGATGAGCAAAGGAAAACCGGGCACCCCCACAGCCCCGGCACCGCCGGTCACTCCCGGGGAGCCCCCGGGGCCTGTGACAGCGGGGCCGGCCCGAGCCCGCGGGGCCGGGAGGCGGCGGCGGCCTCCGCCTGCCCGCCCCGCCGCCCCGGGGGCCGAGCCGGCCGCGACCCCGTCCCCTGGCGCTCACCGCCCTCCCCTGGCGCTCGCTGCCCTCACCTGCCCTGGCTCCGCTCGCCGCCCTCGCCCCGGTTTTGGCCGCGGGGCAGCCCCGGCCCCGCTTCCTGCGCGGCCCCTTCCGCCAGCGCCGCCGCTTCCTGCGCGCCGCTTCCGCTTCCGGCCGCGCTGGGGCCCGCCCCGCCCGGCTCGGGGGGAGCGGGGGCGGCACCGCCCGGGCCGCGCTGAGGGCACCGGGGGCATCAGGGGTTCTCAGGGCACAGCGGGCTCCGAGGGCTCTCAGGGACCCGAGGGTTCTGAGGGACCCGAGCGCGCTGAGGGCACCGGGGATTCTGAGGGACCTGAGGGCGCTGAGGGCACCGGGGATTCTGAGGGACCTGAGGGCGCTGAGGGCACCGGGGATTCTGGGGGCGCTGAGGGCACCGGGGGTTCTGAGGGCATCAGGGTTCTCAGGGCACCGGGGGTTCTGTGGGACCCGGGCGCGGTGAGGGCACCGGGGGTTCTGAGGGACCTGGTGGTTCTGAGGGCACCGGGGGCTCTCAGGGCTCCCTTGGGGGCTCCGATCGGGGCTGGGCTCGCTCAGCACAGAGCGACACGGACCGGAGTCAGTGGAGCTGCTGGTGCAGTGGCAGCCCCGGCTGTGCCGAGCTGAGGGACGGACACTCGCCGGATGGAGATCGGAGCGGCCGCGGCTGCGGGAGGTGCCCCCGGCAGGGCGGGATGAGATGGGCGCCACGGTCCTTCCAGCCCAAACCATTGCAGGGTTCTGTGAGCATCCAGCACAGCTCCTGGCCCTGCACAGATCCCCCAGAATCCCACCCTGGGATTCCTGGAGCGCTGTCCAACCCTTCCTGGAGCTCTGGCAGCCTCGGGCTGTGCCCATTTCTGGGGAGCCTGGGCAGTGCTGGGGGAAGAACCTTTCCCAAAATCCACCCTGACCTTGCTCTGCCCCTGCCCCAGCCCTTCCCTGGGTGCTGTTCCTGTCCCAGAGATCGGAGCTGCAGCCCCAGGGAGTCTCCCCTCAGCCTCCTCCAGCTGCACAATCCCAGTGCCCTCAGCTGCTCCTCCATGGCCCCTTCCCACCCTCATGTCCCTCCTTTGGAAGCTCTGCAAGGTTTATAAATGATTTTCCCTGGAGAGTCTCTACCCTGGCCCCCCACGTGTATTTGCAGCGTTGTGCAGGTCTGCGCTCAAGCCTGGTTTTAATGGCTGTGTTTGGGTGGGATCCCAGCAGAAAACACAATTCCCTCAACGTTTTAAAGTCATGTTTCATGCAAGGCCCGAGGGATTGGGTGACAAGGCTCGTTCATCAGCCAGCACACTGCTGGTGAGTTATTTTTTGTGAATGACAGCGTGCAAAGACTCAGCTGTTGTTCAGTGACAATCCCAGAGGAATCCACAACGCTCTGTGGCAGAGTAGGAATAACAAAATAAATTCTTGGCAATCCCTGTGGATTTTGGATGTGTCAACAGCATCACTGAAGTTGGAAAAGGCTTCAGAGGCCACTAAGTCCAACCTGTGACAGCAACACAGCATCAAAACAGCAGAACATCTGAAAAATCAGCCCCAAAATTGGCCAAGTGAGCGTTCCTGTGGGAAGAGCAGAGCCAGGTCCAGCACAGCTTGTCCTGCCCTCCCTCAGCCCAAGGCAGGGGACACAGGTGGCAGCAGGAGGAGGCTGCCTGAAGGACACAGGAGACCAAAATGGAATTAAGGAATTTGGGCAGGGCCTTGGGTTGAGCCGTCACTGAAACAGTCACAGAATGTGAATGGTGAAGTGGTTACAAGACAGACAGCAGAAACCAAAACCACCCCATTTTTTCCTAACAGAAACCCTGTGATTTATCCCATCAGTGGTTTGTGAATCTCTGAAGGGTTTTGGGTTGCTCCATTTCTTGCTCCTTCCACTGCCATAAGTGGGAAAATTAAGAATTTGAGGCACCCAAGGATATCTGAACTAAACCCCAACGGAAAACAATCAGAAATCAGAGATGCTGAACAGTCATCAATAAAATTTCTGTTCTGGTCTTGATCAGCTGCAAAACAAAAGAGCACATTGCATTTCTTGTTTCTCATTTACTGCTGGTGGAAGCTATTTGGACATACAGTTTATATTTTAGGGAGGTTTCAGAATCCTGGTTCTCAGCACAGGTATTGCTGAATCACAAATAAAAGGACTGAGGGATTTAATGCCTTCCTTTAAAAACCCAAAGTTTTGGTCCCCACAAATTGTCAGTGCTTAGCAGCATCCCTAGGAGATGTTTTTAAGCTTTTTCTCTTCTGAGGGAATGAATGTTTTCCATCCTAGGTGGTAAATCATGGAATGGTTTGGGCTGGGAGGGACCTCAGAGATCTCACCCGCCCCTGCCATGGGCAGGGACCCTCCCACTGTCCCAGAGCTCCATCCTTGGGCACTCCTGATCACCCAAGGAGACGTTAATTACACAATAATTAATTCTGCAGGGAGCAGAACCTCAACATTCCAAAATTAAAGCTTCTAAGAGAAGATCTGAGCAGCCAAAGGCCTCAGGTGAGAATGGTGCTGTGCCAACCCCAGCCAGCTTTATTCTGGCACTGGCTGTGCTTTTGCAGGGATCCCACTGTCTGATCTCCAGATTTCATCACCTCTTGTCTTAGAACAAAATAAATGTTTTGTAAGACTTCAGAAAAACCTTTCCTTGTCCCTCACCTGTAAATACATCAGCTATAAAGACACAGCAGGTATTTAGGAACCCTTCCAGGGCAGAGTTTTGCACTCTAATCTTCCCTGAGTGCAGGATCTGTTCTGTTTCCTGTTCCACACCAGTATTTTATTTTCTGTCCCACAGAACCCGAGCTCTGCTCATTTCCCTTGCCCACATTTCCATGGCTCTGCTCCATCCCACAGACCCGACTGGCCAGCCTGGCCAGCCTCTCCAGCATTTTCTCCAGGTGTCACTTGCAGCAATTTGCAGGTGATGTTCTGTGCTCTGGTATGTGGCAGGAGCTGCTGTGCCTCTGGCTCTGCCAGCTTGGGGCTGAGGGAAAGCTCCCAGGGGGGCAAAAGGCCCCAGGTGGGCAGAAGGCCCCAGGTGGGCAGAAAGCTCCCAGGTGGGCACAAGGCCCCAGGTGGGCAAAAGGCCCCAGGTGGGCAGGTCCTGCTCTCCTGCTGCTCTGCCCAGGATTCCATGTCAGGAATGGTCAGACATGGGCAGACTGCAGTGCCAGGGAAATGCAGGGCTGCTTTACACCTCTGACTTGCAGCCTCTTGCATCACTCCTGGGGCTGCATGAGAGTTTTGGTGTCCTGGGTTTGGTGCACAAGCACAGCCCATTAAACATCCCAACAAACCAAAGCAGAGGGTGGGAAGGCAGCAAATATCCACAAATCAAGTTTTTCTGACCTCGTGAGGAAGCCTCAGAGATTCTCTTTGTTTTCTCAATTTGATCTTTTTTTCTCATTTTTATCTTTTTCAGTCAAGGTGATCTGTTCTAGGAACTTCTATAAAGAAGACTCTGAACCATGAGGAACTTCTATATTACCTTCCTCATTTCCATTCCTGCTGCCTAATTGCTGGGACCTGGTTTCCAGATAAACAGAATTAAGGATAGGGCTGGATTTGTTCTGTGTCCAGCTGCTCCACAATTTTCCTCCAATAAGGTCAGTCATTCACATTTTTAATTGTAGGAAAATACATTCCCATGACCAAGTATTGAGTAAAAGACATCAATTACTTTAATAGTGAAGATAATCAGGATTTAAGAGCAGGACATAAATTTCTTTAGGTTCTGAAATTTGTTAAGTGAAAAGATTAATGAATGTTCCCATTTAAATAACAGGATTTAACAGACTGCTACAGTCTTACATTTTACCATATTTGTCTCATTTAAAGCAAAACAAAAAGAGCCAGATTGGGGGTTAAATTCCAGTATTTACAACTTTTGTATCCCAGCTTTGGATTTTTACCTCTGGACTCAGCCCCTGCTCCACTGCAGTTTCTGTAATTTGGGAAATACTTGTTAGTCACGGCTGCAATAAATTCCCTAGAAAGTTCACCATGGACAAAAATAAAAGAGTGAAGGTTTATTTTAATAAACAAGCACACTGAGTAGCTGAACAACATACAGGAACCAGAATTGTACAGAGAGGGATGAAAACAAAGCACTTAAAATTCAGCTGCAAAACTGGGAGAGTGAGAGCAGTGACTGGGAAAGCTGAAAACATTTAGGAAAAAAATACCTGCTGAAGTTTTTGAGTAAAGGAAAGAAAACATGAGATCAACAAGGGGGAGAGATGTGGGGATTTGAACTTCAGCCATGGAGACAAACATCCCAGGCAGGGCTGTGTGGAGGCACAGGACAGGCTGTGCTGTGAGGGCAGCAGGGCAGTCCCAGCTCTGGAGCAGGACAGCAGGGCTGGCTCTTCCCTCCAGGCAGGGCAGGATGAGGAAAGGCAGCACAGGCAGATGGAGCTGCCCTCACACAGCTCCCTCAGCACGCTCCTGCCTGCCTCATGTGCAGGGCTCCTCTGCTCCTCCTGCAAGGGAAAACATGGCATGGCACACAGGAACCTGCTGCAAACCTCTGCAGACAGAGCAGACACCAGAGACACTCAGCACACAGCAGGGCACTCCTCTGTAAACAGCTTTCCTTGCCAAATGACACATTTTATCCATTTTATCCATAAACCCCAGACATTGCCAGCACCACTTCTGGATTTTTGTGTGACCTGCATTAGGTGCAGGGGCTTTGTCAGGTCTCTGCTGCTCACTGGACTCTTCACTGTCCAAATTCACAGTTTCTGCTGGGATAGGAAGCTGCTCACACAAATGTCAGGGTATTCTTTAGTGACTGAATCTTACAGCACCTGCAGCAAGTTCCTCACACAAATAGGAATCACTTTTTAGTGTTCAACTTTACAGCACCTGCTGCAAGTTGCTCATACAAATAGAATCACTTTTTAGTGTTCAACTTTACAGTGCCTGCTGCAAGTTGCTCACACAAATAGGAATCACTTTTTAGTGTTCAACTTTACAGCACCTGCTGCAAGTTGCTCATACAAATAGAATCACTTTTTAGTGTTCAACTTTACAGTGCCTGCTGCAAGTTGCTCACACAAGTATTTGGGCCATTTTTTGGTTCACTGTTTTATGCTTTCTGCCAGAATAGGACATTGCTCACACAAATATCCAAGTAGATTTTTAGTGTCCAACTTCACCATTCCTGCTGGAATAGAACATTGCTCACACAAATATCCAAGTAATTTTTTAGTGTCTAACTTCACCATTCCTGCTGGAATAGGAAGTTCAGACCTGAATATCTGGGTCATTTTTTAGCTGCCTATTTTCCACTTCCTACCAGAATAGGAAGTTCTCACCCAAACATCACCATCATTTGTTTTTTAGATCAGCTGGACATTACCAGTGGGAGGAACAATCATGGTGTGAAGGTGAAGCACAGGAGCAGAGAAGTGCCAACCCTAAAGAAACCCAGCACTTTCAGGGGTGGGAATCCCAGCTGCTCAGCCCATGGCAGCTCAGTACTCACAGCACAGCCTTGCAGAAGGAGCATTTGTTGTTGTAGGTTTTGCCATCAGAGCCACAGAAGGGTTGGTAGAGCCTCTCACAGTAAATGGGCCTCCCCCTCTCCAGCCTCTTGTACTCACTGCAGTCCACCTGCAACGAGGGCAGCCCTGAGTCTCACACCCCTGACCATACAGGGACAAACTCACAAAATAAAGGATTTAGAACATCATGGCTTAGGCCTGCTGCTGGGTGCAGCTCATCTGCCTGTTCCCATGAGGAAAATCATAAGAATGAAAAGTCAGTTAACACAACAATTTATTCTTGTGAGAAAAGTAAGTTTGCACCTGCAAAACCAAGAAATTGGTGCAATGGGAATCAGTGAGGAGGATGTGTAAACAATCCAAGAATAAAGAGGTTTGGTGGATGCACAAAATTCCATTTACTGACTAATGGACTGACAGGGTATTGTTATCCAATTGGGTTTGACACAGTGCCTTTTGGATTCCTCTAACTGAATTAAAATTGGCATTTTCTGCATGAAGAAACTGAGCCCTGTCTGCTTTAGTGTGACACCTCCTCCATGCACAGAAATCATGAGTATATCCACTTTAGGGGCAGCACAGCCAGGGAGGTGGCACCACCTCTATGGGCAGAGGCTAAACCCCAAAAATGAACCATTTGTGCTCAGAGGTGAGAGTGGGGCTGATGTGACAGGGATGGGCAGGAACAGCACAGCCCCAGAGGAGCAGAGTGGGGTTTTTATTATTATCTGATCACAACAATGAGTAAATCCAGATGGGATCAATTCACATCCAGCCCTTCCTTGGACCCTTCAGGGATGGACTCCACCCCACCCCTGGGCAGCCCTCACCACCCTTTCCATGGAGAAATTCCTGCTGATTTGTGCAAATACAGCTCCAGCTCTGTGTGTGGATGAATTTTCTCCCCCCATCACCATCCACTCTGCCAGAAGTGGATTTTTATCCCAGGATTTTTATTCCTTGGTGCCTCATTTCTTCCAGACATTGACCCCAGAGTACTCAGAGAGCTTGAAAATCTCCAGGTACCTGATTTAGGAGCTAAAAGTCATCAAAAAAGCCTTATAGGGTCATCATCAAATAAATAAATAAATAAATAAATAAAATATATATTTTTTAAATCTATATTTTTCTTTCTTAATATTTGTCCAATTTCTTGCCCAGAATGCCAAACAGGTAAAAGCATCTGGAAGTTGTCAGAACAACTCTATGCAGACCCCATATCCCAAACTCAAGAACTTTCACTGAAACTTTAATAAATTGGCAGCATTTAATTAAAGTTTAACATGCTTATTGTCTGACCTCATGTTATTATATTACAATTTTTTTATCTGATATTCTGTATTTTTATCCAGGAAAAAGAAAATTACTCACCTCATTCTGTGTGGCAGCATCTGCAGTGGAAACTGAACCACAAAAGAGAAAATGGAAACACACAGTTAATGAACACTCAGGTGTAAACCAGGATGATTTCACTCAGCAGCACTGAATTTTTACCTCCTTAAATGTCAATATTGAGAGCTGGGCAGTGTTTAGGGAGGCCCAGGTGTCAGACCCTATTGAACAATGGCTTTGGTGCTTTATTTACCTGAGAAACCTCTGTCACCTGCTGGAGCAGCCTTTGCTGGAGGAGGGAATGGAGCCATTGTTCACCACAAACCTCTGCCAGCCCAGCAGTCAATATTATATTTACTGTTCATCATGTTATTTTATATTTACCAGGATTAACTGGTGGTTGAACATGACTGGGGTTTAATCCTGAGTTTACCAAGAGCTGCATGTGGCTGTGAGCAAACCACAAATCCCTTCTATATCTGTGTTTCCTGTCAATAATGAGAATTAAACACAATATTGACTGTAAATAGCAGTGATAATACAATTTGGCTCATAATCCCACGTTAGGAAGTGTTTCCTTTGTTTCAATGTGGATTTTAGGGTGGCTGGCTCCTATTTTTACCTCATTGCTCTGGAGCTGAGCTGTGCTCAGGTGGGGCTTCAAGGAGCTCCTTCCAAACAATTCTAATTACACCTCCCACAAAGCAATCAGTCCTTGGCGTGGCTCCACGCTGCTGACACATTTCTTACTTTCCTTAGGAATGTGTTTGCCCCTCTGCTGTCCCATAATCACATCCTGGGGGTAGCAGGGAGAGATTTCTGCAGGAATGTGCTCTGGAGCAGAGCTCTAGCACTTCTTTTTGAATTAAATTTGGATTTTTTTTTTAATCTTTAAAGGTTAAACTTTCCAAATGTGCTCTGGAGCAGAGCTCTAGCACTTCTTTTTGAATTAAATTTGGATTTTTTTTTTAATCTTTAAAGGTTAAATTTTCCAAATGTGTTCTGGAACAGAGCTCTAGCAATTGTCTTTAGAAATCTGGCTTTTTTTTTTTTTTGATCTTCAAAGGTTAAACTTTGCACAAAACCTTCCTTTCATAAACCTGTTTACACCCTCACATCAGATACAGTTGTTCAGCATAAAGAAAATGAGCAGAAATAAAGCTCCAGGTCAGGTTTCCATCTCTGTCACCAGAGGCTGACTGAGATTTCATTATTCTGGAATTGGATTCGATTTATTCCACTTCCCCCAACCATTCACATCTGATTTTTTCTCTGGTGAACTTTAGGAGCTGCTCTGCAAACGCAGTGAGTGCAATCAAGGTGTGGCTCAGAAAGTGCTGATTCATGAAGTTTTCAAGCAGACAAGATAAACCAGAAAGTTCAAGGAAGAGATTTCCTGGAATTCTAATGGAAGGAATATTTCTTTATTTCCCTGCAGTTAATGAAACACTGAATGAATTATTTCCATCCCATTTCATTTAAACTGCTGTTTTTCATAAAAATTTTAGGGTTGAGACAAATTTCAAAGCAACCTCTTCAGAGCTACTCAAAAGATTCTTTTGTTTCATTATTTTGCATTTAACATTTCCATTATTTTGCATCTTTAATGTTCATAATGCTTTAAAACTTCTATACTACCTGCAGAGGTGTGAAGTCTTTCAGTCTTTTTAAATGCACTTATTTTTCTCTAAAAATGCATTTTTACTGCAAGATTTTAGTAAAAATAAAATTGCCAGGTAAAGGCTGAAGATTTTCCTCATAGACCCCTCTTTTTTAGAGCAACATGTCCCTCAAATCTCCCTGCAGCCTGGAAAAATAACATAAAAAAAACTGGGAATCATGTTTTTTTAATGTGGCCTGAGCATCATCAGCTGTCCCTGCTTGGTCAGTTTGACAGGGCAGGACCTCACCAGCTCACAGGGGAAATTTAAAAATAAACAGATAAAACCAGCTGGTTCTGAGGCATCACAGCTCTTTTGAGACCCAGAACAGATCTCTGAGCTACACCCAGCAAGGAGCAGCATCCATCCACCCCAGCCCCAGCTGGGTTATAAACTATTACAGTGCTAAATAACAGGATTTTAACCAGAAAATCCCATTTTCTCCCTCCCACCCAGCTGCAGGAGAGCCCCGAGGAGCCCAGGGAGTTACTCACATGCCAGGCACAGAGCTGCCAGTGCCAGGAGCACCAGGGTGACCTTCATGGCTGTCCCCAGGCAGCCCCGCAGTGTGACAGGGCTGGCAGTGCCCCTGGCACCCTTTATAGCCCGGCTGCTGCTTGGGGAAGGAGGTGCCCAGGGCAGGGCAGGGCTGCGTGTCCCGGGGCTGATGGGGCAGGGATGGTCCTGCCTGAGCCCAGCCTAATTCAATTAATTAACTGTTCCAGCCCCGGGGCTGACTCAGGGCTGGCTCTGCTATTGCCGTGGACTCACAGCTGAACGCAGTTCCCAGGGAGGAATAATCCTGGCTGGGTGTTTGCCAAAACATTCATCCCAGAAGGGCTTCATTCTTATTCTTTGGGGCGTTTTGGAGCTGTTTCTGAGCTGTGATTTCAGCTGAGCTGCTTGTGGCCATTCACTGAGCCCTTCACTGCTCTGGGAAATCTGTGTTCTGCTGGAAACCCTTCACACCCAGCCCAGAGCATCCCCAGGGCTCCTCTTCTTTTCAAATGTGCCCAGTTTGGGGTCAGAACCGATTTTTGGGGAGAGACCCTTCACACCCAGCCCAGGGCATCCCCAGGGCTCCTTTTCCTTTCAAATGTGCCCATTTTGGGGTCAGAAGTGACGTTTTGGGAGAGAAACCCTTCACAGCCAGCCCAGAGAATCCCCAGGGCTCCTTTTCCTTTCAAATGTGCCATTTTGGGGTCAAAAGTGATGTTTTGGGAGAGAAACCCTTCACACCCAGCCCAGAGCATCCCCAGGGCTCCTTTTCCTTTCAAATGTGCCCGTTTGGGGTCAGAAGTGATGTTTTGGGAGAGGAGCAGCAGAGGCAGCCCCGGGCACTGCCTGGCCAGGACAGGACAGGAGTTCCCAGCCCTGAGCATCCCCTGAGCTCCTGCCCAGCCTTGGACACGGGGGGGATTCCTCTGCTCCCATTTCCCTGTTTCCACACAGCAGGAGGGATTCCTTTAACAAACCCTGCATTTGTTGGTGCCTTGACCAAAAAGCAGCAATTTCTGTCTTTTATGGCAGAGTCCCCATGGGACTCTCAGATCTGAGATTCATTTTCATAAATCCACAGTGAGGTGGAGTTTGGAGGTGACAGTTTGGTTTCCAGCCCTCCTTCCAGAGTTGCCTTCCCTTAGTGATTTACCACCTAAATGTGCAGAAATCTCAACAGGAAAAATCCCTGCACACCACCTCAATTCCCAGTATTTCAGTGATTCCCTCACTGCAGGGTAGCCCAGAGCTTTCTCTGTGCAGGATTGGGGCCAGAGGTGTTCATTCCAGTAAAAAAGGGCCTGAAAGCTTCTGCAGAAAAGATTTCAATAGGTCAGGTAAGCCTTGGTCCCCTCTAACTCAATCCAAGAGATATATGAATAATTTTGTCTTTAAAGAATGTAGGTAATCAATAAACATTGAATTTCTCATCACTTAACAGGACAAAAACCATAAATGCCATCAAATCCAAATTCCAGGATGGGCAAAGATCCAGTTGGAGCTGGAGGCCTGGAATTTTATTTTTTGAATGCCTTTCAGTGGCTTTGTTCTAATTATTTTCTTTTTCCTTAATTTGGACATGTTCCTGCAGGGCTGAGAGGACAAACAGCAGGGTGGGGTTTGGGGGCTTGGTCTGGACCCCCCTACTTGGGGCTCTCAGTGATTTTGATTTCTGGGGAGCTTTTCTGGAGACAATCCTGGCTAGGAGCATGCAGGAACTCGTGGGGAGGATTCAGGACACGTCTGTGGTTGATGGATAATTAATGAGCAATTAGGAAACAGGAGCAGAACCAAAACTGTGCCGGAAGTTCCTCCTGCTCTGGAGGGTTTGGAGCACACACAGCCCTCAGGGCTGTCCTGACACTAAAACTGCAGCTGGCACATCCTGACCCTGCAATGAGGAAAGGGCCCAGCCCAGTGCTCCCAATGTCCTCTGGGATGCAGCCCCAGCATCCATCCCACCCCATGGATCCCATCCCACCCCATCCCATGGATCCCATCCCATGCCACGGATCCCATCCCATCCCATCCCATCCCATCCCATCCCATCCCATCCCATCCCATCCCACTCCATCCCATCCCATCCCATGGATCCCATCCCATGCCATGGATCCCATCCCATCCCATGCCATGGATCCCATCCCATCCCATCCCATCCCATCCCATCCCATCCCATGCCATGGATCCCATCCCATCCCATGCCATGGATCCCATCCCATCCCATCCCATCCCATCCCATCCCATCCCATCCCTCTCAGGGAATACAAATCCTGCCCAGTTCATGTAGGGACATTTTCCAGCACTTGAATTTCAGTCCATAATTCCCAAGGTGTCCCTGGCAAGGCTGGAGCTGCTGCCCTGGGACAGTTCTGGGCTCCCTGGCAGGGAAAGGCACTGAAATGCTGGAGCAGAGCCCGAGAAGGAGCACCAAGTGCTGAGGAGAGGAGCAGAGAAAAACTTGGGAGAAGGGGTTGGCTCCATTGGGAAAGGGAGGAAACAGAGGGAACAGGAGCCAGAGCCCTCCTGGAGCTGCAGAGTGAAAGGAAGAGGGAACAGAGCAAATTGCAGGGAGAGAAATTCCAATTAGATGGGAGCAAAACAAATTTCACAACCGTGAGAGGAGTCAACCATGGAGACAGGTTACCCACAGAGATCACAGATTGTGAAAATGGGTCTGTCCTAAAGGGACACAGAGGGCGTGGGCAGCCAGGTGACCTCGTGGGCCATCCCAATGGAACTGGGTCTGGCATTCCCACTGAGAATGTCAAGTGTTGCTGGCGTTTTCAGGGACCTTGTGGTGTCTTTGTCCTCATAAATTAATGTTTGATAAAGCAAACATGGGCAGGGAAGCACCACCATGGAAAAAAAGTGCATTGGAAAACAAATGTTGGGATGTGTATAGGAACAGCTGCTTCCCAAAGCTGGCTGGGTAAGGACTAATTGCTGAACTCATTCTGAAATTTAGTGTAAATATGGTAAATAAATTGTTTATATTGAAGAATTGTGAGTGCAATTTTGCCCTCATCAGCAAACCCATGAATGCCTGTAAGTTAATTGTAGAACTCCTGTAATTTTCTACCTTTGCCATTATATCTTGTGTGTTTCCCAAATTCTTATCCCTCCAAGTTGATCTTTTGAAGAAGAAAAAGCAATTCCGTGGTGTTACATGTGCTAAAATATTAGTGTGCATTTTTCTGAGGGCAAGAAAACTTCCCCAATTATTATTTATTCCAAATTTGAGATTGCTTTTAGCTTTGGAGGCCTGCTTGGAGCACCACTGGGATGCCAAAAATGCTGCCACAGCAGGTGATGAGTGAAGTGCATGGCAGGATGTTCCCTGGCTGCATTCCAGAGGAGGAACCTGCTCCCACCCATGCAGGGCATCCACAGAGATGATGAACAGCACGTGGAAAAGGTGAAAAAATCAATTTGTCACTGGAGGGAGGGTCCAGCCAGGGCTGCTGCAGTCATGGGGGCCCTCCCCTCCCTGGTATCCCGGGTGTTTTCATCCCCAGCCCCAGCCAGGGTGGGTGGCTCAGGGTTGTCCGCCCAGGTGCAATTAAAGCATCAGATTTTGAACTCTTGCTCAATGCAGGGTTTGAGAACCAAGGGCTGCCTTTGTTCAGGCTGTGCCACAGCCTTTGGGTGTTTGCCTGGGAAAGGAGATGATGCCTTCAGTTGGAGCTTTCATGTTTTCCAGACTCTGCACAGCATTATTGTGTGACTCTGCACTCCACATGAAGTGTCAGCGAGTTCTGCTCACAGCTCAGTCCCACAGAACAATCCTTTTCCAGCCCCACAACCAAGGACACCGCTGCAGCTTCAGCCCAAAAGTGCAAACAGCAGGGAATGGAGGGGAGCAACCTGGGAGGGTGGGACTGCATCACCTGGAGCTGGAATTGGACACTGAACCCCGGGATGGAAATGGACCCAAACTTATCAAAGTGTGAGAACTCGTGGCCAGGATCCATCTGGGGTGGAGCCACGGCCGGGCTCTGGCACTGCCCAAGGTGGATCCTGTGAAGGGCTTTTCATAAAAATCTATTAATTGCTGTAACTCTGCCCAGCCTCTGCTCCAGGCAGCCTCTGAAGGCAGCAGTGAGTTCCCTGCTTTCCACCCCTGTGGGAGATCAGAGCCTTCCTTCAGCACTGGGGGTGTCAGGCCAGGCCAGAGCCCTGCTGAAGGTCTCGTGTGTTGTCTCAGAAGCTAAAAATAAACGCAGCAGGCTGTGCAAAGGCTGGAGCTGATCTTTGTTTTCCTTGTCCCTCCTGATCTCTTTGGGACACAGTGCCAGGAGTGGTTCCGGCATCCTGCAGGCAGCTCAGGGCTCCTGTGGTTCCTGTGTCCTGTTGGTGCCTCACGTTTGGCTTTTCTATTTTCCACGTTCTGTGCTGCTTTAGTGTGTGGGTCTGGGCTTCACATTATGGAATATGCACAGAGCAGGGAGACAAAACAATTCCTGCTCCAGCTGGGGACCAAGGACAAATGATCCAAATCTCAGCCCAAGAGCACAAACCCCGTGGGCTGCAGAGAGAAAAACAAGAAGGATGGGACTTGATAACCTAAAGCTAGAATGGGACAATGAACTGCAAGATGCAAATGGAGCAGAACTGATCCCAGGGACAGACCCCGTGCCTGGCCGTGCATTTTGGGGCCATTTGGGTTCATCTTGGGTTCATTTTGGGGCCATTTTGGTCCATCTTGGGTGCAGCCCTGGCTGGGCTCTTGTGCTGCCCAAGGTGGACCCATTGAGGCCTTTTAATAAATCCCTGCTTTATTCTTTAGCTCTGTCTGGTCCCTGTTCTAGCTCGGCCTTCACAAGGCATCAGGCCCATTGATGTTCTGAGCAGATTCTTCACAAAAACAAAGCAATCATGGCTTAACACTTCACAGAATGGGCTTTGAAAAGGAATGATCTGAAATCGCCTCGAGATGCAATTTCCTGGTGTTTGGACTTTGCCCTTCTGTCACACCAAAGTCAACCAAACTGACATTTCAAGAAAGGTCTCAAGGTGTTTTCATGGCTCCCAGCAGGGATGGAGGACATCCATTGCTTTTCCCTTTATTAAAAATAAAACGTTTCTAAAAGAGAAGTTACAACGAAGAGGGGTGGGAGGAAGATCAGCATGGAGCAGGGGTGGATATGAAGCATTTGGAGCTGAAATCTGTGTTCTCCCCCAGAACCCACAATTAAACATCAGCTTTTCCCCCTTTTGCTCTCAGCAAGTGCCTGCTTGCCCAGCTCAGGGGCTGAAGCTGCTGGAGAACAGCAAATTCCTACCGCGACCAATTAGTGCCTCATTAAGGACACCGAGCCTTTATCTGGCAGCATTCCTGGAGCCGAGCAGCACCCACAGAAAGGCCTGGGGGGAATTAGTCAGGCTGTGCTCAGAGCACCCTGGGCAGGTGTGGTACCCAGCCCAAAGCAGGGCTGAGTGATGGGGATGAATGCAAAGCTGCAGGAGCTGCCCCTTCCCAGGGAACGGTGGGGCCTGGGAAAAGGAGCAGGAAAAAAGCAGAAAAGTCTGGGTTTTATACAGTCAATGACTCGCCTGTCTCAGGAATAAATTAGATCTAAATTTTATGTCAGAAGCTCAGATTTTGCAGTCTAAAGGGGTTTTTTTTGGGGGGGGGGGAGTGAATTTTGTACATTATTCAGCCTGAGTCTGTGCACTTGATATTTATCCAGAGGTTTCCAGATTATTTACAGTGCAAAAGGAGAGGAAAGAAAGAAGAGAAGCCCAGGGGCTGACAGACACAGCAATTATTATGTTCTTGGATGGATGGGACATGTTAGAAGGGGTCTCTGTGGGATATTGGGGTCCCCATGGGGTCTGTGGGGTCCCAATGGGGTCTCTGTGGGATATTGGGGTCCCCATGGGGTCTGTGGGGTCCCTATGGGGTCTGTGGGGTCTCTATGGGGTCCCCATGGGATATTGGGGTCCCTATGGGGTCTGTGGGGTCTTTATAGGGTCCCTATGGGATATTGGGGGTCTCTGTGGGGTCTGTGGGATCAGTGGGGTCTCTATGGGATATTGGGGTCCCCACGGGGTCTGTGGGGTCTCTATGGGGTATTGGGGTCCCTATGGGGTCTCTGGGGTCTCTGTGGGGTCTCTGCGGGGTCTCACCCGGTTCCCCTCCAGGTGTGACCCCATGAACCTGTCCTGCACGGTGCAGCAGCACAGTGAATATTTTTTTGCTTTTTATCCAATTTAGGCAGAGATGGGAGCCTGACAGTTCCCAGAGGACACATTCACAGGCACTTGGGTCCAGGGAATGGATAATTGGGGATCAAAGCCAATTTATGCCTTAGGGAGCAGCCACCTGCCAGTGAGATTCCTGCAGAGAGAGGAGCAGCTCCAGGGTGAGTTTTGTTATTTTCCTGAATAAACTCAGCCAGAGCCTTCTCCCTGAAGCCTCTCTCATTTTCTGGCTCAGAAAGGCACATTCTGAAAGGCAAATATCAATTTAGGCTTTGTCAGGATACAAAATTCAGCTGAATATTCTCCAAGAATGGAGACTGGGCTGGGCCCAAGCTCAGGAGAGGTTTCAGGGTTGGTTTGAGGGGTGCCAAGGGTTAAACCCTGAGGGTCAGGAGGGCTCTGTGAGCTCAGAGCCCTGAGCAGAGGCCCTGAGCCCTGCACAGAGCAGCCCAGAGCTCTGCCCTGCTGCAGGCAGGGCTCAGCAATCCTGCTGCACACCCTGCTCCCCTGGCAGGGCCACCTCTGCACTTGTACAGCCTGGGAATTTGGGATTATTAATTAGTAGTAATTCATTTGCCCTGCAGACACTGAGACAGAAATAGTGTTTGATCCTCTGGTACAAAAGTGAATACTGACACAAACCACTCTTAAAAGACCACAAATAAACTAAATTTTCTTGTTTTCAGGTGTATTTATTATTAGCTCCTTTGTAAACAAGCACATAAGTTGCCTTTATAGCCAAAATAAGACATGAGACAAATATTAATAAATACCAACAGGACTTGTAAATACATTATCAGCAGTTTTCTGAAATATCAGATACTTCACACATTTCAGTGTTTAAATATCTTAAATTACCACCCATGGCTAAGACTGGGAAAAAGGAAGCATGGTTGCAATGGAAGACTTTAATGTCAGTGATTCTGTACCAGAGGTTAAGGCCTGAATATTCAAAGATATTTCAGAGTATTTTGTTCTCCTGGAAGTCAGGGCTCAGTGTTTTGGGAAAGGTTCCATCCCTGGCAGTGCCCAGGGCCAGGTTGGAGCACCCTGGGACAGTGGGAGGGGTCCCTGCCTGTGTAGGGCTGGAACAGATGAGTTCAAACAATTCCAGGATTCCATGGAAAATACAAAAGTTTCAACTCCTGCTGCAGCTCCCTCCCAGAGCTGGGCCAGGAGTTTCCCTGAGGTTCTGTGAACACACCAACACAGGGTGGGGCACACTGGCAAAGTGGGCTACGGAAATCTCTGCTCTAAAAATCTGATTTCATGGCATCATTAACATTCACACACACTCTGGGGGATTTCATACCCTGGGGTGCAGCTCCAGCTGCCCTGGGGGTTCCTGACTCTGTGCCCTGTGCTGCTGCTGTGGAATTCCAGAGCAGGAGATGCCCTGGGCACAGCTGGATGGAATTCCAGAGCAGCAGATGCCCTGGGCACAGCTGGATGGAATTCCAGAGCAGCAGATGCCCTGGGCACAGCTGGATGGAATTCCAGAGCAGCAGATGCCCTGGGCACAGCTGGATGGAATTCCAGAGCAGGAGATGCCCTGGCACAGCTGGAGATGCCCTGGCACAGCTGGATCAAATTCCAGAGCAGGAGATGCCCTGGGCACAGCTGGAGATGCCCTGGGCACAGCTGGAGATGCCCTGGGCACAGCTGGATCAGGCCAGGCCCAGCAGTGGGAGCAGGGGAGGCTCTCTGGGGGTGGGAAATGCAGCTCCTGGCTCCCAGTGCTCCTGAGGGGGCAGAGGAGGCTCAGAGCTGCCTCCCACCAGTGCTCCCAGTGCTCCCAGTGCTCCATGGACCCCTCATGCAGGGCTCTCCAGCTGGGCATCAGCAGCTGTGAGCACAGAGAGCTGACACAGGGCAGCAGAACCATCCCCAGGGCTCTGCAATTCCTGCAATTCCTGCAATTCCTGCAATTCCTGCAGTTCCTGCAATTCCTGCAATTCCTGCAATAATTCCTTCTCTACCCCAATGGCCTGGGTACCCCACACCCAGCTGCTCAGGCAGCCAAGGCTTTCTGTGCTTGTCCCACAGAAATAAACACAAATAAATATGAAATAAGCAAATAATTAAACAATTAAATAACAAAAGATTCAAACATTTCTTTCAGGAAGTGATTTCCAAATAAGAGTGGTTTAAACAGCAACTGCCATCCACTGGCCTTGCAAAGTCAATAAATAAATAAATAAATAAATAAATACTAAGTAAAGGAATAAATAAATCCTAAATAAATAAATACAAATAAAAATATTAAATATGAAATAAATAAATAAATAGCATATAAATAAATAAATATGAAATAAATAAAGGCACAATGATATTATAAGGACATACAATAATAGCTGCCAGCAACATGTCAAAATCATGTTCATGAAACATGATGGATGCTAAAAGTGTAACCTGAATCTGGGGAATTTAGGAGCTGCCAAAATTAGGACTACATTCAACTGTTATAAAAAAAAAAAAAAAATTATGGCTTCTTAAGGATCTCAAATGGAAATTTCTCTTCTAATTGTTCTTCTGCTCTTGTGCTAATTCATTCTTTGCTTTCTCTAGGAGCACTATGCCACCCTCCTTACAGGTTATCTGTGAAATAACATCAGAAATTTCATTTCCATGTGGATTCCATCAGAACTCTGGGCTCTGCCCAGCCCAGCCCGGGTCCTTACCTGCAGAGTGAGGACCAGGAGCTCCAGGAGCTGAGGTAGCAGCAGTCCCTGGCCTGCACCCACACCTCAGCTGGGCCTGGGGGCAGCTGCACCAACTGCTGCTCCGTGTCATACACCTGGGGACAGCACAGCTCCTTCAGGGGGACAGCACCCCACGGGGCACAGGGAGGGGTCACTGAGCCCCCACCACAGCCTGGGGTCCCAAAGGTCCCAAAGTCCTGGGGCTTGGGAGAACCTGAGCTCAGCAGAAAGAGCTGGAAAGCTCAGGGGCCACTGAGGGTGTCCCAAAGTGATCCAAACCCGCTGAGGGTGTCCCAAAGTGACCCAAACCCACTGAGGGTGTCCCAAAGAGACCCAAACCCACCAAAGGGGATGCTCTAAATGACCCAAACCCACTGAGGGGTGTCCCAAAGAGATCCAAACCCACTAAGGGTATAAATGACCCAAAGCCACTGAAGGGGATGCTCTAAATGACCCAAACCCACTGAGGGGGTGTCCCAAAGTGACCCAAACCCACTGAGAGGTGTCCTAAAGAGATCCAAACCCACTGAGGGGTGTCCCAAAGAGATCCAAACCCACTAAGGGTGTAAATGACCCAAACCCACTGAAGGGGTGCTCTGAATTACCCAAACCCACTGAGAGGTGTCCCAAAGAGATCCAGACCCACCGAAGGAGGTGTCCCAAAGTGACCCAAACCCACTGAAGGGATGCTCTGAATTACCCAAACCCACTGAAGGGGTGCTCTGAATGACCCAAACCCACTGAAGGGATGCTCTGAATGACCCAAACCCACTGAAGGGGTGCTCTGAATGACCCAAACCCACTGAAGGGGTGCTCTGAATGACCCAAACCCACCAAGGGATGCTCTGAATTACCCAAACCCACTGAAGGGGTGCTCTGAATTAACCAAACCCACTGAAGGGGTGCTCTGAATGACCCAAACCCACTGAAGGGATGCTCTGAATTACCCAAACCCACTGAGGCTGTAAATGACCCAAACCCCTGACCTGCTGTTCTGAATGACCCAATCCCCAAAGCGAACACTCACTAAACAAAGGGGTGCTTTGTTCTTCTGGGTTTTTCTCTTTTCCCTCCTCCTCCTCCCAGAGCAGCAGCCCTGAGCTCCGGAGGCTGCTCCTGCTCAGGAGCATCCCCGGCCCGTCCCGGAGCGCCGCAGGAATTTTCACCTCCGGGAGCCGGGACCGAGCCCGGGGGAACGGCCCCATCTGCTGGGCGGGCTGGGTCCGTCCCAGGGAAACATCCCTGGGCCTTGGATTGCCCCGGAAAACCGGGATAACAGCCCGGGATAACCATTCCTGACCCGGGATAACCATTCCTGACCCGGGATAGCCATTCCTGACCCGGGATAACCATTCCTAACCCGGGATGACCATTCCTGACCCGGGATAACAGCCCGGGATAACCTGGGGTAACCATTCCTGACCCGGGATAACAGCCCGGGATAACCATTCCTGACCCGGGATAACAACCCGGAATAACAACTCGGGATAACCATTCCTGACCCGGGATAACAACCCGGGATAACCATTCCTGACCCGGGATAACAGCCCGGGATAACCATTCCTGACCCAGGATAACAGCCCGGGATAACCCGGGATAACCATTCCTGACCCGGGAGAACCATTCCTGACCCGGGATAACAACCCGGGATAACCCAGGGTAACCGTTCCTGACCCAGGATAACCATTCCTAACCCGGGATAACCATTCCTGACCCGGGATACCCATTCCTGACTCAGGATACCCATTCCTGACCCGGGGTAACCATTCCTAACCCTGGATAACCATTCCTGACCCGGGATAACCATTCCTAACCCGGGATAACCATTCCTGCTGCCTGCCCTGCAGTTTGACCCAGGATGGGCAGCACGGGGGCAGTGCCAGCTGTGGGCAAGGGGCTTTCCCTTTTTTATAGAAAATTAAGCACAATCCTGGGCTCAATCTGCATAAGATCCTTCTTTTTTGGGCCTGGAGGGCTGCAGAGGGCTCTGCTGATCACACAGGAATATTTTAAGCCCCTGCTGACCATTAATGCATTAGGAAAAGCTCTGTTCATGTAGGATGCTGCCTCCAGGGCAGGCCATTGTGTGGGCACTCATTGGAGATTTAACCCTGAGACAGTTAATTAATCCCATTAATTAACTGGGAATCAGGGGGGCAAAGACCAGACTCTCCACAGAAATGCTTCCAGATGAGTCACTGAGCTCTGATTTCCAATTCACCTATAAAGCCTGAGCTGCCCAGGGATGAACAACACAGGAGGAAATTTGTGTCACAGATCCTGGAATTCTGGGTTTGGAAATTGGGATTTTCCCTCATGAGGCCTTGCACAGCCTCCTAATGAATTACTAAACACAACCATGCAATGCTGGACAGGATTTTCTGTCCTCAGCTGCCTCAGGGATCTTCCTGCTCATGGACCTGGGAAAGGTTTTTTCTGCCAGGATAGAATTTGCCACTTTTGGGGCTCAGCACCATTTTATTTTTTTTTTTTTAGTTTTTAATTTTAGTTGATTATTCTTGCATGCAAAAATTATTTCTACCATTCAGGCAAGAAAATTGTGCCTCAAATGTTGTGTTTCTACCTGGTATCTGTGTCTCCTTGTGCTTTTAACTTTGACCTTGAAAGTTAAAGGGAAGTAGGAGTTTGGGGTGCTCCAGGTCCTGGGGTAGGTCCAGGTCACTGTTCCATTGCTGGCCACGTGCTGGCACTGGGGAGGGTCAGGCTTTACTGCAGGAGAAAACACAGAGGGAATTAATTCATGTTCACAACTGAATGTTGGTGTGTTACTGGTGAGAGTTTTATGGGAATGAGCTTTGGGAGCCTCAGGGTTAAGAGAGGAGTAGCCTTGAGGTGTTTTTTATGGAAAATTAGGCACATTCCTAGACTCAATCTGGATAAGATCCTTGTTTTTTGGCCTGGAGGGTTGCAGAGGGCTCTGCTGGTCACACAGGAATATCTTCAGCACTGCTGACCATTACTGCATTTAGGAAAAGCTCTGTTTCTGTGGGATGCTCCCCATTTTCCTGTGCCCTGTGGCCACACTCAGAGCCCTCTCATTCCTGTGCCTGTCTGTGAACCTGCCCTGGCTGCCCATCTGGGAATGGCTGAGGAGGGAAACACCCAAGGCCTGAGCAGCTCTCAGAGAGGAGCCTGTTGGATTATTCTCTGCTTTGTCCCTTCCCAACCACATCCATCCTCTGGGGACACCCGGGGGCCTGTGGGTGTTGGGGTACTGCAGGTCACAAGCCAGGGAGATGCTGCTGCTTCACTTCCTCATCCTTTTCTGTCCTGGCATCCCCTGTTCCTGTAACTGGGGCCTGGTGGACATTCACAGAGCACGGGACAGGGATTCCCAGGGCTGGGCTGAGCCCTCACTCCCACTGGCAGCAGCAAAACAAAGCCCAGAATCAGCCCCCAGTGCTGGGTACTCACTGATGTCCCTGATGAAGAAGCTGGTGGTGTAATTCTCATATAACACCTCATCAATGGCCTCCAGGAGGATGTCAATGGGCTGGTGCTCCTCAGCAAAGGGACAGAAGTTCTCCTTGTGGCACTGGGCAGTGTAGGTGGTCAGGGCCCCCTCGGTGACAGCTGTGGGGCTGCTGCAGGACACGTCCCCCTGGGGGCTGGAACAGAGCAGGGACAGGCTCAGGGAATGCTCATTGTCCTGTGGGCTGCCACAACAGCAGCACTGGGGAGGAAATGGTTTAGGTTTGCCTGAAGTTTGTCTGCTGCAGAAAAGGGTCAGTGGGAGCTGCCACACTCCCAGTGCTGTGGGATGGATTAATGTCAATTCTCAGCCTCAGCAGCAGGAATTAATATTTAAACCCAGACCAGGATCTCCCATTTCCACCATCCCATGGTAAACTCCAGTTTCCTCCTTTGTCCCTTTGCCCTCTCCCAGACCCTGCTGAAGGAATGAGGGCTGAGAAGTCTCCCCTGGAGAACAAAACACTAAAAGCTGCCAAAGCACCACCTGAGGCTGGCCCTGGTTTGCTCTCAGCCAGCTGCACCCTTGGCAGCTGTTTCTCCTCTCTCAGGCTGGGGTGACCTTTGCTGGAGCACTCCATGTTTTGGAGAAGCCCCGGGGCAGTGGGAGGCAGGAAATCCCCCCAGGGTTCCCAGCACAGGTCCCTGCAGGGTTCCTCAGCCCGGCCTTGTCGGGGCCATGTGCTCTGCAGTGGGGGCAGCCTCCCACTCCACCCTGCCCTGGGAGCTGTGGTTCTTTCTGCCTTGGCTCCACTTCCTCTCTGCCCTCCACCGACTGTTTTGCTATTGCTTAAGTTACCCAGTGGCTACTCCAGCCCACTTGGACTCATTCCTTTTTCAAGGCTTTAATAATTTCTGAGTGACTTCCATGCCCTTTTAAAGTTAACTTTGTCCCAGTAATGACTCAAAACATTTTGGGGATGTTCAGACTTGGAAAAGAGATCTCCCCCCATCTGCCTGCCCCAACAGCCTGAAATGCTGCACAGAGTAACACCGAGGGCTGCCCTGTGAAGGGAAGCACAAACTCTTACCCTTCCAGGCTCCTGATGGTGAACTTCACATTTGGATTATTTTCTGTCATCCAGGAACATGCGAAAATTCCAGAGTAGTTCTTTGCCTCACACTTCAGAAATGTCCTGGGCTCTAGACAGAGAAAGAAAGAAGACAGGAGCTGTTATTTACTCTTGTTTGCCAAAATGGCCAAGGCAGAGAGAAACAATTCCTGAATTCACAGATTCCCTGGCAGCACCATGAGGGACTCAAATACGAGACTCAGATGAGTGAGGCTCGTGCAGAAAATGCAAAACATCCCAGGTTTGTCTCCTGAATGGAGAGGCTCAAATGGCAGCACTTCAAACCTGGGCCAGGTTTGCCAAATCCCAGAATCCTGGAATCTCCTGAGCTGGAAGAGACCCACAAGGACCATGGAGTGCAACTGCCCAGCCCCAGAATCCCACCCTGGGATCCCTGGAGCAGTGTCCAAACCCTCCTGGAGCTCTGGCAGCCTCGGGCTGTGCCCATTCCTGGGGAGCCTGGGCAGTGCCAGCACCCTCTGGGGGAAGAACCTTTCCTAAAATCCACCCCGACCCTGCCCTGGCACGCCAGCCCTTCCCTGGATCCTGTCACATAGCCCTGATTTTCCAAACCAGGAATTCCTCCCATCCCTCCACCCTATCAGCCTGGAGAATCCCCAATAAATCCCACGGCCCCGGTTCCTGTGCTGCACTGCCCGCAGCCACAGCAGGGATGATTTTCTGGACACAGCACAGAGAACACCTTTGCAAGGCCATCCCCAGAGCCAGGACGATCCAGCCCTGGGGCCGTACCCTGGAAGGTTTTGAGGATTTCCCTGAGGATGCTCCCGCCGGGGCCGATCCTGGCGATGAGCAGCAGGCTGGAGCTCAGCACGCTCAGGCTCTCCTGGCTCACACAGCTGTAATTGCCGGCGTCTGGGAGCTCCTTCACTGCCACCCTCAGGGTCTTCCCTCTCTGCTTCCCCTCCTGGAAAGGGCTGGAGTCCTTTCTCCAGAGCACGGCCTCCTCCTCAGGGCTGTCACAGCTCAGCTCCACCGTGCTGGCCGGGGCCTCGGCGTCCCACCGCGAGTCGATGACAAACACTGGCGAGGGCAGGGACACGTCAGGGGCTGCTCACAGTGCCCAGGCTGAGCCCTGCCCTCAGCCCTGCTGTGGGGACCCAGCACATCCCTCTGTCCTTGTCGGGACCCAGCACATCCCTCTGTCCTTGTCGGGACCCAGCACATCCCTCTGTCCTTGTCGGGACCCAGCACATCCCTCTGTCCTTGTCGGGACCCAGCACATCCCTCTGTCCTTGTCAGGACCCAGCACATCCCTCTGTCCTTGTCGGGACCCAGCACATCCCTCTGTCCTTGTCAGGACCCAGCACATCCCTCTGTCCTTGTCGGGACCCAGCACATCCCTCTGTCCTTGTCGGGACCCAGCACATCCCTCTGTCTGTCCTGAGCAGCCCAGACCCTGCCAGGGGGCTCAGAGACCCTGGCCCAGAGCCCAAAATGCCTCTGTGGGTTTGATTATGGCCCATGGAGCAAATTACCAACCTTCTATGAAGATCAGTAAGCCACAACAGTTGAAGTAGAATATTGGTGAAGTTATCACAGGGTGGAAAAGTAAATTTTAGGGTTTTTGGTATGGGGGTTCAGGAGGCAAGATGGAGGGAACTGGGCATGTCCAGCCTTTCTCCTTCTTCTTCTTGGCCTCCATCTCCTGTGGTGATGTTGGCACTTACAGATTGGTTTAGAGTAGAAGCTCAGTGTCTAACACAGGTGATGGGTATTGGGAAGTTATTGTAAACATTGCACACGTAGTTTGTAGTATAAAGACATAACACCACCCTGGGGCAGGCAGAGTGCCTCGGATTGCCTTGCTGAGCTGACCTCGGCAGGGCAGGAGAAAATTTTTTATAGATAAGATAAAATAAACAACCTTGAGACCGAGAAACGAAGAGCTCTGACTCCTTCTTTAAGCACCAGGCTGGGAAAACAGACTCGGGAACTTTTCTCGGGGTCACTCTGACAAACTCATGATCCCAACACCCTGCCTGGCCTGAGCTCCCCGGGGAGGATTTTCCACAGAGGAGGAACCCTGAGGAACCTGTGCAATGTGGGGAATTTTCCCTGCTTTCCCTACTGAAGGGAAACGCTCAGCTCTAGGATGGCCGGGGGTCTCCCAAACTCCCCATGGACACGGGCAGAGGAATCTTCAAACTCAGAGTTTACTCTCAATGTTAACAAACAGATTGGCTGCTTTCAGCATCCAGTCCCTCCCAGGGAATCCCCAGGATAAATATTCTTTTTAATGTAAGGATAAGTTATTGAAAGAGAGGACAATCTGAATTTAGCCCAATTCTCTGATAAATTATTCGAAATAATTCTTTATTACCTACCCTGCATTTTCACAAATGGATTTACATTTGTGAAAATGTAGGGTAGGTAATAAACAATTATTTTATTTATTTATATTTTATATTATTTATTTATATCTTTACCAGAGAAGATGATCAACTATTTGTAGGTTTTAGGTTTTACTCAGATTTTTTTTTAGGGCTGTTCTCTTCATCACAGTTTTTGTATCCAGGCTGTGTGACTGAGACTTTGAACACAAGGAGAAGGAATAGGAAATAAAACAGTTGCTAATGCAAATGTTGCAAATATGCTGGTGGAAAACATTCTAGGACTTTTAAATGTTTTTCCATGAACTCCAATTAATTATGGTCAAACAAATCAACATATGGGCTTGGCCTAAGATACTGGTGTTATCAAATCATGTGCTAGTGGCCACAATTATAATTCCAAAGTTTTAGGTCTAAGCAGAGATTTCCTCACCATTTTCCTGCAGTTTCCACTGGGCACTTTCCAATAGGGCAGCAAAGGAAATCAAGGACAGTAAGGCACAGAGGAGGTGAGACATCTGTAGGGGAAAACAAACATTATTAAACCTCACTGAGGTTGGCTGAGTGTGCTCCAAAGTCAGGCAGGGGCTGGGCAGGGTGACAAGGACTCAAAATGAGCCCCAGTGAGCTGAGGAACATCTTCCCATTCTGAGAACTCTGGGATTCCTTAAAAATGGAATCTCAGCATTGTGCTGGAGCTGGAGCCTTGATTTTGATCCACTTGGGATTCTTATCCCAAGGCAGTTCAGAGAAGGAATCACTCTGAGGGAATTGTGTGAGTGGCTCTGGGCTGGTCCCTTGTTAAATGTTCCCAGTGCAGGAAAAGCCCTGCCTGGTCCAGTGAGGCCAATTCCATGGAAAAGGCACTGGATGAAGGACCAGGGGCTGCCCAGGCAGGTTTGGATCCCCACCCTGGAGGTGGCACTGGGTGCTCTGGGCTGGTGATCCCAAAGCTCTTTCCCAGCCCCAGGGATTCTATGATTCCCCATGGCCAGGGCACTGCCCTGAGGATCAATGGCATCCCCTTGCACCCACCCACAGCCCAGCCTGGCCCAGCTCATCAGCAGTTCCACTAAAGCAAAGGGCTGAGGATGTCCCCAAGGAGCTGCTGGAGGTTCTGCTGGGCTCTGCCTCCATCTCTGAGCAGGTGACAGCAGGGCCAGTGCCCAGTGCAGAGCTGATCCCAGCTCCAGTTCTGCTCCACGTTCTGGAATCCACCTGAGCTCTCACAGCCTGAGCCTGTGAACAATTCCTGGCAAAATTCCTGCTGGGTTCAGTGCCCAGCTCTGTCTGCAGGAAGGGCTGGGAGTGGAGATCATTGCTGCTCTATGTCCAATATATGAATGTGTATTTCTCCTGAATTTGTCCCAAATACCACCAGAACTCTCCATAAAACACCAACACCTTTGCCAAGTATTGTCATAACTACTGGGTGCATAAAAACTCTAATTTATTTAAACTCTAATTTTAAAACTCTAAAAACCAGTTATTTAGGTGCACTTCCAGACCTTTTCAAACTGAGACTAAACCAAATTAACAGAAATAGAATCTCTTCAAAAAGAGATGGTGAATATAATTTTCAAAGCCTGTTCTAACTACAGTGGGAGGCTGAATGCAGGTGAAAAACACAAAATTAAGTGGTTTGAGTTGTTTTTTTTCTCCCAAACCACTTTTTGTAGTAAAAGAGGAGTAGCCCTCCTGATTCCTGGAGAGCAGAGTGTGTTCCTGAGCACATCAGTTCCTTGCAGCTCCTGCTGTTCTGAGCATCCTAAATCCTGGTCACAAATCATCCAGTGCCCTTTGAATTTGTACCCAGCTCTTAATGGGACCAGGAGCTCCAATGAAGGAGAGTGCCCAGGACAGGCAGCAGCTCCTGTTGTGCTCAGAGAGGGGCACAAGGCTCAGGGAAAAACCAGTTATTGTTGGACAGAAATGACAGAATAATCCAGGTTTGGAAAAGAGCTCTAAAATCGATCATATCCTATTAGCAGTGCTAATAACTGCTTCACTACACTCTTAGATTTCAGGCAGGATTAGCTGGAATTTCCAGCAGAAAGATTCATTTGGCAACTTTCTGAAAATTTCTGGTTTCTGTCACAGAAACATGAAATTGGTCACCACACTTCATAAACCTGAAACTGAATATCAAAACAGCAGCTCAGACTGGGGGACAGCAGTGGGATTTGTGCCTTCTCTTCCATTCATCACAATTAAAACCTCCAAAACAGAAAAGTTTCTCCTGCTTTGAGGGAGAAGCTGCATGATTCAGGTTTTTGATGAAAACAGTCAAAAATTTGCATGGAAAGGTTTCACATTGTAGATGTGGGAGAGGATCCCTCCCCCATCTCAACATTTTATTGAAAACTTAATCAGAAATAAACTCAGATTCTGAACAACACCAGTGAGTGCCTGAGCACTTCAGAAATGAGAATATTCCAGCTTCAAATGTTCAGGGGATCAGGGAATCACAGAGCCATGGAACACTTTGGGTTGGAAGGACCTCAGAGCCCCCCCAGTGCCACCCCTGCCATGGCAGGGACACCTCCCACTGTCCCAGGTGCTCCCAGCCCTGCCCAGCCTGGCCTTGGGCACTGCCAGGGATGCAGGGGCAGCCACAACTGCTCTGGGAATTCCATCCCAGCCAGGAATTCCCAATTCCCAATGTCCCATCCATCCCTGCCCTCTGGCACTGGGAGCCATTCCCTGTGTCCTGTCCCTCCATCCCTTGTCCCCAGTCCCTCTCCAGCTCTCCTGGAGCCCCTTCAGGCCCTGGCAGGGCTCTGAGCTCTCCCTGGATCCTCCTCCTGTCCAGGTGAGCCCCCCCAGCTCTCCCAGCCTGGCTCCAGCCCTGGGGCTCCTCTGGGCTCTCCCCAGCAGCTCCAGGTCCTGCTGATGTTGGAGACCCCAGGCAGGAGGCTCTGCAGGTGGGGTCTCACCTGAGCACAGGGCACAGGGTCCTTGGTGTCCCCTCTGTGTCCCCTCTGGAGCTCGAGGGCTGGGGCTGAGCCCAGCTTCCTTCACTGGGAGTCTCCAAAGGATTCCTGTCAGGAAGGAACCTCTGGACCTCACCTGGGCCAGCCCCAGCCCAGCAGGAGCCAATGGGACAGAACAGGCAGGTAAAGGAGATTGGCAGCACTCCCAGCCCAGAAACACCAAGGCTGGTCAATAAAAGGATTATTACTGCCAGGGCACACAGGGTACAGCCCCAGCAGTACTTACAGGTGCACATCACGTGCCAAACTTTATCAGGACATAAACACTGCCCTGAGGAAAACGTCCCCAAGACTATTTCAATCCACTCTCAAATAAATAATGCTAAATTTGCATTAGAACAAAGAAGAAATGAGTTCTCACCGTGTCCTGGGGAGCCTCTGGTTGGAGCTGCAACTGGAGCTTGGCTCTGAGATGTGGAGGAAACAAAGTTCTCATCCCAAAGTCTGTAGAGGAAAAGAGGAGTTTATAAACCCTCCTGTCACCACAACACCACAGGATTGCAACACGTGGCTGCAGTTCCTACTTCACATTGGGCCACAGCTACAGCGAAAAAAAAACCAATTGTTTGGGACTCCCAGGTAAACTTCGAGGAGGAAATGAAATTATGAGATTGTAAAGGCGACCTTTAGTGGTTTGCCAGAGTCATTTGCTTTCCTTGCTGGTTTTCTGTCTCTCGTTCTGTCTCTTCACCACAGAGGAAGAGTGAGGAGATAATAAACTCCCAAATGTCTGATGGGAAACACAGAATGGAGACAGAAAGAGAAAGTTCAATGAACTAGAAACTCTTTCTACCTGATAAGCATGAGATAATTACATGACCTCTAATCCCAGCTCCCACATCAACCAGCAGGAAAGGGAATATTAATTTTTAATTGCTGGTTTCGAGTTGTGTTTGTTCTATGAATTGAGATTTAAGTCAACCAAAATATAAACAATTAGTTCTATCTTAGAGATACCTGATATTTGCACATTATTTTGCTGCAGATTTAAAATATAATCTGAACCTGGTGTTCCTTTTAGACCTCAGTCATAAGAAGAGCCCTGTGCTCCACACGGCCTTTGAAAATGAGGAAAGGCTGTGTGGGTTTTTCTTTTATTGTTTGTGAAGTAATTGAACACGATTCTTATTATTTGCCAGGTAAGCATTGCTAATAAAAACAAAACAAAAAAAAAGGGTTGTAAGGTTGTAACACACTTTAGGAATTAATGGAGAGACACGACTTGATTCCAGGTGATTTCCAGGGGCAGGACTCTCACACTGCAGGGATTGCAGTGCCAGAATCCTGTTCTTTTGCTAGAGAATCCCAGAATAGTTTGGGTTGAAAGGGACCTTAAAAATCATCCTATCCCACCCCTGCCATGGCAGGGCCACCTTGCACTGTCCCAGGTGCTCCCAGCCCTGTCCAGGCACTGCCCGGGATGCAGGGACAGCCACAGCTGCTCTGGGCACCTGTGCCAGGGTCTCCCAGGGAACAATTCCCAATTCCCAGTATCCCACCCATCCCTGCCCGCTGGCACTGGGGCCATTCCCCTGTCCTGCCCCTCCAGGTGGGGCCAGGCAAGAAACGGGGCTTGGATGGGGTCACACCCACTTAGGGCTGAGCTGTGACTCCTTCCCTGCCCCGGGGCACAGCCCCAGGCCCTGCATTCCCAGGTGGCCCTGATGACTCCGTGCCCATCCCACAGTGCCCAGCCTGCTCCTCAAACACGGGAATTCCCTGGGCCAGAGCTGCTGGCAGAGCTGGGCACGGGCGGAGCGCCGGGGCTGAGGGGAGGAGGAAAGTGCTCCCTTCCCTTCCCAAATGCTGAATAGTCCCAAATCTGCTCCCTTCCCATCCCAAAAGTGCTCCCTTCCCTTCCCAAATGCTGAACAACCCAAAAGTGCTCCCTTCCCATCCCAAAAGCTGAATAACCCAAAAGTGCTCCCTTCCATCCCAAAAGTTATTCCCTTCCCTTCCCAAATGCTGAATAGTCCCAAATCTGCTCCCTTCCCATCCCAAATGCTGAACAACCCAAAAGTGCTCCCTTCCCATCCTAAAAGCTGAACAACCCCAAAAGTGCTCCCTTCCCATCCCAAAAGTTATTCCCTTTCCATCCCAAATGCTGAATAACCCAAAAGTGCTCCCTTCCCATCCCAAATGCTGAGTAAACCGAAATCTGCTCCCTTCCCATCCCAAATGCTGAACAACCCAAATCTGCTCCTTTCCCATCCCAAATTCTGAACAATCCCAAATCTGCTCCCTTCCCATCCCAAATGCTGAATAACCCCAAATCTGCTCCCTTCCCATCCCAAATGCTGAATAACCCCAAATCTGCTCCCTCCCCACCCCAAATGCTGAGTGTGGCTCAGAGGGGGCCATGGGGCCGTTCCTGGCACAGAGCTGAGCAGCAGCCCCTGAGGCTGCCCTGAGCTCTGTGTCAGTGCCAGGATGGACAGGATGGAGCTCTGGGCTCTCCCAGAGCATTCCAGGTGCCCAAGGTGTCCCCTCTCTCCCTGGTCCCTGGTGCCTTTGAGGGCAGCTCAGGGGGGCAGTGCTGGGCACCATTTCCAGCTGCCCTGCCTGTGCCCATCCCCTGAGCCCACTGTGGGGTGAGGAGCAGCTCGGGGGGCAGGGACCCCTCCCCTGCTGCAGCAAGCACAGCCTGGGCACGAGGGACACAGGGCACAGGCTGGGCACAGACTTGTCCCCATTTAGGACAATTTGCAGTGCCCCAAATCCCTTTTGGGATGACAGCAAGCCAGCAGGGGCAGGCAGTCAGTGAGGTCAGTGCTGGATACAAATAAGGGCAGCAGTGAATTTCTGAGCACATTTCCTGCTCACCATCCCTTCTCTGCCTCCATGGCTGCACGTCTCTGTATCACAGTGACTCATGCAGAGCTCAACAAAGCTCTCCAAGTGCCTGCTCACTGCTGGAACGGGGACAAATCCAAACAAACACCTCATCATTCATCCAAACAAATGCACATTTTCAGTGTGTGTCTGCACCAAGCCTTCCTAATTCCCTTGGCTCAGCTCTGGTCCCATGACCTGGTGGCCAAATTTTATGCCAAGAATCCCAAAAAGCAGCCCTGGAGCACAGACACCTCTCTGGGTGGAACTCCCATGATGGGATGGTTTCCTGTGATCCACCAGAGGAATTTTTAAAAATTAAAACACAGAGATTGTGAAAAGCTCTTTCGATGACAGCCTGGTTTTCCACTATGAGCTCATTGATTCTGGAGGGGAAATTTGGAGGGGAGCAGCTTCTCCCCATCTCCTCACTCTGCTTCCCCTCTGACACTGACACAGAATGTGCAAACCCTGCCTGTGCTTTAGTTAATGCTGAGGAAAAACTCCTTTTTGGCAGAAAAGGCCCATTTGAAAAGAGGTTTCTTTTCTTAGCATTTTTTCTTTGTGGAATGACAAAGAAATCACCCCAATCCAGGAAAAAACCCTGTGTAACTTAGGGAAAAGGAACAATAATAAAAAGTGTATAATCTGGGTGATTCTTCTATTTGAAATCCATTTTCCATGGATGTCCATTGGCAGGTTAATGCCAAAGATCAACTTTTATTCCCAGGATTTTTAATGCAGTAGCACTGAGAAGGGAACACTGTTCTTTATCTGTAATTCTATATATTATTCTGTAATTCTTCATCTATAATTCAGCCATTTACATGAATTCATCAGGAAATGCTGTGTAATATTCGTGCACCAATGAATTTTCCTAAAAAATTCCCATTAAGCCACTCCATGGAATCACTGAACCAAGCTCCAGCCTTGAGAAAAATACAAAAACATGGGGGAAAAATATATCCAACTTCTACCAAAAAGCTTTATGGGCCAGAGATGAATCTGGTTTTGGTAGCACTGGAGCTGCTGGCCAGGATGGGGATGTTGGGAATCTCCCTCTCCTGGGGTGGAGGGGACAGGAGGATGGGCAGGAGCACCCCTGAGCTCTGCCCTAACCCAGAACAGGCTGATGTGGATCCCAAATTCCAGGTGGGAGCTGTGCCCAGCCCAGGATGGCACCTGGGACCCATGGAGAGGAGCTGGTGCCCCCCGAGGGAAGGGAAAAGGAGATTTCACCTCCTGGGGCTGCCCCAGGAGCTCACAGAGAGCTTTGGGGTCTCTCACAAACCCCTGGGCCTGGAGGCAGCTCCAGAGGGATACAAGGAGCAGGAAGAGCCAGAAGTGCCCTGCACAAGGATTTGGAAAGAGAGGAAAAGTGAGGTGTGACGTTTCCAAAGGGGTTTAAGAGCCAAATCTCATTTTCTACAGTAAATGACTCTGCAGAGTCAATGGGATTTGGGTGCTTAGTTCCATGAGATGCTTTTGCAAATCTGTAAAGGTGCTCGACAATGTGGGGCAGGGCTCCAAGAGGAATTGGTATTTCTGATAGATTTATTGCAGAATTAGAGTTATCAATCCTCTCTGGGTCAGGAACTGAGCAGGCTCCTCCCAGGGCATGCACAGGGAGATGGTTCAGGGCTGCTCCAAATGCAGATCCCTGCTGCCACCACAAAGCTGGCACTGGGATTAGCCTGACTTCATATAAACCTCACACTGGGATTAGCCTGACTTCATATAAACCTCACACTGGGATTAGCCTGACTTCATATAAACCTCACACTGGGATTAACCTGGCACTGGGATTAGCCTCACTTCATATAAACCTCACACTGAGATAATCCTGATTTGATATAAACCTGACACTGGGATCCATCTGACATGAATATAAACCCAACACTGAGATAATCCTGACTGAGATCAACCTGACTTGATATAAACCTGACACTGAGATCAACCTGGCACTAAAATCAACCTCACACTGAGCTCAGTCTGACATTGATATAAACCTGACATTGATAAAAACTTGACATTGAGATCTGACATTGATATAAACCTGACACTGACATAAACCTGACATTGATATTAGCTTGACATTGATATAAACCTGACTCTGAGCTCAATCTGACATTGATAAAAACCTGACATTGATATAAATCTGACATAGATAAAAACCTGACACTGAGATCTGACATTGATATAAACCTGACATTGATATAAACCTGACATTGAGATAAACCTGACACTGAGATCTGACATTGATAAAAACCTGACACAGACACTGATATAAACCTGACATTGATATAGACCTGACCCTGAGCTCAATCTGACATTGATAAAAACTTGACATTGATATAAATCTGACATAGATAAAAACCTGACACTGAGATCTGACATTGATATAAACCTGACACTGACATAAACCTGACATTGATATTAACCTGACCTTGAGCTCAATCTGACATTGATATAAACCTGACACAGACACTGATATAAACCTGACATTGATAAAAACCTGACACTGATATAAAGCTGACATTGATAAAAACCTGACATTGATATAAATCTGACATTGATAAAAACCTGACATTGATATAAATCTGACACTGATAAAAACCTGACATTGATATAAATCTGACACTGATAAAAACCTGACACTGAGGTCTGACATTGATATAAACCTGACACTCACCCTGATATAAACCTGACATTGAGATAAACCTGACACTGAGATAAACCTGACACTGGGATCAGTCTGGCAGCCCCCAGCTGGAGGAGCCAGCTGCAAGCTGAGTTCTTCTCTTGAGCTGCACTCATTTCTTGGGGATGTTGTAACTCTGAACTGCACCAGCAGCACTGCCTGGGCTGTGTTACAGTGGGGGTGGGGAAATCACATTGCAAACTGAAAGTCAAGGGAAAAGCCCAGTAAATTCATTTCATTGAAATTCAAGGAGCATTTTCTTTGTCTGAGCTCCTAGAAAAGGAGTTTTCAGCCAAAGCTCAGCCAGGCCATTCTGGGTCCCAGGAGAGTTTGGACAATGCTCAGGGACAGGCTGGGGCTGTTGGGGTGTCCAGGAGCTGCCCTGATGGTCCCTGAGGGCCCCTTCCAGCCCAGGATATTCCATTATTCTGTAATTAAACCTCTCAGGGACAAACCTGGAAGAAAAAGGAATTTTTGACAATTTCCTAATTTGCTATTAATTATTAATGCATCAATAATTTCATGCTTAAACCTGGGGACCCAAGCTGAGGATGGGATACCAGGAGAAGGGATTCAGGAGCTCACAGGAGCCCTCAGTGCCCAGGCAGGATCCAGGCATCTCGTTACATCATTTTTCATCTGTCAGAAAATTCCAAGTTCCTCAAGGTGGGGAAAAGAAACTTTAAATTATGTAATAGAGCTCTGACACCTCCCATGACTGAGGGAATGAGGTCATACAAGACCCATTTGGAAAGCAAAAACTTTTCACCAGTGAACCGCTGAAGCATCCCTGAACTTCAGAAAGCCAAAGAAAATTTTGGAATTACTCCAGGGCTGCTGTGTGACATCACCTTCACTCCTCTGCTGCAGCCATGTAAGAAATGGGACAATGTTGTTACCAACCCTTTAAAATTGAAATTCAGGGGGGAATTGCAAATGGCAAATCCTCCTGCAGCTCACTTCGGTGCTACCACACATTTCTGACTGGGACAGGGCAGATTTTGGTGCCCAGGAATACCTCAGGAATACCTCAGGAATTGGGACAATCTCCATGGTCCCTTGCTGGTTTTCCCAGCTTTTACAGACACAGGGTACCTGAGAGGCATTTTGAAATGTTTTATTCCATTATCAGTCTCAGTGAAGGGTGAGGCATAAGGGATGTAAAGCTCAGTGCCATTCCATCTATTCTATTCCTGGTTACAAAACCTTAGAAACGTTGTTCAGTCTATTGGCTTTTGCCACACAATGCTGCTAATGCTCCCAACACCAACCAGCTGTATTTTTACCCACATTTAACATCTACCACCTGTATTTTAACCTATATTTGACACCAATCACCTGTATTTTTACCTATATTTAATACAAATCACCTGTACTTTTACCTATATTTTAAGCTATATTTAACACCAATCACCTATATTTTTACCTATATATTTAACACCAATCACCTATATTTTTACCTATATTTAACACTAATCACCTATATTTTTACCTATATATTTAACACCAACAGCTTATATTTTTACCTATATATTTAACACCAATCACCTATATCTTTACCTATATTTAACACTAATCACCTATATTTTTACCTATATTTAATACAAATCACCTATATTTTTACTTATATATTTAACACTAATCACCTATGTTTTTTACCTATATTTTTACTTATATTTAGCACTAATTTTTACCTATATCTAACACAAATCACTTATATTTTTACCTATATATTTAACACCAATCACCTATATTTTTACCTATATATTTAACACCAATCACCTATATTTTTACCTATATATTTAACACCAATCACCTATATTTTTACCTATATTTAACACTAATCACCTATGTTTTTACCTATATTTTACCTATATTTAGCACTATTTTTACCTATATTTAACACAAATCACCTATATTTTTACCAATATACTTAACACCAATCACCTATATTTTTACCTACATTTAACACCAATCACCTGTATTTTTACTTATATATTTAACACCAATCACCTATATTTTTACCAATATTTAACACTAGTCACCTATATTTTTACCTATATTTAACACTAATCACCTATATTGTTACCTATATATTTAACACCAATCACGTACATCTTTACCTATATTTAACACCAATCACCTATATCTTTACCTATATTTTAACCTATATTTAACACCAATCACCTATATTTAACACTAATCAACTATATTTTTACCTATATTTAGCACTGATTTTTACCTATATTTAACACAAATCACCTATATTTTAACCTATATATATAACACTAATCACCTATATTTTTACCCCACATGGTCCTGCTACAATGCACCTCTCACAGTTCTAATTCTCAGAATATCTGATTTTTTTTAATTTTTTTTTTTTGCAAGGCCATCTTTTGAAGCTTATTTCCAGTTGAATCTCTCTCTCAACAATGTGATTTCCATTCCATGGGCTCCCTGAGGCAGCCCAGCTCACCTCAGAGTTTGCACACAGGGCTGTGTGAGCTTCCAGTCAGGTTTTGAGAACTTTACAAATCCATTTCTGCATTTCCCTGTCCTGGGCTGTCCCAGGGCTGCTCCTGCAGCACATCCCTGTTCCTGCAGCTCAGCAGCACCAGGCTGTGAATAATTCAGAGTGAGGACAAGGCTTTGCATGAGGGAACTTCCAGCAAGGACTTTCCCAGGAGAATGATGAAAGTCCTGCCTGCAGTGAGCACATCTGTTCCTGCTGGGGGCAGCCAGCATGAGGATGTGCCTGGAGTTGCTCATTTTGGGAATTGTGCTCCCTTGCTCCTCCCTGTGCTCTGACATCACCCTGATTAAACACCTCAGCAGCCCCACAGAAAAGTGTCCTTCACCCAGGTGGAATCATTGACTCATGCCAGTAAATTCCTGGAGCTGAGCAGGAATTTTGTGATTTGCCTGAGGAGATATGGGAAAAAAACCCCCAACCAAGTAAAGGATGTATTTCACATTTAAAATGCTCATGGATTTGTATTCTGGGTGGTTTTCTGCAAAAAAAAACCTGAACATGAGGCTTTTTTTGGGGTGATCCTGTACACAGGGCTATGGAAACACAATTCAAATATAAAACTGCTTTTTGCACATCTGGGAGCCCATTTGATCCTGTGCCAGGAGAGGAGGTCTCTGCTGGGTTCTGCTCTCGTTGTGGGCAGGATATGAAGGGATGAAACTGGAAGTTGCAGATTTCAGGGGGAAGAGGATGTTTTCCTGGCCAGTGAATAAATGTGAGAGCCCTGCAGCTCTCACACTGAGCGTGGGCTCCCCTCTGTCACTTCCTACTGCTCTGAAGGACCTGGGGGGACAATCCTCACCATTTCTAGCTGGAAAATGAATGAAACTCTCTTCCCAACTCACAGGGCACAAGGATTCATTTGCAGCAGAATCCGTTTATTTATGAGCTGTTTAACCACAAACCCATCACTCCACCTTCCCCTATATTTCTGGCTTTTCCTGCTTATTCCTACAGCTGAGTTGGCCAGGGCAGTCCTGGCAGGGCTGCAAACAGCCCCAGTGCCTGTGTGCAGAGCTCAGGAGTGACCCAGGAGCTCCTTTGGTCCCCACCAGAGCTTCCCCAGCAGAGCAGGAGTCAATCGAGGGTGGCTTCCACCACAAGGGACAGATTTCCTCCCGTGGTGACAGCCACCATCCCCCAGCCCTGCACACCCAGCCCCTGCCTGGGACAGAGCCTGCACCTGCACACTCCAAACTCTCTGAGCTTACACACCTTACCTGTATTTTTACCTGTATTTAGCACTAATTTTTACCTATATTTAACACAAATCACCTATATTTTTACCTGTATTTAGCACTAATTTTTACCTATATTTAACACAAATCATCTATATTTTAACCTACATTTAACACCAACAACCTATATATTTAACACAAATCACCTATATTTTTACCTATATATTTAACACAAATCACCTATATTTTTACCTGTATTTAGCACTAATTTTTACCTATATCTAACACAAATCACCTATATTTTTACCTGTATTTAGCACTAATTTTTACCTATATTTAACATCAATCACCTATATTTTTACCTGTATTTAGCACTAATTTTTACCTATATTTAACACCAATCACCTATATTTTTACCTATATTTAGCACTAATTTTTACCTATATTTAACACCAATCACCTATATTTTACCTATATTTAGCACTAATTTTTACCTATATTTAACACAAATCACCTATATTTTTACCTATATATTTTACCTACATAAAAAATCAAGAGTCCCATCTGTTTCTATTGCAGCACTGAGGGAAAGCTGGGCTGGCTCCCCTCAGTGCTGGGATTTCTGAGGCCAGGAGAGGCAGCAGGAAGAGCCCTGCACTGCAGAACCTCTGCAGGAACACACCCGGGACGAGCTCAGCAGTTCAACATTGATATTTTTATGCAACACTTGTTTGCACCTGTAATAAAAATAATATCAACTTCAAATAAAAATAATATCAACTTCAAACGTCCTGGGTCAGCTTCCTGCACCTGTAATTAATGCCTGAGATTAGGAGCCATTAGAGAGAGCTCTGGTCTGGCAGTTGTAGCCATAAATACCTTTGGCAAAGGAATTATTGTTTGCCCTGAGCAAACCAGCTTCAGTCCTGACTGACATCAGTCCTGGAGAGCTCAGCAGAAAACAATTTCACCAGAGAGAGAAAGGATAAACCAGCCCAGTATAAACCAGTTCCTGCTGTGCAGAGGCCATGGAGCACGTGGGGAGGAGAATTTTTCCTCAGCCAGCTGAGATGATCAAACACTCTGCTCAAGGGTTCTGAGCATCCTCAGGGAAGGGCAATTCCACCTGGGGCTGCAGGGAATCGATTCCCCTGCAAGGGGACCAGGCTGGGTGAGCCTGGCACTGCTCCAGGGATCTGGAATTGCTCCAGGGATCCCCAAACTGCTCCAGGGACCCTCAAACTGCTCCAGGGATCTGCAATTGCTCCAGGGACCCTCAAACTGCTCCGGGGATCCTCAAAATGCTCCAGGGATCCCCAAACTGCTCCAGGGATCTGGAATTGCTCCAGGGATCCCCAAACTGCTCCAGGGACCCCCAAACTGCTCCAGGGATCCTCAAACTGCTCCAGGGATCTGGAATTGCTCCGGGGACCCCCAAACTGCTCCAGGGACCCCCAAACTGCTCCAGGGACCCCCAAACTGCTCCAGGGACCCCCAAACTGCTCCAGAGTCCCTGCTCTGCTCCAGGGATCCTCAAACTGCTCCAGGGATCTGGAATTGCTCCAGGGATCCTCAAACTGCTCCAGGGATCTGGAATTCCTCCAGGGACCCTCAAACTGCTCCAGGGATCCCCAAACTGCTCCAGGGACCCTCAAACTGCTCTGGGGATCTGGAATTCCTCCAGGGACCTTCAAACTGCACCAGGGATCCCCAAACTGCTCCAGGGACCCTCAAACTGCTCCAGGCATCCCCAAACTGCTCCAGGGACCCTCAAACTGCTCCAGGCATCCCCAAACTGCTCCCGGGACCCTCAAACTGCTGCAGGGATCCCCACACTGCTCCGGGGACCCATCTGGCACCACCTCAGCCCGAGATGTGGGATGTGCCCCAAGGCAGCCCCATCCCTGGGGTCCCCACCCAGCCCTGCCCAGATTTCTGCCCCGGGGGTGGCACTCAAGGAAAGCCAAAGCTCTGACCTGCTGCAGGGCTGGAAGGGCCCAGGGCAAAGTTCATCCCGGGCTGGGAGGTGGCTCCACACCTTTGTTCACAAAGGCACAGCAGGATTTAGGAACAGCCCTGGGTTCCCACTGGCACAGCTCTCTAATCAGCATTTAATTATAAATGGTAATTAGAGAAGGGGCTGCACCTGCACTGCCCCTTCCTGACAGCAAATTGTTCATGGACAGAGAAAGGAACCCCACAGATATTGTCATATCTGATGCACAAATGTCTCCTTAGAGCACCTGTGACTGAGCAGGGGGAGAGACCTTCACTCACTTGCACTGCAGATTTATTTCCACTTAATAAACCAAAGAAAAGGAAGGATGGGGATGAAGAAACCCACAAATTCTGCTAAATAACCTTGATTTTTGTGAAGGTATTGAAGGTGCCATTGCCTCACCCTGCACTGCTGCTCAGATCAGAGCTCAGCAGAGGCACCTGGCTTGGGAAATCAGAGCCCTGCAGGGCAGAAATGTGGTTGGAAGAGCAAAGCTCCAAGTGCCTGGGGTAAAACCACGTGTGAGAGGGTGCAGAGAGCTCTGTGGGATCCTGGGCAGGCTCTGGCGTCACTGCAGACAAACCATGAGACTCCTCACCTCCACTTCTCATTTTATATAAAAGCCCCAGCAGCCTTTGTGTTGAAATCCAGCAGAGTTCAGAGCAGCTCAATGAACCTTCCTCACCACCCACTCCACTGGCTGGGGAGGAAAATTTCAAGCCACTTCTCTTAAAAGAACTGAGATTGTCAGTTGGAAGGGGAATCCTGGTCAAAACTAAAGAAAAATAAAATTGAAAATCCCCTTTGTTGAACCCTGGGGAGGAGGTGGAGTCCCCATCCCTGGAAGTGCTCCAGGAACAGCTGATGTGGCACTGAGGGCTCTTCATCCTGACCCCAGCCCCAAGGAAAACCATCCCAGGTGGTGCCTGCAGCCCTTGGAGGAGGCTGGGAGCTGAGCTGGAATCCCCCAGGATCCCACTGGAGCACATGGGGAATAAAACAGACACTATCCCATTAATTGATTTAAAATTAAATAATTTAAAATCCTTTGAAATTAAATTAATTTTAAATTAAATTAATTTTAAAGTTAATTAATTTTAAAATCCAGGTGATGCTCAGGCTGTTTGCAAGTTTCCAATAATTATCAATAAATCCCAGCAGTGTGGATGCACAAACACCCAGGAGAACTCTGCCCTTCACAAAGGTTTGGGCTGGGCTGAAAGGGAAAAGTGCTGAAATTTGTTGAAATCAGTTCAGGTTTGGGCAGCTGAAATGGCCATACAGAGAGAGGAAGGATTTTAGATTTCCTTGGGAACAGTTTAGAGTCTCACCATAATTATCAGAACATGAGGCACTCAAAATTGTCCTGACAGATTTGGGGAGGGAGGCAGGGAAAAGAAATAAAGAAAATCAGAAAAATAAAGAAAGAAACAGAAGGAAAGAAAAGTAGAAACATTTTATGTAAAATTTCAAAATCTGCTTTTGGGGAATCTTATTTTTTAGGCACTTAAAATCAAACTGCTAACACGACCCATTCCAATCCATTTTGCCTGTGGTTCCAGCCTTGATCAATTTTGATTAAAAATTCTTCCCAAATGTTTGGATCTCCTTTCCCCTTACTGAGGGCTTGCTGGGGTAACGAAGCATTTGGTAAAAAGTAGAAAATTCCACCTTCACTCACAATTTCACTGCAAAGAAACTCCCTGGCTCAGAGTTTCGGCAGCGTGCTTGGTTGTCACAAACCTGTGGAGATGTAAAACTGTGCTGAAACCACAGAGGGGAAGAGGAAGCAGAGGCAGCATTTCCCAGGTAACCCCAGCGTGTCCCCAGGCAAGAACAGCCCAGGCTGGGATGCTCAGCAGGATCAGAGATCCCAGCAATTCCTGGGGGCTGGAAAAGCCCTCCCAGAGCCAGGAACAGCCCAGGCTGGGATGGCTCAGCAGGATCAGAGATCCCAGCAACTCCTGGGGGCTGGAAAAGCCCTCCCAGAGCCAGGAACAGCCCAGGCTGGGATGGCTCAGCAGGATCAGAGATCCCAGCAACTCCTGGGGGCTGGAAAAGCCCTCCCAGAGCCAGGAACAGCCCAGGCTGGGATGCTCAGCAGGATCAGAGATCCCAGCAATTCCTGGGGGCTGGAAAAGCCCTCCCAGAGCCTGGAGCCCAGCTTGGCCCCAGCCCCGAGTGCCACCTGCAGGGATGGGGCTGGAGACCCTCCTGGGCACTGCCTGGGCACCCTTTCCTGGAATTCCTGGAAGGAATTGTTCCTGGATAATCCTGGAATTGTTCCTGGATAATCCTGGAATTGCCCTTGGATAACACTGGAATTGTTCCTGGATAATCCTGGAATTGCCCTTGGATAACGCTGGAATTGCTGCCTGGATAATGTTGGAATTGCCCCTGGACAATCCAGGAATTTCCCCTGGATAATCCATGTGTGGCTGCCTGGATAACCCTGAAATTGGCCCTAGATAATCCTGGAATTGCCCATGGAAAACCCAGGAATTGCCCCTGGATGACTCTGGAACTGCCCCTGGATAACCCTGGAACTGCCCCTGGATAACCCTGGAATTGCCCCTGGATCACCCTGGAATTGCCCCTGGATCACCCTGGAATTGCCCCTGGATCACCCTGGAACTGCCCCACGATAACCCTGGAATTGCCCCTGGATAACCCACGTGTGTTTCCTGCAGGGAGGTGCTGCTGCAGCCCCAGCCTGGGTCTGTGTGTGGGATGCCCCCTGAGCCTGGCACTGCCCCCAGGAGCCAGCCCTGCCATTCCCAGGGTTTGTTTGGGAATTCTGGCCCGGTTTGGCTCTGTCCTTGCTCTGCTGGTTCCTGCTGAGCTCCCTGGCTGCCCCTCCTTGGCAGGGCAGCTCTGGGGCCGGGCTGGGGTGGCAGAGGGCAGGCAGGGCTCCCAGGGCAGCTCTGTTATGCAATGGGCCAGGCTGGCTGCACAACTTCCCCAGAACGGGCTGGGAGACCTGGCCTGACCGCAGAAGCCACAAGCCTGACCCTGGCTGCTGTCCCAGCACAGCCAGCCCCTGTCACTGTCACCGAGCTGGGTGTGCCCAAGGATGGGCACCTCTGCTGCCCCTGAGCCCTCCCAGCCCATCACACCCTCAAACAGCTCTGGGCAAAGAGCTCTGGGCTGGGCAGTGACTGCTCTCTCTCCCAGGGCACTGAAGATCTCCAGAGGAACAGAACACCTGAAATCACCATGTGCCATTCCCCCTAACCTGACAGCCCATAATACCCAACTGCCACACAGAGGCACTTCATTAGCTAAAAAGGCATCATTTGCCATTTGTCCCACTAAACTGATGGGAAAACAGCAGCCACCCTCTGTGCTGCTGCTGCTTTCTGATGGATTGAGGCTGGAAAAGCCCTCCAAGGTCACCAAGTCCATTCTGTGCCAGATGCCCACCCTGTCCCAGCCCAGAGCCCCGAGTGCCACCTCCAGGTGCCACCTCCAGGGACGGGCACTCCAAACCCCCCTGGGCAACCCCTGCCAATGCCTGAAACCCTTTCCATGGAGAAACTCCTGCTGATGCCCACCCTGAGGCACATTCTGCATAGCTGGCACTGGTTTGACCATTACAGACCACGATAAAAAAACTGATTTTCTTCATTTGCTAAGGAAACCTTTTCAAATATGAATTCCCAGTTGACATAAACCCCACCTCGTTCCACTGGACATTGATCAATCAATTCTTGTCACATATTTTCCATGTCAGCACAGTCCTGTACCTATGGGTGGTGACTGGCACCAGTTTTGGATTTGGCTGATTTGGTTTCCAGGTGCTGAAGAATTGCAGTTATCTTTCTGCTCATTTAAATAACAGAATCTCTAACTCAGAATGAACAAAACCTTTGTGTTTAACTCCCCAGGTCAGGATTTCCCTCCTGTTATTTATACCTGAGATTTGGGGAATGGCAGTGGGAGCTAAAGTGGAGATTAAATACAAACAAGGAGGATTTCATTTCATGAGAAGCAAAGCTAAATGTACACAACTCAGAATTCTCATCAGTGCTTAGCTGGTGACAAAGTAAAACATCACAATAAAGTCTAAAGGTGGGTTTTTTTCAATAAAATTTGCAATTAGACAGAAAGGCAGCAATTCTCTGCTACAAACTGCAGCAGTGTGATTTTCACCCCCTCACCCACAGCAGCCCTTCCAAAGGCAGTCATTGCTTTGGGCTTTGCCCACGGTCAGTGGTGGTTTGTGGTTTCAGGTTTGGTGCTGCTCTCTCGGGAGCTCGCGGCGCTCCCACAGAGCAAACCCAAACTGAAAGCGCGGAAGTCCCAGCGGGTCACGCTGTCCCTGTGTCACCAGCAGCCTCTGGGCACCCCGGGGAGGGCACAGCCACCCCCAGGGACGGCAAAGAGGGCAGGGAGGAGCCGTGGCCACCCCTGGGATGAGGGATTTTGTTCCTGAGCTCACCCTGAGCAGCAGGAGCCCCAGGCTCAGCCTGGCAAGAACCAGATCTGGGCTGGGCTCGCTCCCTGTGCCCACCCTGTGCCCACCCTGTGCCCATCCCCTCCTTCCCCTCATCCCTCTGATCACCGCCTGGTGGAATGTCTGAAATTCCCAACCACACCGAGTCTGCTTTTCCTTTCCATTCCCTCCACGCTCCCTTCCCTCAAGGGGATTCAGCAGAACCTCCTCTGCTGTGAAGGAAATAAAAATAAAGCTGCATGAAACACTTGACCTGAATCATGTACATTGCCTGAAATTTGTACAGTTTGCACCCATTTTTAACTTTTCCTTGTGTTAAACCAGGCCTTGGTTTTCCCTGTGTTTTATCTGCAGTGTTCAGCCAGATCCCCCCAAAGCTTGGTGATTTCCAAAAAAGCCCAAGAGAAGCTGCAGTTATTCAAATTTTTTTTCTTTGAATATTTTCTCCAAACTCTGACCTCATTAGCACTTTTGAGGGCACTGCTGCCATCAGAAACTTCAGCTGTGCTGCTGACACTCAAATTGGGCAATGAATGCATTTCCCACCATGACTGCGAGTCTCACTCCTGGTGCCAACAAAACTCACATGACCCAGTGCCAGTCTGCCAGGCCTTGAGATGACATCAAAACAAAGTCCTGCCAAGGCTTTTTTTAGGAAATGAAAAATTGCTCATGCCCAAATTTAGACCAAAAGAACTGAACAGGGGGGATGAACCCCAGGAAGCTGCTCTGGATAAAGGGGATTGGCTTTGGACATCCCTGCAAAGGGCACACAGCTCATGCCAGGAGCTAAAATGGTCTTTTTATCCCATTTTTTGTCCTGGACAGCCCAGCCATGGTTGGGGGACCTCTGGGATAAGAGATTTGGGAAGAGAGGAAAAGCCTGCACTCGTGGTACAAATGGAATGAGATTTTCTCTCACTGTGGCAGATGTGTTGTTTTGGAGGAAAAGGCAGAATTGGAGAGAGGAATGGGGAGCACAGGAGAAGGGAAAGGACCTTCCCCTGCCCCAGGCTGCTCCAAAACCCAGTGTCCAGCCTGGCCTTGGGCACTGCCAGGGATCCAGGGCCTGCCCACCCTGCCAGGGCACAATTCCCAATTCCCCATCCATCACAGCCTGGCAGTTTTCAGCCATTCCCCCTCATCCTGGCACTCCAGGCTCCTCTGATGGGCTCTGACATTCAGAGCCACCAAAACCATCAGTGCTGTCCCAGCTCAGTGCATCAAGAACTGATTTAGTGCAGAAAATGATACCACTTCCCTCTTCCATTTCTGCAACTCCCCTCATTGTTTCAACAACCTCATTCAATCATTTCCACCTTCCCTCCAAGAATTTCACATTGACAGTCTCGACACTCTCACAGTCCCAGGGGGATTTACCAGGGCATTTGATATTGCACCATTAAAATACTGAAACACTGAGATACCTGACTAAAGGAACACAACCACACCATTTGTTTCTGTCATGTGCTCCAGTTACAACCTCAGTCTCTTCTTTTAGGCAAATAACTTTCAAAAGGGGGAAGAAATGCTACAAAGAGTTTCCGCCATCGAGGATGACATGGTGTCTTTACCTCTGAGTCACAAATTCACTCCCAGCTTTGATCTGCAGGCTCTGATCTGCCAGGGGAAGCTTCACAGAAAGTGCAGTAACACCAGGGCACTCTCTGATGGATAAATCCCCATCACACACTCAGACCAAGGGTGAGCTCACTGGCAAGGCTAAAGCTCCCAATTCATCTCAGAATGAACAAGCTCCAGAGCAATTCCTTAAAAAAATGTACAATCAGTCATTTCCTTCAGCCTACTTCCCCTTTTTGTTATTTTCCCTGTATTCAGTTCAGGTTTTTGGCTGAATCAGAAGCCTCTGGGCAGTCGTGCCCCTTCCCGAGGCTCTGCTGGGCATCCACCCTGCAGCTCCTCCGTGCCCAAAGGGCTGCCAGGAGCCAGAGCCTCAACAGAGACCTGGCTTTGCTCCTCCTTGGGGCAGGCTCAGGGTGGGCACAGCAGGAATTTCCCCATGGAAAGGGGGCTCAGGGCAGGCTCAGGGTGGGCACAGCAGGGATTTCCCCATGGAAAGGGGGCTCAGGGCAGGCTCAGGGTGGGCACAGCAGGAATTTCCCCATGGAAAGGGGGCTCAGGCACTGGAACTGCCCAGGGAGGGTTGGATCCCCATCCCTGGAGGTGGCACTGGAGGTGGCACTGGGTGCTCTGGGCTGGGGACAAGGTGGGGATGGGGCACAGCTGGGATTCCATGGGCTGGGAGGGCTTTTCCCAGCTCAGGGATTCTGTGGGTTGGTTTAATACCAAACACATGAGCACAATGTGGCCTTAACTCCATTTCTCTGAGAGAAACCAAAGGTACAAACCAACACCTTGAGCAAAACCAGCAGCTCCTCCTTTTCCCAGAGATTTTCCCCATCCATTGGGGTGCACCAGGGCAGAACCAGCCCTGCAGTCCCCCTCAGAGCACGGGGGGCTGCTGGAAGCAGAGCAAGCCCTGTGAGGTTGGGGTTCCCTGCTCTGGGGGTGTTGAAGGCTCCTCCTGCAGCAGCTCAGCTGCCCCAGGCAGGGCCAGGCAGACCCTGCAGGCTCTGAGCCCCCTCCCTGTGCTGCCCTGACCCCAACCAGGCACACCCAGCCCTCACCTGCAAGGGCTGCTCTGGAAATGCTGCATGGGAGAGGCTCCTCCTTCCCCTGTGCCTGCTGCTGTCGCAGACATCCCTTGTGAAAAATCCTTTCTGTAGGATTGTTCCTGCTGGAGCTGAGAAGCTCAGTAACAAATGTAAACAATTATTATCTGCTGCTGTGGAATGCAACAGGTCCACCTGGGATTGGTCCCCTATAGATGTTTGGATTTACTGACCACTCACAGTGGAGCTTCTGTCACTCTCTGCAGAGACACAGACCTTTGTTATTATTCTTTCTATTTTATTCTGAGCTTAGCCAGCTTCTGAAGAAGCTCTTTTCTATCTCTATAGTGATAGAAAAGTATAGTGGTATAATGTTATATAGAAAATATAGAGAAAAGTATAATAGAAAAGTAGTATAGTGATAATGTATAATAGAAAAGTAGTATAGTGATAATGTTATATATATATATCATAATATAATAAATCAAGCCTTCTGCTCATGGAATCAAGATCCTGTCTCTTCCATCCTCTACAAATCCCTGTGACCACTGTCACATCCTGCTCACAGCTCCTTTGTCACCCTGCCTGAAATCCACCCCAGCTAAAGCTGGCCCTGCTTTGCCAGCCCTGGGGCAGGTATTGGGTGATTTTCTCATCACCCAGCAGCAGGTCCCAAACAAACACATCCCCAGCTTTGCATTTACCAGTAAGAACATCTCTGCAACCATTGAAAATCTTCCCAGGTTCTGTAACCATTGAAAATCTTCCCAGGGTTAATGTAATTAATGTAATTAACCCTCCCTGTCAGGATCATGAGTTTGTCAGAGTGACCCCAAGAAAAGTTCCAGAGTCTGTTTTCCCAGCCCAGTGCTTGAAGAAGGAGTCAGAGCTCTTCATTTCTCGGTCTCAAGGTTGTTTATTTTATCTTATCTATAAAAAATTTTCTCCTGCCCTGCCGAGGTCAGCTCAGCAGGACAGTCCAGGCACTCTGCCTGCCCCGGGGTGGTGTTATGTCTTTATAATTACTTCCCAATGCCCATCACCTGTGTTAGACAGTGAGCTTCTGCTCTAAACCAATCTGTAAGTGCCAACATCACAGCAGAAGATGGAGGCCAAGAAGAAGGAGAAAGGCTGGACACACCCAGTTCCCTCCGTCTTGCCTCCTGAACCCCCATACCAAAACCCCTAAAATTTACTTTTCCACCCTGTGATAACTTCACTAATATTCTACTTCAACTCTTGTGGCTTGCTGATCTTCATACAAGGTTGGTAATTTGCTCCATGGGCCACAATCAAACCCACAGGGGCATTTTGGGCTCTGTGCCAGGGTCTGTGAGCCCCTGGCAGGGTCTGGGCTGCTCAGGACAGCCAGAGGGATGTGCTGGGTCCTGACAAGGACAGAGGGATGTGCTGGGTCCCAACAAGGACAGAGGGATGTGCTGGGTCCCGACAAGGACAGAGGGATGTGCTGGGTCCCGACAAGGACAGAGGGATGTGCTGGGTCCTGACACCTCCCCATCCCTCCCCTGCTGCTCTGTGCATCCCCCTGCTCAGGCCCTGCTCAGCTCCTCTCCCCCAGCATTCCCAAGGCACAGTCTCAGTTCTGCAATGTTTGCTCAGGAGGCTCCCAGGCTCAGCCAGTTCTGACAGAACCAGCGTGGTTTGAGGAGGAGAAAAACCCACACGAGCACAAAGCACAGACACGGCATCATCCTCCTGAGGTGAGCAGAAATTCCATGTGTGCTCTCAAGGGTTTATGAGAAAGAAACCCTTTTCATTGAAAAAGCTTCTTGTGGAGACTCATTTCAAATAGAGAGTGAAATGAGCCCTCAGAGCTCAGATTTTGTGCCATAAAATTTTCCAGGGTGGAGGTGGCTGTCCCAGGCCCAGCATGTCCTGAACCACAGCCTGGAGCTTTCCTGGTGCATCCCACAGGCTCCACACATTGACCCTTTACCTCCTCTCTGCCCCAACAACCTTTGATTAGAAGGTATAATAACCAAAAATGGCTTTGAAATACCAAAATAACTTATTTAACAGGGTGTTTTGTTAAGCTTCAATTTCTTCCCATTATTGCTTGCCATGAAGTGGAGAAGTGGGGCAGGGGAGCACTGATGGGTGAATATTTTCTCTTAAATCTTCTCCTGCTTTTTGCTAAATTGAAATCAAACTTACCCAGGTTGGAAGTCCAGCCTTGCCTTGGGGAACTTCTCTGGCAGAGCACCAAGGAGGGAGCCCTGCTAGAAACAGGAAATTTTGGGTCTTGTCCAACCAGAACAGCATTTCTGGGTCTGAGATTCCAGGAGAGCCCTGAACCAAAAGTATTCCTCCTCACACTCCCCTTTAACTCCTCCTTTGCCCCCAAATTTGGGCACCACAGGATGTTCACCTCCCCAAACTGGGTGGGTTTGGGAGCACCTGTGTCCTGTTATCCCTGAACCACCTGGGAAGGGAACTGCAAGGCAGAGTTTTCACACAGAGCACAGCGACACAAGCAGGGTACAACGAGATTAAATAGAAATATTTTACTAAAAAAAAGGCCAGAGCAGGAAAACCTTGAGTTCCTCCCTTTGGCTGCTGATGCTCGAGGGCTCAGCCACTAGAGGGAAATGTAGGATCAGGGAAAAGGGAACTTCACCCTCTCCAGCTGGGGCTGGGCCTTCTTTCCAAAACTTCAGAGTTCACTGACAAAATGTATTCGGTTATTTTGAAAACTGGGTAAAGTTAATTAGGAATTCCTGGACCTCTGGGACCAGCAAAAATTAAAAATCTAAATCTTCAACAGGAAATTGAAGCTCTGGGAAATGGTCAGCTGGTAAAAATGGCTCAGAGGGAGCAGGGAATGAATCCTGAGCACTTTTCCCTGGCTGGGGGAGAACAAAGGGGCAGATTTGGTGCCAAGCTCGAGGTGCTCCAAGTCCCTGACCAGCCCTGTCCCCCCAGGCTGCAGCTCCTCTCCTTTGCAGGAAACCTTGCTCCAGGAGAGCCTCCCCTGTGGAGGAAACCTCTCCTTGGCCAAACTGGGAGTGATCCAAGGCTGAGCAGAGTGGGGTGAATTCCTGCTTTCCTCCTGTGCCAGAGAGCCTGGAGTGGAGCAGCCTGTGCCCTGTGATCAATCCCTGTGCCCTGTGATCAGTCCCTGTGCCCTGTGATCAATCCCTGTGCCCTGTGATCAGTCCCTGTGCCCTGTGATCAATCCCTGTGCCCTGTGATCAGTCCCTGTGCTCAGTGATCAGTTCCTGTGTTCAGTGATCAATCCCTGTGCCCTGTGATCAATCCCTGTGTTCTCCCTTTTTCTCAGTGATCAATCCCTGTGATCAGTGATCAGTTCCTGAGATCAGTGATCAGTCCCTGTGTGTTCTCCCTTGCTCTCAGTGCTCAGTCCCTGTTCTCAATGCTCAGACCCTGTGCCCTGTGATCAATCCCTGTGCTCAGTACTCAGTCCCTCCCTGTGTGCTCTCCCTTGCTCTCAGTGATCAATCCCTGTGCTCAATGATCAATCCCTGTGATCAGTCCCTGTGTTCTTAGTGCTCAGTCCCTGTGTTCAGTGATCAATCCCTGTGATCAATCCCTGTGCTCAGTCCTCAATCTCTGTGCTCAATGATCAATCCCTGTGATCAATCCCTGTGCTCAGTCCCTGTGCCCTGTCCTCAATCCCTGTGTTCAGTGATCAATCCCTGTGCTCAATGATCACTCCCTGTGCCCTCTCCCACCCCAGCCCTGCTCCTTTCCCTGGTCCCAGCCCATCCCTGCCCAGGATCTCTCTGCTCTGGGCACGGAGCCCCCGGCACAGCTGGGGCAGCAGGGGCTGCCCAGGGGGGTTTGCTTGCCCTGAGCCCAGGGACACCCCAGCTGCACCAGCCACATGCAGCAGCTCCATCCCCTCTGGGCACAGCTGCTGACATCTCTCTCTCTCTGTCTCTCTCTCTCTCTGTCTCTCTCTCCCCTGGTCCCCTGCCAAACATCAAAAGCACTTTTCATGCAGAGCAGCTCAACAAAACTGACAGTGTGAAGTGAGGGAGGCCACAGATGAATGAGAGTGGCACAAGATCTAAAACCCACTTGGAGCTGTTGAATTCCCCCCAAGGAAGCAGGGGAAAGCTGCTTCTGCTTATTCTGCTTCATTTGGTTCTGCTCTTCAGCTTTTTCCCCTCAAAATCTGCATTTTGCTTGAAGGCAAAGCTGCAGAAATTGGAGCTGGTGCTGAGCAATTCCTCGGGCTCATTTTATGTGTTTGTTGTTATCTCCTGAGCTCCTGTCAGCTCAAAGGGAGCAAAGGCATTGTCAGCTTTTCATTTCCTCAGGTGGACACTCCTCTTCCAAAACCACAACAAGCAGCTTGGATTTTAGGGACAGAAATGGCAGAAAGGAGCAGTTTTCCTGTTCTGTAACATTCTCCCTCAAAATCCCCTCATTCCTCACCAGCCCCTGCAGACTATTTTCCCTCGTGCTATTTGATTGGGAAAAAAATCTCTAAACTATTCCTAGTCACTTGAGAAAATAGCTGTCTGTGTATTTTGGGCATTGATGTAAAAGTGATGTACATTTTCCATCTCCCCACTAACCCCACCCTCATCCCAGAGCCACCCAGGGGTTTCTGCCTCTTCCTTTCTTCCTCTGCTCTTTATGGGACATCCTGAAATTTTTATTTCTCTCAGGGCTGCTGGCACCACTTGAAAAGCTCAATTAACACAGGATTTTTTTTTTCCTTGTGCCCAAGGATTTTTTCCTGGGAATCTCTGTCCCCTTCAAGCCCTTTTAGTCGTGGTTTGGTGAGTGCAGCCTCTGCACCCAGGAAGTTTCACACACTTCTGCAGAAGGATCATGAAACTGAAACCTGCTGGGCTTTTGTGCATCAGGGAGGAGCAGAAGCCCAAAAAATGGCCCAGACAGAGGCTGGGGGTGATAAATGGGGTCTTACCTGTCTGTGATTTTAACCTAGAAAATTCCTTGCCTATTGTGGGGAGAGAACATTTGGAAAGAACAAATGGAAAGCTGTGGGAAGTGCAGGAAGGTCTAGGGAGTCAGGAGATTGTGCTAATACCAAACTTGGAATTCTCCATTAATACAGGATGAGGTACTGAAAAATCTCAGTTTGAGCATCTCCGTTTGAAAAGAACACGAGCAGTCTGCACTTCTGTGTGCCTGTAGACACTGCAGAGCTGAGCTTGGAGCAGGGGATGCCCAGAGGCTCCTCTTTCCCTCCCTGTCTGCATTTGCACTGCACTGACCTGTCTGAAGGACACTCCCCACTCCCTGCTGGGATGGACCAAGCAGGGCTGTCACAATATGCCTGAAATATAATTTCTAACATCCTCCTTCCTCCTGCTGTTGCCTCCTGGAATAAAGCTGTGGTTAGTCAGTCCTTCCCTCCAGGGACACGAGGTGCCAGTGCAGGGAAGGTGATTTACAGAAGGAGATGAGAAAGGTTGAATAAATGTCTCATTTAGGGCCTGATTGTGCTATTGTTATTCATGAAGAATCATTGCTTATTCCCACCAGGACCTACTCTTGGATTAGCCTTGGCCTTAGCAGAAAAGGCCTTGAAAAGTGATTTTTGGCAGGAGAGAGCCCCTCTGCAGTGCGGCAGGGCCAGAGCTCTGCTCGGGGCAGGGGGAGCCTGGGCTGCCACAGCCCCCTGGGAGCCCCTGCACGGGCTGGCACCTCCTCAGCAGAACATCTCCAACATTCCAGGGGGAAATGGGAGGAGCTGATGGAGCTGAGAGTGCTCCTGAGTCATCACTGCAGGTGCTAAACCACATCTGACTGCTCCAGTCGAATGATTGCTGCCATCATCTCCCACCCAGAAATCCATCACTGCTGGAGGGATGCTGGGAATTCAGCTCCTCATTTACCCTCAAATGCCTCTGCATTCAGGCAGGAGGGAAATATTTCTTCTGTTTTTTCTCTCTAGGCATGAAACTGGGGAAGTTTCTGAAGCAGCAGAGGCTGTGGCAGCAGCTCTCCCAGAGCCCAGCCAGGCACAGCCTCCGTGGCTTTCCTGAAGCAAGGAAGCTCTGAAATCTCAGGGAAAGCAAAGCCCACCTTGCAGGTTCATTATGGTCATTGCTAATTGTGCTTGTGGACCTGGAGCTTGGAGCCAGGTGGGGATGGGACAGGAGGAGAGGGAACAGCCTCAGGCTGGGCCAGGGCAGGCTCAGGGTGGGCACAGCAGGAATTTCCCCATGGAAAGGGGGCTCAGGGTAGGCTCAGGGTGGGCACAGCAGGAATTTCCCCATGGAAAGGGGGCTCAGGCACTGGAACTGCCCAGGGAGGGTTGCAGTGCCCATCCCTGGAGTGTCCAAGGAAGGGCTGGAGGTGGCACTGGGTGCTCTGGGCTGGGGACAAGGTGGGCATTGGGCACAGCCTGGACTCTTTTCCAACCCCAGTCATTCTGGGATTCTGTGATCCAGCAAAAACAAAGAGGAGCCTTCAACAAGCAAAAATCCCTGGGCACGGGGCCAGGAAAATGAGTGTGTGATCCCTGTGCCATCCCTGCTGCAGGCACAGAGCCAGCCCTGGCTCACTCTGTGACACTTTGCTGGGACACCCCAGGTGTGCTGGGAGGCCTTTGCTGGGGACAGCCTTTGGTTGCTGCTGAAATCCTGGGGAGGAATTTGGAAGAGAATCCTGCAGGACTTTACAGCTCTTTTATAGAATTGAATCAGCCCTGTGGGGCCTCCCTCAGTGGGGATGCTCCAAAGCAGATGGACACAATTCTGAGCTCTGGGATGTTCTGGAGCAGATGGACACAATCCTGTCCTTGAGCTCTGGGATGTCCCAGAGCAGATGGACACAATCCTGACCCTGAGCTCTGGATGTCCCAGAGCAGATGGACACAATCCTGAACTCTGGGATGTTCTGGAGCAGTTGGACACAATCCTGTCCCTGAACTCTGGGATGTTCTGGAGATGTTGGACACAATCCTGAACTCTGGGATGTCCCAGAGCAGATGGTCACAATCCTGTCCCTGAGCTCTGGGATGTCCCAGAGCAGATGGACACAATCCTGAGCTCTGGATGTTCTGGAGATGTTGGACACAGTCCTGTCCCTGAGCTCTGGGATGTTCCAGAGCAGATGGTCCCAATCCTGTCCCTGTGCTCTGGGATGGCCCTGCTGGGACCTGTGGGGTCCCTCCCAGCCTGAGCCCTCCTGGCACTCTGTGGGCAGAGAGAACCACCCTGATCTCCAAAATATTTTGGCTAATTGAGCAGGAAGGCTCAAGAGAGACAGGGACCAAATTCCTTGTCAGGTGTTGAAATTTAATTTTTTCAATTTATCTCAGACTTAAAAAACCCCAACAAAACAACAAGGATGTTTTTATAGTGAGGTTTCTTTGTTTCCTCTGCTGCTGCTCTGCTGTGATTTAAGAAGTTTTTAATCTCAGCTGCTCAGTGCTCTCAGAGCCAGCCAACACCAGCCCATTCCCATGGAAATTCTCCTGCCTGGAGTGTGGAGCCAGTCCAAGCCTGGCAGGAACAGGGCAGGACTCACAAAGACTCAGAGAAGTCCCAGGTTATTGGACTTGCTAACTCGTTGCACTTTCATTTGCTAATTAACAAGCTCGAGGGAATGAAGAAAAGCCACCACCAGTTAAGATTCTGACCCCCTGCTGCTCTTGTTTGCTGTTTATTGGACAGAGCCCAAATTTCTCCGTGGTTGCTGAGCTGGATTTTGGAGTTGTGGGTCAAACTCTCTGAGCAGGGCCCGTTCTGAATTATCCATCCTGCAGAACCTTCGTGCAGGGCTGCAAAGCTGTCACTGAACATGGAATTAAATGTTCCCTTCAGTCACACTGCACATTTCCCTGCCAGGAAGCAACTTCTGCTTTCCTGGGAGATGGGATGCCCAAGGAGCTCGGTGGAGGCCAAAGAACACCTGGATCATCCTTAGGGATAAAAAACGAGCAGAGCCTGAATCATCCTCAGGGATGAAAAACGAGCTGACCTGCAGCTCCGCAAGAGCACCCAGGTCACAATGAACAATCTTTGTGTATTAATGAGGGAATTTCAGCCCTGTTGGCATTCAGAGCTCACTGGCTCCACGTGAACTCTGTTCCTTCCAAGCTGAGCCTTTGCAAAGCTGCAGAAAACAGGCAGGAGGTGCTTTTTGTTCCTTTTTTCCCTTTTTTCCCCACAGCTGCTCCGTGCTCTGCTGTGAAATCTGCCTGAGCCATCTGGACCTGTGTTTCCAAAGTGCCCCTTCAGAGGAACACTCAGGCAGGTTTTGTTTTTCCAAATCCACCAGAGCTCATCCAAAGGAGCGAGTAAATGTGCAAGGAGGAAGCTGGGCTGCACATCAGAGCAGGGAAATCCCACCCAGGGCCAGGACAGCTCTTGGAAGGATAAATCTCCCTCAGAGCTCCCTGCCAATAAAATTCAGTGTGAGTTCCTGATGGACTGAGTCACTGAGCAGACTGAGGGCTTGAAATGTTCTCCTATTCTTAGATGGAAAATGCTTTATCAATTCAGAATAGTTTTTACTTAGGTGACAGAAGATGTTTCCATAACACTTGAAATGAAAACTGACAATGGGTTGATACAGAAATACAAGATTTTGTTTGAAACTCAGATTAATTTCACTCCTTGGAGTGGGAAACTGCAAAGCCTTGATTTCCAAAGCCCAGATTCCTTGTTAAAATCCCAAGATCCATTAAACAGCTTGCAAGCTGTGCAGATCCTGTTGGAACAGCTGGGATCAGTCCCTGAGCTCCTGAGCATTTTCAGTAAAACTTTGGGCTTTCAAAAAGGCCCTGGATAATGACAATGGTAAATACTTCACAGTTAAATAATAACAGTGCTGAACAAAGCTGTCCATCTCTGGAAGGAGCCACCCAGCACTTTTTGGGGTGTGAGCTCTGGAGCAGTTTGGGACAGGGAACAGGAGGAGCTTCAGCCCTGGGTGTGCAAAGGCAGAGCCAGGAGAGATTTTGGCACCAGCCCATGGATTTGTGTGGAAAAAAGGTTTGGAGCAAATCCTCCAGGACCTTCTGCCTGGGGATGGTCCTGGTTCTATTTCTGGCTGTCGCTGACAAGAAATAAAATCAGGCAACAACCAAAATCAGCTGCTGCAAGCACCTTCCTGGGCTTTGGGTGCTGCAAAAATCCCTACTGATAAAACAAGATCCCTGCTGATAAAACAACATCCCTACTGATAAAACAAGACAATTTTTGGACCTTGTGGTCCCAAACCCTGTGGTGCTGCTGAAATCTCCCTTTGCTTGGCCTCCTGAGGGTTCCTGGAGGTTCCTGCAGACACATCTGGAGCAATCCCTTCCCTGCACACTCCCAGCATTTCCTTGCAGGCTGTAATGATGGGATTTTAGGTCCCATACCTGTGATATGGAACAACAATTGGCTACAAAAATGGCTTTTTTAAACCCCCTTTGGCCACAATGGAAATCAGGATATTTCACTCCTTTTCCCCATCCCTTCCATTTCCAAATGTTCTTAACATGTACTCATTTCTTGAGCTCTAACCCTGTAAAAATGCCTCAACAGATGAAAATCAGACCCAGGTTAATGAGACAAGGCAGAGCCAAGGAATTCTAGAGACAATACAGACACAAGTGTCTACTTACTGCAGCCAGGAGTAATTTTCTTGTTTCCCTCTGATGGATTGAGGGCTTTTCCCCTGATCACAACTGAGTGTAGAATTTGTTAGATTGAAATTAGAATATATTAGCTTGCAGCACCCCTCAGTTTATTGTCAGGATGAGGTTGTTAAGCAGATTCAGATTGATGGGTTTGCAGCAGAACCTGCTGCAGGAAGGAGAGGCAGAGGGAAAATAAGGAACAATTTTAAAGGGAAAGCATTTCTCCTCAGCAGACAACAGGGAAATTATTTAAACCATTCCCTAATCTGGAATTTATATTCCCTCCTGGGGCTATTGAGAAAAAATGACAAGAAGGATTTTAAAGGACAAGAATTGATTTTAACTGCTAAAGTTTGCCTTTAGGATGTGCCCTTCCCACAGCACACTCAGGTTCAGACAGACCCTGTCCTGTCACTGACAGCCCTGAGATGAACATTTCTGAAAGTGCATTTAGCCAAGGTTTCTTCAGGGAGTTTCTGTTTCTCCTCCCAGTGATTTTAACAATTTAAATGTGGCTCCTCCCATTGAAAACGCTGATTTCAGTAAAACCTAAAAACATCTGTGGAGTTATGAAATCTCTCCTTGCATGTCTCGGTGTGGGTTAAAAATCCATTTTGTGATGATTTGGGGTTTCAAAGCCAGTTTAAACCTGTTCCAGTGGAAAAGCAGACAGATCTAGCACACAACCAGCTTTGCCCACAGGCAAACAGCCCAGCAGAGGTTTGTCCATCCAGTTGTTCCCTCTCACCCCACCTGTCCAGCCCCAGAACTCCCTCACTCCTTGTTCATGAACTGCAGGAGGAGGAAAAATCAGCCCGAGCCAAACAACAAACATCTGGATTGCTCATGGCCCCAGCACTCCTCACCAGGAGCAGCCACTAACAGCTCCCAGAAGAATAAGATTTACAATGTTTTTCTTCCTAATGCTTTTTTCTTTTCCATCTAAAACTTGTGTTAACGGATTCAAGCCTAATAAATAAAATCTGCTGCAAGTGATGATTAATCAGTTATGAGTTACTCAGACCTCTTGGTTGAGCAACTGAAGGGAAAAGGTCTCAAAATCCTGGGTTTGAGCTGTTACCAGAGGTTCCTTTGGCAGAACCCCTGTGCAGGCTAAATTCCAGCTGCAGGAAAGCTGCAGAGCTCAGGGAGCCACAGAAAAATGGAATTATCAGGTTGGGAAAGCCCTCCAGGACCACTGAGCCCCAGCTGTGCCCCATGCCCACCCTGTCCCCTGCCCAGAGCACCCAGTGCCACCTCCAGGGAGGGGGTCCAGCCCTCCTGATTTGCTCCACAGGATAAACTCTGAGAATTTTCCATTCAGGAGTCAGGGTAGTTCCATATTTTCTGCTTTGAGATGTTTTTGCTGTCATACAGCTAAATATATCCAGTGAACACAGGAATTACTTTGAACTACAGAAACATTTTATCACTTAAATGATAAAAATGCACTTTTCTGTCACTCTCCTCAGTGCACAGAAATTAGAGCTGGAGAGGACTTTAGAGCTGAGGAGTTTCTCTCCTTTACAAATGAAGTCTCTTGGCCTTGCAGGACTTTTCCCTGCATTGTATTTCCTGCTGGTTTATCCCCGAGGAGATAAAGGTGCCATAAATCACAGAGTCCCAGCACTTGGTCTGCAGGATAATTGGGGCAGTCTCCTGTGTCAGGGAGATTTTCCCAGCCCTGTCACCCAAATGTCTGAGGGATTCATCATCAATCATTAATCATGCATCAGCACAGCAAACACCAGAAATAGGAACACACCAGGCTTTGCTCCTTTTTTCACTCTTTCTGTTGATAACGCAAAGTAATTGACATTAAAATATTTGACAGACACTGATTGTGCCTTGGGGTTGTTATGGATCAGTGTTCCCAGTGTTCCCAGTATTCCCAGTATTCCCAGTGTTCCCAGATCCAAGGCAAATCCTGGCTCTCTCAGGAGAGACTTTCAGGTTTTAGGAATGGGACAATGTCTGACTTTCCCTATGAATTTCATATATAAATTTTAAAATATTTTAAATTATTAAAATATAATATAATAAAAGTATAATATCAAAATATAATATAATAAAATATAATATTAAACTATGATTATAATGATATTATATAAATAAAAATACAATTCTATTATATAATAATATACTTTATAAATATAAACTATTTATATTTATATAAAATATAATATAAATATATAATATTTATATATTATATTTAGATATTATATATAATAATATCTATAATAATATATATAGTAATATATTTATAAATATTATATAAATGTATAATATTTATTATATATTTATAGAAAATATAAATATAAAGTATATTAAAATATGAATGTAAAATATTTTTAAAAATCATTATATTTAAAACCCCTCCCACTGGGGGGCTGTGCTCTCCACCACCACCACAGGAATTTTATCAGAGCCAGGTTTGAGCACTCCCAGATGAAAGGAGAGCCCAGAACCCCCAGTAAAGGACTGACTGGTTCCACTGGTGCTGCTGGGCTGGGCACTGCCAGCTCCCAGGAGGGGCATCCCAGCCCAGCCTCCCTGGAGCTGGCACGCTCAGAGCTCCCAGGGCTCTGCTCCCTGTGCCTGCAGGGCACGGCTGATGCCACCCTGAGCACCCTCAGAGACCCCAGGAAATGCAGCAGAACAGCCCAGCTGAGGCTGCAGCTGCAGTCTGAGCCATGCCCAGAAATGCTCTCCTTTAAAGTGCACATTCCCCTGGTAATTGCAGAGCAGGCCCTGGGAATAAGCAGGTAATTGGTTGTGGCTGTAAATGATTTATTGGGCGTTGTGATAAACAGCACAGCTCTTGCTGCTCTCAGCCCCTCTCTCCCTGCTGCTCCTGCCAGGATAATTGGCCTTGCTTGCAAATCGGGGTGGGTTGTACAAGATTATCTGTTCATGCAGGGAGACAAAGTGTCATGGAATGAGAGGGGCTTCCAGGAACTCCTGAGAGTGCAGCTGCAAACACCAGGCAGTGCCTGGAGGGGACAGTCTGGAATTTCAGGATTTTTACTGATCCTAAAAGCTTCCCCATGGCTTCAATGAAGAGTTGTGACTCAGCAAAGGATTCACCCCAAACCACTTCAGCTCCTCCAGCTGTGCCAGGAAACAGCCCTGGGGTTACCTGGGTCCAGGTGAGCCACAGAGCAAACACAAACCCAGAAACAGGAGAGCTGCCCTGAACAGCCTCCCTTGGTGGGAAGGGAAGGGAAGGGAAGGGAAGGGAAGGGAAGGGAAGGGAAGGGAAGGGAAGGGAAGGGAAGGGAAGGGAAGGGAAGGGAAGGGAAGGGAAGGGAAGGGAAGGGAAGGGAAGGGAAGGGAAGGGAAGGGAAGGGAAGGGCCTCTTTGGGGGTGTCTGCAGGGCAGCTCTCTGTGCTCCCCTGGAACCAGACAGGGGAGATGGAAGGGGACCCTGGCCCAGAATGCTCTCAGGAAATGTCAGGAAATGTCTTTGCATTATCGGCTGCACCCAGGGTGGCTCTTCCAGAGCCTCCACTGCAGCTCTGGGGAAAGGCACATTGATTTAGGGGAGAAAAGAAAGGGGAAATGTGTTCAGAGGATTATCCAGGCCCTTTTCCACTCATTTTCTGTGTGTTTTCATGAGATCCAGGGAAGGACTGGGAACCAGGGCAGAGGGTGACAGGAGGGGCCCAGGCAGCCCAGAGGGAACCATCCAAGAGGAGACTGAGAGTCTGCACTGGGCAGCATCCCATAAACACCCTCTGGCACAGAAACCCAGTGACCACCCTGACCTGAGCATGGCTGAACATGTTCTCCCACGTGCTGCCTGCCCACGGCTCTCCAGAGCAGATTTCCAGCTGTGCTGGCCCTTTCCTGTTGTGCAACTCCAGCTGAGGATCAGGAATTATTGTCAGGGATGAGCAGAAAATCCCAGATGCTGTCAGGAACTGGGAATTATTGTCAGGGATGAGCAGAAAGTCCCAGATGCTGTCAGGAATTGGGAATTATTGTTAGGGATGAGCAGAAAATCCCAGATGCTATCAGGAACTGGGAATTACTGTTAGGGATGAGCAGAAAGTCCCAGATGCTGTCAGGAACTGGGAATTATTGTCAGGGAAGAGCAGAAATCCCAGATGCTGTCAGGAACTGGGAATTATTGTTAGGGATGAGCAGAAAGTCCCAGATGCTGTCAGGAACTGGGAATTATTGTTAGGGATGAGCAGAAAATTTCAGATGCTGTGTAGGAACTGGGAATTATTGTTAGGGAAGAGAACAAAGTCCCAGATGCTGTCAGGAATTGGGAATTATTGTTAGGGATGAGCAGAAATCCCAGATGCTGTGTAGGAACTGGGAATTATTGTCAGGGATGAGCAGAAATCCCAGATGCTGTCAGGAATTGGGAATTCTGGGCAGAGCACCCACAATTCCCGACTCTGGTGGAGCATTCCTGGTTTCTCAGCCCAATAAAGAATATTTTCAGCTGAATTAATTCATGGGAAACATGAACACAAATGTGCCACCTGCCAGGGAAGCTGATGGATGTGGTGACAGTCCTGCAGCTGGAAAGGAGAGTCCTGGAACCCAACATTTCTGCAGTTGTTTCCAATTATTCATTGAAAACTGCAGGCTTGCACCTGGAAAATCACCCAAGCTGCAACACAACTTCATCACCAAACTACCTTTTTTTCCCTCTCATTTTTAGAACATATTTAAGGATTTGGATCAATCCCAGGAAATGAAATCCTTGTGTGTCCCCCAGAGATGGAGCAGCAGCTCTCAGGGCACAAGGAATAAATGCTGTGTTTGTGCTGGGGGCCATGCCCACAGAGCTCCTGCTGCCCTGCAGACACCCCCACAGAGGCTCTGACTGGGGTTGTTATTCATGAGCTGCACCACGCAGCTCCAATCATCTCTTCTTCCTCTGCCAACTTGAGAAAAAACCCCAAGGCCATCTCTCCCTAAGCACTGTGATTATAATGCAGTTCCAAATTAGTGCATCAAAAGCCAATAAAAGGACAAGAAGAAGACAGACTGCCAGCCCAGAAAACCATAAATCCATGAAAAATAGCACTGCTCAACAGCTGGCCAGGTTTCATTTTCAAATAAACAGGAGAACGTGTCACCTCTTGTTCTGCTTAGCATTGATTTAATGCTTGAATTTTCATTTAAATCATTTCATTTCCAGAACTTTTTGGTCCATCAGAGCTCAAGCAATCCTGGGCTCAGCTCACCCAGGGATTGATCTGGGGCTGCTCTACAAAACAGATAATTGGGGATGATTGATTGATTGATTGATTGGGCCCTGCCTGCTGCACACACTGATTCTGGACCATTTAAAATTCAGAAGATTTTCTGTTGGGATTCATTGATTTCACAGGGTAATAAAACCATGGCTGGGTGTTCAGCCAAGAGCACAGAACTGATGGAAGGAAGGGGAGATTGAAACCATGTCAGAGTGGGAAGTGAGGAGTTCCTGCTCAGATTTTACCACGGGAAGGAAAGGGGCAGCTGGGGACAATGTGGGAGCTGTGCTGAGTTTGTGGCTTGGCAGCATTTGCATCTTACAAATGACATGAAACATGAAATAACAACCACAAAATAACAACCATGAAATAATAACTGTGAAATAAGAGCCACTGTCTCCTCAGCATTCCCCAGGACTTCTCAGGGTCTGGATGTTGGAGAATAATCCCAATTCCACAACAAACAGGTGAATCTGGAATATCAGTCCTGGGTGTGTGGAGTTTGGGATTCCAGCTCTCTCTGCTGGAATCTGTGGGTTCATTTTGTCTCAGGGACCCTGAACCAAAGCCTCTCCATGCTCAGGTTTGGGGTCAGGGCTGGTTTCAGAGCTGATTTCAGGCCCTGCTCTGCTCCTCAGAGGCCTCCTTGGAAGGGGATTTCTCTCCATGCAGCTCTCCACAGCCTCCTGCCCCAGTTCCAGCTTCCCAGTCCATCTATTTCTGGAACAACCACTCCAAATTCCACCAAATTACTTTGAAGGAGCTGATAAATCCCCAGGGAAAAAAGCATTTCTGCTCTGAGCTCCAGCCTGGAAACTCTTCTGCTTTTCCTGCCACAACTCTGATTTCTGCCCCAGCCCCTGGCTCCTCATTTTCCTCTCCCACCACAGTCAAACATTTCCTGTTCAGAGTTTGGGCCGTGCTGAGGATTCTCTTCCACTGCCTGGGGTTCATTGGAAATGGAGCCCATCACCTGGCACAGCCCTGCCTTCCCAGTTCCACATCCCTGCAACTCCAATTAAACTGCTCATTGATGTCACTGCCCTCAAATTACCAGCTACAAATGAAAAGGGAAAATACAGAGATTCAGAACTAATAAAAAATAGCAGCAGGTTTTCATTTCCAGCCTGGTGTTTGTATCCTTTCAGGACAACTTTACCACCCTGGCTGAGTGCCCAAGAATGGATGCCCTGATTTATTTTATTAATGATCCCATTGTCTTGGTGTGCTCTGAAATTGGGATACTTCCTCAAGCAAAGGCTGAACAGCCAAGTATTAACAGGACTCCTGAGGCTGCCTTAGATGCTGGGGCTGGAATTCCTCAAAGCCTGACAAAAAGAAATGTTTCTCAACCTCTTCCTCTACAAAAACCCTCTTGGAAGGAAAAAAAATCCATCACTTGTCTTGTGCAAGTCAAATTAATTTTCTTTTCTGGTTTATCAGGTTGATTTTTGCCCATCCTGTTTCTCTGTGGCTGCTCAGGAGTGGAGGGAAACCCAAGAAGGAGGTGGACAATGGATATGGATCTAAAGGAAGGTCCAGGATGGTGAACACTCCCTTAGATGTGCTTTTAAATTAAGGAAGGTCCAGGATGGTGAACACTCCCTTAGATGTGCTTTTAAATTAAGGAAGGTCCAGGATGGTGAACACTCTCTCAGATGTGCTTTTAAATTAAGTTTCTAGAGGACACTGAGGTTCATTCAGCCTGTGGACCTCAGCTGGGCCTCAGGGTGGGCACAAACAGCTCAGGATCCTGCTGGGAACCTCCTGGAGAGCCTGGAGCACAGCACTGCCCTGGTTCCCAGGGACAATGGGGCAAACTCTGCTCTCCCACCCTGGCCTGGCCTCCCAGAGCTCCCTCCCCTCCATCAGAGATATTTAAATATCCTCTATATAAGAGGAAATTCAATTATAGCTGGGTATTGCATAGTTAATTATAGCTGGGTATTTAAAGTCCAGGACAGAGGAAGGAGGGGAGAAGCAAAAAGCTTTAAGGATAAAACAATGTCCTTTTGTTTATGTTTTTAATATGGGATTAATTCTCCTGCCTTGCTCTGAGTAACTCTGATTTAAAGGGGACATCTGGATGTAAAACCAACCAGGAAAAAGGATCTGGGGAGCAAACACTGGGAAATGGGAGAGATGTGACTGAGGAGAGCTTCCCAAAGGACTGGCACAGGCAGGGAGCTGAGGTGGCCCTGCTGGTTTATCCAGGGAATTGTTTGGAGAGCAGGGGTGAAAAGCAGGAATAGAATTCAACAAGGGCTGGGGGGAAGGTGCTGCTGACCACAGGCACGGGAGGGGTCTGGGAAGGACAAAGCAAAGGTTTTCCATGGAAATGTGCCCTGTTCCAGGTGTTCCTGCTCCACAGCATCCACCCTGCCCAGGGAGAGCACAAACCCTGCTCTGGGGCTGGGATTCCTTTGGGGAGGGACTGAGCTCACACTGAACATTTGAACTTCAAAATCTGTAAGTTGCTATTGATAAAAATGATGGATCACAGTATTAGAGTGGGAATTACACAAAGTTCATGTTGCCTTTCTCTTTTCCAATGAAATTATTTGCACCAATTTGCTGTACAAGACCTTCCTCCATCATCTCACCCACCCCACCACAGAGGTTTCTCTGCTGGAATTCACTAAGCTGTCCCTGCCTTTGCATCCTGCTTAATGAATTGCAGGAGCTGACAACAAATAAGTCTCAAAGTGGTAAAAATGGGCACAAACCTGCAGCACTGGGGAGTTACAGGCTGGGAACACAACACAGACCATTTCACAATAGAGTGGCTGTGCAGAACCATAAAATTATTATTAGAATTTTATCTGGGTGCCTTTATTCTCCTTTCACCTCTGCTACAAAAGCATCAGAAGCAGATGCAATAAACAGGATGAATATTTATCCCCTTAGTTCCTTTATCAACACCTGGACATCAGCCTTTTCTAATAAAATTACAACACAAACGTGATGAAATCCCAAGATCTGAAATGATGCAGACAGTGATTGCTGTGTGCACAATGCTGGGCCAGATGAGAACTTCGGGTCTCAGAACTTCAGCCTGAATTTTATCCAAAATTAATTTCCTTTAATGACATTCAATCACACTCTCAGCAGCTCCAGTTGGGTTTCTCTATGGTTGGGAGGCTCTGATAATCAGTTTGTAAACATCTCTTGCACAGAAAGAGTGAAAATGGGCAGCTTCCCCTCTGAATAACAGCAAAAACCTAAAGTTGTCCATTGGGGTTTTATATTTATAATATTTATCAGCTCCTGGAGATGATGAATTCCCTTGGAGGGGAGCAGGACATTTCACAAATCCAGCAGGAGAGGGAGAGAAGGAGAGGAGAAGGAGAGGAGAAGAAGGAGAGAAGAAGAAGGAGAAGGAGAGAAGGAGAAGGAGAGAAGGAGAAGGAGAAGGAGGAGAGAAGAAGGAGGAGAGAAGAAGGAGGAGAGAAGAAGGAGAGAAGAAGGAGAGAAGAAGGAGAGAAGAAGGAGGAGAGAAGAAGGAGAGAAGAAGAAGGAGGAGAGAAGAAGGAGGAGAGCTCAGCTCAGCTCCCTGGACTGGCCATGCCCATCTAACCCTCCACAGCATTCCCTCCGAGGTCTGGGTCCTCATTTGGGGCTGGAATCAGCTCAGGGAGCAGAACCTGGGCCCTGAGCAAAGCCAGGCTTTGCTGGGAGCAGCTCATCCCTGCCCCTGGAATGCCAGGAAGGGAATGGAAGGGGTGCCCAGGACCTGCTGGTTCAGCCAGAGCTCCTGGGCCTGGCTCAGGGGAGGGCACAGACAGGGAAGGGCAGCCCAGGAGAGCAAAGTGTCCCTTGGAAAACCTCCTGAGAAAAGAGCACCAGCTCCTGCTCCAGCCCCACTCCTGATTATCCTATGGAATTTTGCTGCCCAAAATAACCCAGAAAGGGTCAGAGGCTGAGCCAGGCTCCCTCTGAGCACGGCTCACTCATCCAAAAGCTCCCACAAACGTGCACGTCACCCCCAGGCTCTCAATTCACATCTGCACCACAAAATCCACTCGTCCGACCTCAAAATAAACACGAGATGTTTTGCTGCTTAATTTAACTGCCTGCCTCTTCCCTCCTGCCTCCTGTAAACACAGATTTAAATTTAGACCAGGGGTGACAGATCAGGCTGGGGAAGAGGGAGGTTCCTCCTCAACTTTGCCTCACATAGCTCTGGCATGAGCAGCTGCTCCTGAGTGTAAATTTGGGCTGCAGGGAGCACTAACCCAGGGGAAAGTGTCCCTGCAGGCACGGGGCCAGCTCCCTGCACCCAGTGGGGCACTGCAGAGCTCCACCAAGGGCTCAGGAAATGTTGGATTCCCTGGGGAGAGCTGGGAGAGCTGGGCTGGAGCCCCAGGGTGAGCGTGGCACACATCCCCTGTCACAGCCCTTGGCTTTGCAGCACACCCTTGGCTAAAAGAGCAATGAAAGAGGCACAGAAAATACCCAGATCGTGTATATAGGGTATAAAATACCCTAACCCTAATCCAAATCGTGGATTTTGGAGCAATCTGATGGATAAGGAGCCTGTTCTCAGGTGTCTCTCCAGAAAGGTCATTTTACACCTGCTCAGGGTTGGGCTCCAGCTCCTGGGTTTGCCTTGCCTGCAGGGTTGGGTGGCTGTGGCAGCTCCATCCTGCCCTGAGCCCAGCACAGCCCCTGGTCACAGCTGATCCCTCCCTGCTGGGAAGGGCAGAGGGAGTTTTCCACAGGGAATCTCTGAGTGCTGACATTTGTCCCCAATCAGGGTCTGGAACGGAACCACCAAAATGAAATTTAAAAATATCAATGCTCTGAGATTGAAATTCAGTTCAGGATTTGAGTCAGGTTTGAACTTCAAAAACAGAATGGGAAAAAGTTTTACTTTCTGAAACATTGTTTGTATTAATAACACTCATCCCATTGGGATGGGACACTGGCCAAAGCATTTTCCTGTTGCCTCAGAGATAGAAACAGAAAAGTGGAGTTAAATCCCTGTAATATCCAAGGAATTATTTTATTTCTTGGTTCTTTAAAACAAGCTTGAACTACTTAACCCTGAGAAGTTTCTGAAAATAGCTGGAAAATATGCATGCATGCTTTGACAATGCAACTTGTTTCTATTTAAAAGATGTCATTAATAATGCTCCTAATTGATTAACTATCAGGGCAAATGAAGGAACTAAATTATTGTTGAGTAGTTCAGTTTTGACAACATCAATTAAGAAAAAATGCAGTATTTCTAAGAAGTACTTCTAAAAATAATTTTGACAGCGATTAATTAATTAGCACAGATTGCCTTCATCAAATTAATGCAGGGGTGGGTCTGTCCCAGTGGGTTATTTGAAGTTAAATCCCCATCATGCACAAAATTCCAGAATAAAGGTTATTTCCAGCCTGTCCCAATATGCAGATTAATACAGAATTTTCCCAGAAATATTTAAAGCATGTAAAAAACAGCAGGACATAATTTGCCTTTATCCAAAACTCTTTAGAACTGTTGGGGCAAATACTCCAAAAAGTCTCTCTGAGAGCTGGAGGGGGGAATTCTTCCCCTGCTGTATCAGAGGGTGAAAAACCTTCCTGCTCCAGGGCAAAGAAATTGTTCCAAATGAGGGGAGGCAGCTGAGGACAGGGCAGGGACACTGGGGGTTTGGGGCTCAATGCATGTAAATAATATTGTAAATATAAATAATAAATATTGACATTTTACAGCCTGCCCAGTCCCTGATGGTTGAGATTTAAAAAGGGGAGAGGTCTGTGCAGCATTCCCAAAGTGAGGGGGATTCCAGCCCCAGCTATAACAGACCCATTTTTGTTTTATGCTCCCCCTGTGCTGAAAATCCCCAGGTTAACCCAAAAAACGAAGGTAAAGATTCATGAAGACAAGCCAAATAAACTCTTATCAGAAGAGCAGGTCAAGAAACAGCTCCAGTGTCTGCCAAGCTCATTTCAACCACAGGTTTGGGTTTTTTAAACTTCATTAGACAATAGGGAAGCAGAGTAAATGGTGTGTAAATTAAATACATTTATTTTAGAAAATTAATTGCAAAAATGGCTTTCTAATGGGACTAGGGGTAGGTGGAGGATTATCTGATGGAGACAGGAGACAAAAGCATTGGAATTATTAATGAATCCCCTTAGGTTTCATTAAATTAAGATTGTGAGCAAATATGTCAGGAAGAATGGAGAGATTTTGGCTTTTGGCCTGGGAATTTTCCTGGGGGCTTTTCCTCCAAGGCCAGATTTGTGCCTCTCTTGTGGTGAGGGAACATTTCAAAGCTGAGATTTCTGCTGCCTTCACATCCCAGTGCTTCCTACCAGACAAAGAAGAGCTCAGGTGCAGCTGATGAAATGATAAAACCTGGGCCCTTTGTGCCTGGAGCCAGCACAGAACACAGGAGCACCAGGGGAGGAGGAGGATGAGGATGGGCAGGGTTTGCTGCTCCAGAGTGAAACACAATTTCTGTGGCTCCTTTGCCAGGGCCAGATCCCCCATCCCACCCTGCAGCCCCACAGGGGTGGGAGCTCCTCTGGGGGCTCTGTGCAAACCCTGGGGTGCAGATTCCATCAGCAATGTTGGGAACAGGGAACATAAACCACACCAGACCCTCCTGTGCCAGCCCAGGGCACTTCACTGGATTTTATCACAACTGCCCAGACTGGAGGGAAAAACCTACAAACACCAACTCCTCATTCATGGCCTCTGATGAAGAAACACCAGATCCCCCAGAAGCTGCTTCAGGATCCCGTAACTCTCCCTGATAACATTATTTGCACTTCCTCACTCCTTGATCCTTTATTTATTACACAATTGGGGAGGGAAAAACAATATTTGATGTGAGCCAAAGGTCACACGAGTTGTGCTGGCCCCAGAGGCAGAGCCTGAGCTCAGATTTCTGCCACACTTGTGCAGAGTGAATCAGCCCCTTGGATTTATTTCCCAGAGAACACTCTCAGTCTGACAGAGCAGCCCAAGGGGTGGGGAGGGAGAGCACTGGCTTCTAAAAATAGGTTTTTAATGAGCCATGAGCTGATAAAACTCTCCTGCTACAACAGAGAAAGGTGCAAGAAATCTTAATATGAGCAACTTCCTTCTCCCCAAGGTAATTTACAGCATAAAGCACAAGGGTCAACTGCTTCTTCAAGCCTGCATCAATTTGTTTAGTCTGATGACATCATTCTTAGTATCAGATGTATTAATATAAATCAAATCTTGGATGCTGCAGCTGAATGTGCTAAAACTGGGAGGCAGCTGTGGGGGCTGTGGGGAATTAAACAACCCATCCAACCCTTTTCCATGAGATAACCAGAATAAAATGTGCACAGCACTCTGCCTTTATCAAAACCAGTGACACCAGGAGCTTGTTTTTGGTGCTGGGTTTAATTCTGAGCCAGATGTGAGCTCACAGTGCAGGACAGATGGGGAACCCTTCACTGTAAAGGACAGATGGGGACAAATCCTTTTCCCTTTGGTGAGCTGGGATCTGGTGATGCCATGGGGGATGAACATCCCAAATAAATGGCAGATGAGAACCCTTCAGGTTCCCATTGGTGAGCTGGGATCTGAGAGAGTGATGCCATGGGGGGATAAAGGACAATAAAGGACAGATGGGAACCCTTCAGGTTCCCTTTGGTGAGCTGGAATCTGAGTGATGCCATGGGGGATGAACATCCCCAATAAAGGACAGATGAGCACCCTTCCTGTTCCCTTTGGTGAGCTGGGCTCTGGTGATGCCATGGGGGCATAAAGGACAATAAATGACAGATGAGAACCCTTCAGGTTCCCTTTGGTGAGCTGGAATCTGAGTGATGCCATGGGGGGATGAATATCCCCCATAAATGACAGATGGGAATCCTTCACATTCCCTTTGGTGAGCTGGGATCTGAGTGAGTGGTGCCATGGGGAGGGGATGAACATCCCCAATAAATGACAGATGGGAACCTTCCTGTTCCCTTTGGTGAGCTGGGCTCTGGTGGTGCCATGGAGGATGAATATCCCAAATAAATGACAGATGGGAATCCTTCACACTCCCTTTGGTGAGCTGGGATCTGGTGATACCATGGGGGATGAACACCCCCAGCCATCCCCAGCTTCCCAGAGCTTCTCCTGCTTTTCCTGCCTTGGAAAATCTCCCCCAGGCTGCCCTAAATGGGACTCACTCAGGCTCAGCTGAAATTCAGCCTTGGCAGCTCCTGGGGTTCAGATTTAACCTGGGAAATTTTGGAGCTGCAGCTTTGGATGTGCCAGGGAAGGGTTTGGGGTCTGGACCATCCATTCCTCCTCAGCAGAACCCAAAATCCCAACCCAGGGACCCCAAAGAGCCCCTCAGGCCTGAGGCAGGTGAGGAAAAACAGGTGGAGCTTTCTTGGATTGTTTTGTTTTAATTAGAAACAGCCTAATGAGGTGGCAGAGCTTTCCCTGCCACCTTCTGGCACCACTTAGCATCTCTAGAAATCAATGCAAACCACAGTAAATATTTCAAAATGCTCCATTTGCACTGGCATTTCCATGGACAGTGCTCATATTTGAGGTTCTTACCCTGCACTTCTGCAAACAGTTCAAGGTCCAAGCAGACCAATCAATAGAATTTCTGCAGCTCACTTTGTGCTCACACAGCAGCTTTCTTTAACCTCCAAAATGAGTGTTCTTTACTTCATTGATTGTTTTGGGGCAGCAATCTGGAAAATCTGGAATATTCTCAGCCCTGCTTTGGCAATCAGCACAACTGGAGTTGATTTATGTCCCCACCTTTGATCCATGTCTGCAGATCATTTTCTGGGTTTGTTCTGGTGCCCAGGGGGACAGTGACCCCAGGCCAGGCAGAGCCTTCCCACTGAGGAAATCTGGATATTTAAAGGGTTTCTGCTCCATAATGGACCATGGGGTGGTTGGGAAGGAGAAGAAAATGGGATGGCAATGCTCAGTAATTAGCACAAAGTGTCCCTGGATTTTGGGAGCCAGTTAGTCACAAGTTATGAGAAGCATTTCCCCTGTGAAAAGTTCTGTATTATCACTCTAAATGCTGCATCAGTACTCTCAAACAAGATCAATCTCACCAATTTCCAGTTCAAGGCATGATATTAAAATAATGAAATAAAGCCAGACAATGTTTAGAGATCCATCATGCCAAGAGTTATTTGAAATCCCCAGGAACTGCTGCATTGCCATTGTCCATATTTTGTTGTTATATTGCATTAATAAGGAGAGAAATTGCAGTTCACGTTCCCATGTAATTGTAATTCTGAGATAGGAACTGCTTTTCCTTGCAGACTGAGCTGAAATAATTGAGCTGATTCCACATAGGCTGGGCTTTTGCAGGCTGGCAATGGTGGATTTTTACTTTATCTCCTCTGCCTGGTGGGGTGAAAACTGCTGCTCACTGATAGCAAACAAGAGAAGCCTCAGAGAGAAACCTCCCCATTCCCATCCCACATTATCTGACATCAACCAGCACCATCCCTCCTGGATTTCATCTGGAAAATGCATAATAAGTCAAAATTTCCCATTGGCTTTTGGTGCTGGGTACATAATTCTGTGGATTTGAGCAAAAAATGTCAACCCTCAGTGCAACTTTGGGTCTGGAAGTTTCCATTTAAGGAGCACTGGGAATGCAGCAGGTTCCAAACCTGGCTCAGTTTTGTTGAGCTGGGTCAGAGCAGCTCCTCTGCACCCCTGGACAGGGAACTTTGTGTGGGAGCTGGAGATGGAGCTCCTGGGCAGGACAGGGAGCCACAGGTGAGATCCCACTAAACCAGCTGAGTTACAGGAAAAATTCATCTTTTCACCTGCTTGGACCCCACATCCCTGCAGGCAGAGCCCAGGGAGGTCCAGCAGAGCTGAGCTACCCCAAAGCAGCTACTGGGACCCCCAGGCACCACCAGGCACTGGATCAGCTCATCTGTGCCCAGAACTCCCACCCAGCACCCAGGACAGAAACCCCTGCAGAACAGGAGTGCCCAGATGTTCATCCCCTCCTGAATGGACAGAAATCCTCTGCAGAACAGGAGTGCCCAGATGTTCACCCCATTCCTGAATATACAGAAATATCCTGCAGAACAGGAGTGCCCAGATGTTCATCCCATTCCTGAATGGACAGAAATCCCCTGCAGAACAGGAACACCCAGATGTTCATCCCCATTCCTGAATATACAGAAATCCCCTGCAGAACAGGAATGCCCAGATGTTCATCACCTTTCTGAATGGACAGAAATCCTCTGCAGAACAGGAATGCCCAAATATTCACCCCATTCCTGAATGGACAGAAATCCCCTGCAGAACAGGAATGCCCAGATGTTCAGCCCATTCCTGAATATACAGAAATCCCCTGCAGAACAGGAGTGCCCAAATGTTCATCACCTTTCTGAATATACAGAAATATCCTGCAGAACAGGAATGCCCAGATGTTCACCCCATTCCTGAATATACAGAAATATTCTGCAGAACAGGAATGCCCAGATGTTCACCCCATTCCTGAATGGACAGAAATCCCCTGCAGAACAGGAATGCCCAGATGTTCACCCCATTCCTGAATGGACAGAAATCCCCTGCAGGACAGGAATGCCCAGATGTTCATCCCCTCCTGAATATACAGAAATCCTCTGCAGAACAGGAACACCCAGATTTTCATCCCCTTCTGAATGGACAGAAATATTCTGCAGAACAGGAACACCCAGATGTTCACCCCATTCCTGAATGGACAGAAACCCCCTGCAGAACAGGAGTGCCCAGGTGTTCATCCTCTCCTGAATGGACAGAAATCCTCTGCAGAACAGGAATGCCCAGATGTTCACCTCCCTCCTGAATGGACAGAAATCCTCTCAGAACAGGAATGCCCAGATGTTCACCTCATTCCTGAATGGACAGAAATCCCCTGCAGAACAGGAACACCCAGATGTTCATCCCCATTCCTGAATATACAGAAATCCCCTGCAGAACAGGAATGCCCAGATGTTCATCACCTTTCTGAATGGACAGAAATCCTCTGCAGAACAGGAATGCCCAGATGTTCACCTCCCTCCTGAATGTACAGAAATCCCCTGCAGAACAGGAACAGCCAGATGTTCACCCCATTCCTGAATGGACAGAAGCCCCCTGGCTGTGCTCTGCTCCTCAGGGACCCTGAGAGCCCCCAAGTCCAGGGTGCCCTGGGCTGGGCAGAGCAGGGAATCCCAGGACAGGAGGAGTTTGTGGGATGGAACAGGAGAGGCTGCCAGGGCTGGAGGTTTTTGCACAGTGTGAGGTAACAGCGCTTCCAAAGCAATTTGCATCACTTAAAAACCAATTTGTGCTGTAAACAGAGCCTTGCAGGAGGTGGTTGGGACTCACAGCTCCTCTGAAGTTGCTTCACTCAAGTACATCTTGTCTCTGCTCTCTGCCAGTGACACCAAAATATTCCCTCCCTTTTCCCCATGTCCAGCTGCCACTCACTCCAAATGACACTGCTGTTATTCCAGTTGTCAAGGATTTCCAAGGGTAATACCAAAAAAGGGATTTGGGTTGGAAAAAATATGTTATGTGTTCTTGGAACTGCATATAAGAGGTGACCTCATGACTTTAAATACAGACTCTGAGAGCTCAGGATTAATCTGAAGGAGTTGTGAGATTTCATACACTTTTGGTTAATCCACAGTTCCTTATTCCCACAAATTCCTAGTGCAAATTGGACCAAAGCAAATAGTGAGAGGGTAGCTTTCCATGACACTAATTTGAAAAAAAAATCCAAACAATCCCCTCAAACAATCCAAAAAAACCCCAAAGACTGGGAAAAAGACTTGCCAAGGGTCCCTGGAGCCAGCTGGGAGGGATGCTGGGGTGGCACAGTGAGAGGAGCAGGGACAGATCCCCTGGCTCTGTGGGAGGGAGCTTTGCTGCTCTCAGGCCCTGCAGCAGCTCCCACCCAGCACATCCCAAGCAGAGCCCTCCTGGCAATGCTGCCCATCCCTGTGCTCCCTGTGCTCCCTGGCTGCAGTGCTCTCTTTTTGCAGTGCTCTCTTTTTGCAGTGCTCTCTTTTTGCAGTGCTCTCTTTTTGCAGTTTGCATCGTTCAGTAGGTGTGAAATGCTCCTGTGCCTGCTCCCAATCTGTGCACACACATCTTTTTTCTGCTTGTTTGGGCTCTTTGATTCTTTGTCTGGTTGGTTTTTGTTGGTTTGAATTTACAATTTCCTTTCCTCTGTGGTGGTTTGGTGCTCAGGCCCTGAGCTGTGCTTTGCCTTTGGATGGACATTCCCTGTGGAAAAGCCAAGGGACAGCACTGATCCCAGGCCTGCAGCTGAGGCAGAGCCCCTCTGTGACTCTAATTAACTTCTGTGCCTTAAAGGAACATGCCCCTCACTGATCTGCAGTGTGCAGCTGGTGATTAAATTCCAAAAACTTCTTTTCACTAAAACATTTTGTTCTGTTTAGTCCTCCTGGGATGGTCACATGGCCACTCTAAAACTGTTGCTTTGCACCATTCTGACACTAAAAGGAGCTGAGAAAGCTCCTGGTACAGAGACCCAGAGCATTTCTTTTGAAGCAGACGTTGTAAAAATAGCTGGGGAGAAAACAGCAGGGTCTTAGCAGCCAAAAAAGTCAGATAAACCTAACTGAGGAGCAAAAACAACACATGCCAAAAAAGAACTCAAGCAATCGCCTCAGACAATCCAGAAAACCAATCAAAGAGTGGGAACAAGAATTGCAAAGTGTCACTGGAGACAGCTGGGAGGGATGGGGAAGGCAGGAGAGCACAACAGGAGCAGAACAGAGAATTTCAGTTCAGTGCAGCTCCTCCACTGCAAATCTTTGCTTTGTCTCTGTGCCTCTGAGACTGTCACTGCTTTAACAGAAAAAAAATCTCCCTGTGCCAAAAAACCCTCTCAGCCTCCTTCATCCATGGCAAATTTCTGTGTATATTGAAAATATACAGCACAAAGATACTGAGTTATGACAAATCAGAATTCCGGCTCATGGTGTTTCATTCCATTGTCAATTCATTATCTGCCTCACTGCAATTAAATCCTACAGGATTTTGGAAGCCCTCACCTACAGCCAGAGGTGTGGAAAAGCTTTGTGGAATGCTTGGAAGGGAGGACAAGCAGAGAAGCCAACAGAAATATTCTACCCATTGGTAAAAGGGAAAATAAAAGACCTGGTTGCCTTAAAACAAGCAAATAAATTCCCTGCTAGCCCAAACCTCAAAAAATATTCACTCCATCCACGTCAGGAGGGTTATTTATGAAACTGAATCCTTGTCAGGACTGCAGGACATTCCATCCCTTTGCTCAAATACTGTAAATTCATGCATGATGAGAAAAATCTTAATTTGGCCAAAATATCTATATTTATCTGAAAAAGCAAGCGATCAGCTTGCCTGAGTGCTGAGATGGCCTTTGAGTGCCTCAGGGTGCAGCTCCAGCAGCCTGAGCTCAGCACAGGGCTCACTGTGGCTGCAGCAGATTTTCCTCCTCGGATTTCCCTCCTGGTGTCCAATCCCCAGCTCTGAGAGCTGTTCCCATCCCTCTGCAGGGAGAGCTGGAGCTAAAGCCCATCACCCTCTGAGCTGAAGGGCGTTTCCTGCCCACCCTGCTGGGTTTGCAGTGCACCAGGAGGGAAATCTGGGCCAAATTCACGAGCCAGAGGGTGGCTGGAGGGGGCAGAAGCTGAATTTACAGTATTTACAGGCTCCATCAGCCCTTCCCTCAAACAGAGCAGCCCCCAGATGCTTTCCCTGCCCCAGAGCATGCTCTGTTTGCTCTCAGGGCTGTAAATCAGGGTTTTATTGTTCAGGGATGAGCTGGAGCAGGAGGAGTCTCTGTGGCCAGTGCAGGGCTGAGGTCACATTCCAGGGTCCAGTTGTGCATCTGCCCAGCAGAGCTGCAAATCTCTGAGCACGAGATGTTTACAGAGAGAGGGAACAGCATCTCCCCAGGGGCAGCTCCTGCCTCTCCCCAGGGCAGCACAGGGCCCAGGCAGGGGCTGGAGCTCAGCTCGGAGTGTTGGAGTCCTCAGGGAGGAGAAATTCCCCCATCCCTGCTCGGATCCCACTCTCTGGACAGGGAATGTTGGACCTGCAGCTCCTCCTGGCCCAGCAGGATCTGCCCTGCAGGGGAAATGCTGCAGCTTGCTGCAATTCCAATTCTAGGGACAGCAAATGCTGCTCTTGTGCTCTGGTTTGGAGCAAATATTGAGAGAATTTCCCTGAAATCCATCCCAACACGCCAGCTGGATTTTGGAAAGTTCTTCCCCAGAGGTGCTGGCACTGCCCAGGCTCCCCAGGGATGGGCACAGCCTGAGGCTGCCACAGCTCCAGAGATGCCAGGGTGGGATTTTGGGGCTGGATCAATGATCCTGGGGGTCCCTCCAGCTCAGGACACTCCAGGATTCCCTGAACAGCTGAGGGCTCTGCTCACACCCCTGGGCAGGGATCAGACAGGAGGGACAGCAGGACCCTGGGTGCTGACCCCAAACCCCTCCAGAGCCAACCCTTCTGAGGAAAATCCCCCTCCCCTTTCAGGGACCCCACAGCTGGGCTCTCATTTGCTCCATTTTTGCCCCAAACCAGAGCACAGGAGCAGCATTTGCTGTCCATGGAACTGGAATTGCAGCATTTCCCCTGCAGGGCAGATCCTGCAGGTCCAACATTCCCTGACCAGAGAGTGGGACCCAAGCAGGGCTGGGGGAATTTCTCCTCCCTGAAAACTCTGGTGACCAAGCACTTGAGAATGGAATGGGAAAAGTTGCTGTGATTGAGCTGCCATGAATGGAATGTTCACCTCCCTGCTCACCAGCAAGAATGTGGATCCTGAATAAATACATGTCTGTAATTATAATCAGCATGTTTTATAAGAAAGAACAACCATTCTGGCTGGAGATTGGCTGTAAATTTCCATACCAACCTGAAATCTATTTTAAGCAAAGTGCAGAATGTGACTCAACAACTGTTGAATCAATACTTGCATGCAAGAAATCAGATATAAATTTGGGAAATGCTTTCAAGTAGTCATTCACCAGCAATTAATAAAGTATAAAAAAAAACTAGAGGAAAAAAAATGAGCTTTTCCTGAGACTGACCACAATTCCAGCTCATTAAATTCTTCTTTTTTTTTTAATGCAATGTTTGTCCTCATTATTTATCTCCACTTCATAACAGAACACTTGTTCTCATGAAAACATAACCTTGTTCTCACACCCTTTCACTGCATGTGCCAAACTCAGTTTCAGACATATTTTGTTGGTATTCCACTAAAACTTGGAAAAACTGGAGGCTGACTGACGTGAGGGAGCCATAAAGTGCAGCACAAGATGCCAACAAGTTCTCTGTGGGATCTGGTACAGCCAGCTGAGCTCCTGAGTGACTGAAAAACAACCACAGGGAAACTCTTCAGAGCCACACAGCAAATATTTGCTGTTGTCAGAAAGTCTTCACTGATAGACAAGGGAATAAAATCAGATTTATAAGTGTTTTCCTGTAGCACAGACCTTTCTCTTTTACAAAACCAGGTCTAACTCAGGTCAGGTCTATTTGCAGTCACAATTGGCATCAATCAGAGCAGCTCTTGGTTCATGGAACCACGATTAAACACCAAAGTGCTTTGGGAGAGGGGGATCAGAGCTCCCTCATGACTTCCCAAAGAAAACTCTGCTTATCCAGCCCTGCCTCTGGAGGTCAGCATGAGGAGCACCTTTGCCACCATTCCCAAATAAAATCCCAAGGAGGAATCTCTGAGAGCCCCAATGTTCACTGCCCTACCCAGCATTGTTCCTCCTTCTTTTTAAGGTTTGACAAATTCAGCCTCTTTTTCCTCATTTGTGGCTTTTAAACAACCCAGGCTTCACCCACCATGGTGCAAAACCCAGGAGACAGAGTGAGCCTGGGGACTGAGGTAAGAAAACCTACCCAATGGATCATCCCATCAAAACAAGAGCTGAGCCTGGGGACTGAGGTAAGCAAAGCCACCCAATGGATCATCCCATCAAAACAGAATAAACCACCCCAAAACAACCCCCAGCAACTTCCATTGCTGTCACAGCCTCACTTTGCCATTTCAGAGCTCTTGGTAAATTTATTTTTGAGTCCCTTCAAAGCACCAAGAGCGCAGCAGCAAAAGGTACCTCAGGAATCATCCTAAAGGGATTTAGGGACCTGTAAGTACCAAAATCTTTGCTGTGCTGCCCTGATTTTATAACAGATGCAGAGCAGTTGTGCAGCTGGAGAAACATCAATTATTGCTGCTGTTCACAAATAAACACGGGGGGCCTGAGCCAAGCTCCTCCTGCCCAGACCCAGCTCCTCCCTGCCCTGTTCCCTCCCCTCTTTATCTGAGCCCAGAAGATGGAGAGGAACTCCTCGTTCTCTCCAATTTCATATGTTTAAAATTCAAGGCTCATTCTTGTGTCTCAGCCCATTTCTAATTAATTTCTGGGTTAGTGTTTTCATGTTTTCCATTTCACTGAGCAGAGCAGGCTCCTGAGCTGTCCATCTCCTGCTGCAGCAGAGATGCAGCTGGAAAACAACAGGAACTTCTCATTTCTTCATTCACCTGAAAAATGATGGCTCTGCACCCCAGCTCTGGGCTATCACTGAGTTTGATTGTGGAGCATTTTAATAATAAGAGATACTGAGATTCCCATAACCAGTGAATGTTCATTAATGCAAAATCACAGAGCAATCCCTTATAATTATATGAAGTGTCCAAAGCATTGACCATTGCAGAAAATTAGAATTAAAGTTATTGAAATTAATTAGAAAAGGAGATAGTAATTAAATTCCTGTTGCTGGCATGTAAAACTGCTCTGAAATTAAATACAATGGATGGCTTCTCCAGAAAGGGGGATGTGGTGGAGTTTTTTTCCTTATGCTAGGAAAAATTAAAGCTAATTTTCATGGTAAGACTTCTTTAATAAAAATACTCGAAAATCTTTACATAGTGAAGTTCTGCTAGGATGATTTTCCTGCTGAAATCAAAAGGAATCAAGACTTACCCTTCCCCATGAGGAGAATAATCCACCCTGTCCCACATCCAGCCTGACCCCAGCCTCAGGAGCCAGACTCTCCAATGGCTCCTCAAGTGGGCTGAATTTGAGGCAAATCTTTCCTAATTCCCACCTGCTGGGCTGGGGACGAGCCAGGAGGGTTTGAAGCCTTCCCAAGCTCTGCTTTTCCTTTTTGGGGTTTGCCACCACCTCCTCATTTCCTATTTTGTGTGCTCCTTGTGCAAACATTGGCTGAAATCATCTCCCTGTTTGGAAGATGGGCAGCTGCAGGTGAGCAGGGCAGGTGTGGCTGCTCTGAGCCCTCTCTGGGGCTGCCTGGAGCAGAGGCTGGGCAGAGTTCAATGAATAAATTTGGGATTTATTAAAAACCTTCACAGGATCCACCTTGGGCAGTGCCAGAGCCCGGCCATGGCTCCACCCCAGATGGATCCTGGCCACGAGTTCTCACACTTTGGTAAGTTTGGGTCCATTTCCATCCCGGGGTTCAGTGTCCAATCCCAGCTCCAGGGGATGCAGTCCCACCCTCCCAGGTTGCTCCCCTCCATTCCCTGCTGTTTGCACTTTTGGGCTGAAGCTGCAGCGGTGTCCTTGGTTGTGGGGCTGGAAAAGGATTGTTCTGTGGGGCTGAGCTGTGGGGAGAACTTGCTGACATTTTATATGAAGTTCAGAGTTATAAACTAACATAGTACAGAGTCTGGAAAATAGGAAATCTCAAACTGAAGGAATCATCTCCTTGGACTCTTGTTCCCTGGAGAGGAGAATCCCATTCCTGCAGCCCCTCCTGCCCCTCTCTCTGCCCTGCAGTGAGCACAGGACACGAGGACACAGGACACAGGACACAGGACACTTCTCCCACCCCAGGGTTCACTCCACTCCCTCTGACAGGGATGCTGTGACTGCAAACTCTGACATCCACTGAACTGGAGGAGGGAGAAATGTGGGGATTTTCATCACAGCTGCAAACAACTTCTTTGGGCTGCAGATCTGTTCCCAGGGCTGACTCCAAGTCCTAATTACTAACCTGGTTTTCCTCAGTTTAACATAGAATACTTGAAAATTGAAGGAGATGAAGGTTTATGCTAAAAGAAAATGTGATTGCTGCCACATAATTATGACAGAGTGAAAACTCCCACTGTGACTGCTGGAACTGCAGATGAGACACAGATCCATCAAAGGGAAAACTCATCCCACCTCACCCTCCTTAATTCCTTCTTCCTCTGAACCCCTGCTTTTGTCTGTGCTTATCACCCTGCCAATATTCTCCTGTTCATTTTAAGTGTCACTTGGAGGGAATTTGTGGGGGTTTTGTAGATAGTAATAACACAGCCAGACCAGAGCTGCCTGTGAGATGGAAAGGGCTTTTCATCCTGTTAGTGTCAAACCTGGTGTGCAAATCAGGGAGGTGGGAGAAAACTTTTAAAAATACATTGATTTCCAAGAAAGTTTCTGTAATCCAGGCTGGAGACACCTGGATGCCAAGGCCTGGCTCAGGAAGAAAAATCCCCCTCTCCCCAAAGTGCAGTCCTGCATCCCCAGTGAAATGGGATGTGGGGTTTTAGTGTGGAATTTCTGAAAGTCTCAAAACTTGGAAACTTTTCCACTTGTCTCAGACACTGTCTTGGCACCAGCACAGGATTTCATCGTGCTGAAATTTCACTGCTCAACAGTAGAAACCAAATGTTTTTCCTCACAATCCTGCACTCATTCTCACTTGCAGAACAAGCATTCAGCAGCATATGTGTCCCTCTGGCCTTATGGTGCTGAGAAAGAAGATCCTGCTCTAGGAACAGGAAATTTGCCATGAGCTTGAAGCTTTCCTAACCACAGATCTGTAGGCAGTTACTGCTCCACGCAGCCACAAAGCATTAACTAAGTTTACTTTAATAAAATATTCATTAAATTGCTATTAGATATAACCCAGAACATCCATCCCCCTGTCAACATACGTGCTGTAAGTGTGCTGAGAGCTGCTCTCAGTAAAAGCCCATGGTGCCCATTACTCAGTCCATAAATGATGGAATAAGAGGTGAGGGGGGCGATGAATCAGGAGCAGAAATCTGCAGGAAGAGCAGTGCTCAGCTGAGAGCTGCAGCTCAGTCTCCTCATCAAACATAAATCAGAGCTGGGGTAAAGCAGCCAGGACTGGACTGCAGTGCCAGGGAGAGGCCAGGAGGGTCAAACACCCAGTGAAACCATGTCTGGAGAGCTCCAGCCCCGGGGGTCATTGCAGCATTCACATCTTCTGAAAAACCCCTTCGCCCAGGATTCTTCTCCTGGGAAGCTGAGAAGCCTCAGGGGGGGAAAAAGGAAAACAAGAATTATCTGATTTGCTTCTCCTGTGTTTTGCTCCTTTGGAATGTGTTTGGAGATTGTTTATCCAACAGGTGAATGTTTCATTGGTTTAATGTGAATTATTTTGACTCAATGGCCAACCAGTGCCAAGCTGTGTCAGGACTCTGGAAAGAGTCAGGAGTTTTCATTATTATCTTTTTAGCCTTCTGTAAATATCCTTTCTGTATTCTTTAGTATAGTTTAGTATAGCATTCTTTAATATAATATAGTATCATAAAATAATAAATCAGCCTTCTAAGAACATTTTCTACAATTTCTTCCATCTAATAGGGGAGGAAAGCCCTAATTTTCATCCCTAAATGTTGAATTCTTCCATATCCACTCGTGCTTCCAGCATTTATCTGATCCTCCTGCTGGAGGGTGCATCTACAGCTGGGAACTGCCTGAAAGCACTCCCAGAACAGAGCCAGGAACAGGGAAAGGAGAAAACAGAGGGATGAATCTCCTCAAAACCATGGGAAAGGAGTGAACAATGAGGGCCATTGGGGTGAGCAGTGGGGTGTTGAGACAGGGGGAGGAGGAATCTGAGGGCTGGCCCAGAATTCCAAGGAATGACTTTGCAATGAGCTGTCTCTGATGGGCTTCACCTCCCTGATCCTATCACAGCTTCCTTCCTGCCACGGAACAGCAAGAGACAGTTTGGCAGATTCTCCAGGTTCCAGTGGAAAGTGTGGGTTACAGAAAATGTTAAAGAACTTGGAAACACTTCAAAGAAATTGATGAAAATCTGTTCTGCTGAAATATTCTCTAAATCACCTCTGAATTGTTTGCTTGCAAGAGGAACAGTTTGCATTTCAGGCATTTGGAAATTTCTTACGGTACAATCCAGCAAGAAACAGTGAAAAAAATCTCATTTGGAGCCTCTTTGGGAGCTCCCTTCATCCCTGGAAGGAGCACTTTGCATTCCCCAGCAAGATGGAGATGCATCCCCTCCTGGGCAGCACTGAGGCACAGCTGACATTGCAATTGTGAACACTCTGTGTCTGAATGCATTTCATACATGAACATATTTCATACATGAACATATTTCATATCTGAACAGCTTTAATTTATGAATACATTTAATTTATGAATATATTTCATTGATGGCAACACCACACCCTGAGGGGGCAGCACTGAGGACAGACTCAAGGATGAGATGCTGACCATGGGAATTATTCTGAATATTCTCCAGATCTGCAGTTGTTTCTATTCTAGACATCTTCTAGAGGCAACCATGAAATGAAACCTCTACTCCAACGTGTGTTCTAAACGTCTTCATGGCTCCACAGAGATAAAACTGTCTGAGCTCTTTTGGAGATTTACTGCCATGATGTGCTCACTTAATTTGTGATGGAAAGAGCCTGTTGGAGTTACCATTACTCATTACTTCAGCTTCTCCTACACTTTCATTTGTCCTCCTGCAACTCTGTGGAGTTTGCTCAGGCTATAAATAAAGCTCTCTGGGGATGCTGGATATTGCACTCCGAACAAAAATTTCAGTGACTCATTCTCATACATATTTTCTGCCATTATCTTCATCACGGGCAAAGCTCCCCCTCACTCCAGAGGGCTGGGAGGAGGGAGCTGGGATGGGATTCCTGGCAGATGTAGGTCGGGAAGCTCTTGCCTCAGATGCCCTTGAAGGTGAGGTCCTTCTTACCCAACTGCTGGAGCAGTTTCTGCTTACAACCAAGCATCCTCAAGGCTCAGAGCTGTTGGGAGGTTCCTGCCCAAAAAGGACAAGTTTCTAACGGGGACAGTGGTGCCAGAGTGACTGACAAGTGCAGTGACTTCATCTGGCATCACTGACTTGGGAGCAGGCCCTGCCTGCCAGGGCTGCTGCTCCTGAAGGAAATGTGTGGGGCTGGAGTCACCAGGGTCACCCCTAATTACAGCAAATACCAATTAATGGGCTTGGGATGGATGAGTCTGTGCAAGCACTGCCTGGTGGGGACACAAATTACCCAAACACCCCCTACATCTCAGCTCTTCCACAGATTATTCCTAAAGGACAGCCTCCTGTCTGTTTTATGTAAATAAAACACAGGGACCAGAAAACACTGGCAATGTGTAAAACCAGGAGGGTGCTGCTGATGCCTCAGCCTTTACACACTGCAGAGCACATCCATGGGTGCCTCAAGCCTTTCCAAAGCCTTTACACACTGCAGAGCACATCCATGGGTGATTGCAGCCTTTCCAAATCCTTTACTGACTGCAGAGCACATCCATGGGTGATCCCAGCCTTCCCAAATCCTTTACACACTGCAGAGCACATCCATGGGTGCCTCAAGCCTTTCCAAATCCTTTACAGACTGCAGAGCACATCCATGGGTGATTCCAGCCTTCCCAAAGCCTTTACAGACTGCAGAGCACATCCATGGGTGATTCCAGCCTTCCCAAAGCCTTTACAGACTGCAGAGCACATCCATGGGTGATTCCAGCCTTTCCCAAAGCCTTTACAGACTGCAGAGCACATCCATGAGTGTTTTCAGCCTTTCCCAAAGCCTTTACAGACTGCAGAGCACATCCATGGGTGATTCCAGCCTTTCCAAAGCCTTTACACACTGCAGAGCACATCCATGGGTGATTCCAGCTTTCCCAAAGGCTCCCAGGGATTGTCCCTGAGTTCTCCTGGCAGATCCATGCACAGCTGCTCCTCTCAGCTGTTCCTCTGCCATTTTCCTGCACACAGTTACTCATCATTAATTCTCTGCACCCCAGATGAGGAAGATGATGGGATTTCATCCAGGGCAGGTGTCCTTGGCATGGGTCATGCACTGCCCAGTGCAGCTCCTGGAATGATCCTGCAAACACTCCCTGGAAAGGAATCCATTATTCCTGATGGATCAGAGCTGCTGCCTTCAGGTCTCTTCTATTTCTGACTCATGGTGACTTCTGCCACTTTCAGAAGTGTCATCTCTTGCAGTGTGAAAAAAAGGCAAATTCCAACAAAATGCTCCTCATTCTCTCAGTCAGGCAAAGGCCTGGAGCAGCTGCAGCACTGCTGGGCTTTGTTCTTGGAAAACACTTCCAGAGAGGACAGGAAAGCTTTCCAGGAATGGCCCTGCCCTGGTGTGCTGGGTCCAGCCCGTGGGGAAGGTGGGATGTTGCTACAGGACACGAAGGAACACGAGCACACAGCTCTCAAGGTGAAGGGAAAAAGGGACCTTCATTTTTCTGACTCCCATATTTATAGTTTTACAAAGGTGACAGTGCCACCTCTCCAATGACACTGGTTACACCAACAATCCATCAACTCTCTCCTCCTCCATCCAAGGAGCACAAACAATAAGTTATTTACAAGAAAGTGCGTGATAAAGTTCCCTACAAGAATGTCAACATCAGAAGGCTTAGAAACTCTTAAAAAACCGGGGTGACAGTGGGAAATGCCAAATGCAGAGCAGCGTTTGGGGAGCTGCCCCTGCCCCAGGCACTCCCTGCAGCTCCGGGGCCACTCCAGCCCAGCCCAGCCCTGCAGCTGCTCCAGCCTCTGGAGATCCCGAATTCCAGAGCAGGAAAATCATCCCAGGCACACCTGCAAAGGTGCTCTGTGCTTTCCAACCCCAGGGTTTCCCTGGGTGAGCCCCTGTGACCCCAGACCCTCCTGCAAAGGTGCTCTGTGCTTTCCAACCCCAGGATTTCCCTGGTGAGCCCCTGTGACCCCAGACCCTCTCCTGCTCCCACCTGCAGCAGCAGCAGCCACAACAGCTCAGGAATTTGGGGAGCAGCAGGATCTGCTCAGTTCCACCAAATAAACACCCCCATGGTTCCCCTGCTGCCCCCACCACCACACAATGCACAGTGCACTTTGCTTTCATACCTACTGCACATTTCATCAGAGTTAAATGGAATTAGGTCTTTCCCAGTTGCTTAAAGTGTTGATATAATTATTCCAAATCTTGACAGGAAAAAGAGAGAAACAGATGTTTTCTCTCACCTAATTTTTCTCTGGAGAAATAAAGACTGGTTATAGATTTTTATGGCTTCTCACAAGAACAAAATATGGGAAAATAACTGATTCATGAATATTTAACATTAATTCAAAGAAGAGTGCAGTGTTCATTTAACAGAAAATACAAGCCAAACTCTAATTCTTTTCTTCAAAGCTCTCACAGTTCCACCTGTAGTTTGTGTTCTGGCTACTGAGAGTTCAACTGATGCACTGGGTAACACTGAAAAATAGATTTAAACTTTGAATTTAAAAGAAAAGATTCCTTGATTTGTCTCTTGCACTCATCTCTGAAAGATGGAGTAGCACACGCTTCTTTAATTTGCTTTGAGGAGTGTGAAACCACTAATGCATAATTTAAAGTGTGATGAGGTGTTTGTGCATTCCAGCTCTGCTGTGAAGGAGGAGAAGCAGCAGCACTTCAACCCCTGGCTCACAGGCTGAGTGTTAATAATGAGAAAAGGGAATATTTTGGTTCACTCCTTAACAGGAGGGTCCAGATTCCCTTAGAAGAAAAGACACAAAAGAGGCATTTCCTCTCAGCAAGTTCCAGCCTTTGGGATTGTGCAGATTTCCCTGTCCAGCTGGATGCACAGCTTTAAGGACTGGCACATCTGGAGATCTGACAGAAGTCACTGTCCTGGTTCTTTTAGCTTTATTTTCCCAAAAGTTCTTCCTTTCCTTTCCTTCCCTTCCTGTAGAGCAAAGAGCTCCTCTTTGTCCTTTGTTCCTTATTATCCTGATGTTTTCAACCCTGCACCAAGAGCAGCTTTCTGTCCATCTGCAATCCTTCTCCAAGGAATTCTGCCCTTTAGCATTATTGTTTTTGCTGCAATGAGTTCAGCAAAGGAATGGCTGGGTAATTATTGAGCTAGGGAGGAGGAACACAAATTCCCAGCTCCTCAGGGAAGCAGCAAGATGGGAGTTTGAACTTCCTTCTCCTCAGAGATTCCTATATTTTAGCAAAACTAGATGTCAAAAATGCTTCAAGGTTAGAAAAACTGCTTAATTCTAATGAAGATACCTTGAAATAGATCTAAATTCAGATTTATTAAAAGGAACAGATAAATTAGATGATAAACTCAATCAACATCACTGAACTAAGATCTTGGTCCATATTTTAAGGCCTGTATTATTGCAAATATAAAAGTCATTCCCTGCCTCTCCCAGACATTTTCATCAAGGCAAAGCATCAGAATGGGGTTGTACATCAGCCTGGAAGATGAATTTCAGTGTTAGCAGCAGTGATGCCCAGCCACTCACTGCCTAGAAGACATTTATGCTGCAATTGCAAGTTCTAAATGTCATAAAGCTGAAATTAAATACTGTGCACACCATGATCAGAGCTCAGTGATGTGGAGAGAGGTGGAAAATAAGTTTATGTTGGGGGTTTTTTAAGGAAATATTGATCTTTCAGGCAAATGTCCAACCTGGAAAATGAAAGTTGAAATTTGAAAGTCCCAGGACTTTGGGCACCAAATTGCTGTGACCTCTTCCAGGCAGAATAAAGCATCTGGGTATTTAAAAACAAAGGAAGAGCTGTCACTGGTACAGAAATGATCCTGGTGCACAGATCAGGAGGAGTTTCCAGCAGTTTTTGAGGTCTTGTGGCACTTAAAGATGAAAATTCCCAATACAGCAAAATTCCCACTCAGCCCAGATATCTTTAAAAAATCCCTTTCCCAGCCACGTTTCTGTTGTGTTACAAATATTCCTCTGGGCTGGGTACCTCATTCTCAGGGTGAAGAAATCACCAAGAAGGAGGCACAGAAATGAGATTAATTACTTGAGACAGCATGAGGAGCTTTATCCAGCCTGAATCCACCTCCAAGTTTATTTCCTGAGGTGTGGACATTATTATTTATGGCACTGTGGTCACCTCAGCCACTTTCTCAGGGTTTGTTTGATGAGCCACAAACACCTCTGGGCTGCTCCTAACCCTGCTCAGCCCTTGGCACCACCTTGGTTTGTGCCAGTGAGCAGCAGCAGCTTTGTGCTGTGTTTGAAATGGTTTTCTTTTGCCAGCATTTCATTCCTGCCCTTTTCATCTCAGGTCAAGTATTTTCAAGGAAGTTTAACTTATTTAATGTAAATAAATATACCCAGATTTTTTTAAAAAAGGATTGGGCAATCTGTATTAATTTGAATTTCTCAGATATGGAAATCTCAAGTTTATTCTGTTATAATTCTATCCCAAAGGAAGAAGGTTCTGAAACAGCTGAAATGTGGAGCAAAGGAAAGGATCCTTCCAGGAGAGCCTGGTGACCATCCAGCCTCTCCACCAGAATTCAACTGTTTCTCCTCTCCTGGTTCCCTTAAATTCCCTGAAATTTGGGTTAAACTGTGACAGATGGCAGAGCCAGAGTTGCCTGGTTTGGATCCTCTGCAGGTGGATCAGGCAGGAATCTCTGAGCTCAGGGCAGCTGGGCAGAGCTTTGGGAGGGATTTGCACGTCCTGGGGCAGGACCTGCCCTGCCCTGCTCCTCCAGCCTGGCACTCCCCTCTCCCAAACACTGATTTTCCCACCCAGCCAAATGCACAGCCCTTGCTGGCATCACCCTCACAAAGCCTCTGAGATAAGGTCCCCATCAATAACTGGGGAATTACTGATAAATGTTGGGAGTCTCCAGCACAGCTCTGACAGAAATGCACAGTGAGAAAAAACCATGGTTCAGTGTGGGCAATGGGCCTGCAAAACCTGAGTCTGGAGGGGGTTTAAGAGCCAGTGACAGCGTGAAAATAATTGTATTTTAGTTAATTCTACCCCAAAAATGCTCTCGAAATCCTATTTACATTAAAATGACAAGCACTGAGTAACTACAGAAAAAAAGATTATTCCAAATTGCAAGTGTGTGCAATCCTGTTTTGGCAAGTTCCAGCTAATAACCTTGGCTGTTAATACAAACCTCAGAGATATTTCCCCTGCTCTGAAAATAAACCCACAAGGCTCTAAATATCACCATTGGACAACTGCAAATTAGCATTTCAAATGCATTTTTGCTCTTCTCATCATGGAAATTCCCTTTCCTGGGTTTCAGGGTTGGTGTGTGCCAAGGAAATGTGTTCCTTGTTAATCACAAAAGGTGAGGAAACCATAATCCAGTGTCTTTCCAATGTCTGGGGGAAGATTTTATCATTCTGGCTGAGGTTTTCCATGAAGGACAAAGTTCTCAGAAAGAATGGAAATGAAGGAAATACATTTTGTGGATGACACTGTGTGATTTTTTTGTGATTTCCAGAAGCGTTGAGGAAGGAGCTTTGTACCAACTCTGCAAAGGTTCAGTACCAACCTTATCCACTATAATTAATAAAACAGTAATAATTAATAAAAACTGCAATAATTAAGTGAAGCTCTGTAGCTAACACTGTTTCTATCAAAAGCAGACAAATTTCATTTTTTTATCAATATACTTTTAAGGACCTCCCTACAGAGAAGCTCTGGTTTGAACACAATCTAGAGCCAAACATTCTCAGAGCTGCAGGTACAATTCCTCCTCACAGGAATCCAAACCCCCAGCCACAATCCCACCAAAAACCTTCCCCAGGCCCAGCTCCTCACTGCACACCTTGGCAAAGCTCTGACACCAGGGAAAGGAACAGAGCAGTGGGATGGGGAGGCTCCAGAGGGATTGTATAACAGATATTCCCATGTAGCTCCTGGTCAGCTCAGATATTCCCATGTAGCTCCTGGTTCAACTCAGATATTCCCATTTAGCTCCTGGTTTAGCTCAGATATTCCCATTTAGCTCCTGGTCAGCTCAGATATTCCCATTTAGCTCCTGGTTTAACTCAGATATTCCCATTTAGCTCCTGGTCAGTTCAGATATTCCCATTTAGCTCCTGGTTTAGTTCAGATATTCCCATTTAGCTCCTGGTTCAGCTCAGATATTCCCATTTAGCTCCTGGTCAGCTCAGATATTCCCGTTTAGCTCCTGGTTTAACTCAGATATTCCCATTTAGCTCCTGGTCAGTTCAGATATTCCCATTTAGCTGCTCCTGGTCAGCTCATCCCCATGCCCAGTGAGGAGCTGTGCTGCCAAAGGGCTCTGGGAGTGTCTCTGCTGTGCCTCAGTCAAATGTTTTAACATTTCAAATGAGGGAAAGGAGCACAGTCCCATACAAAGCTGAGCCAGGCTAAAGAGCTCCTCTTTCAATGGAGGAGTCAGTGAAAAACGACTCTGGGAGCTTTATTGCAGTATAATTGAGTAGGATCTTTGGGTTATTAAATTCACTTTTTCATTGAACACTGTGATTCATGTGGATGAAAGGAACTCTGCCATGGATCCTTCTGCACTTTGAGCAGGTGTCTTTGACTGGCTCCAAGTGCCACCTCGAACCTGTGGCAGGAAAATTTCCCTTTTCTCACAGTGCCTATTCCACCCTCACCCCCAGGCAGGCAAAGAGCTAATGCTGCTGTCTGAGTTTGAATACATTTGATTCTCTCACAGCACCTGCTGCTGAAGATCTCAGAGCAATCTGTGAGCATTCACCAGCTCAGGCTCATCACATGAGGGTTTGTTTTTGCATGCCTGGTGGGCAGGGCTGTGAGAGCACACCTGGCTCCTCGGGGGCTGTGGGAGATGAGCCACAGCTTTGTCTTCCTTTGCCCCTGCAATGGGATTTTTCCATTTGTTCTTTCCTCCAGAGGGCCCAGGAAGCAGCACCAGGAAGGGAAGCAGAGTGGTCCCAGTGCTGAGCAAATGTTTCAGTCCAGCCATGAGCAGCCAGGACTGTTCCCTTCCCTCTCTCCTCTGCTGTGGTGCCGTGTCCTGGAGCCAGCTGCCTCCTGGAATGGCTGCTGGAGGATCTGCTGGAGGATCTGCTGGAGGATCTGCTGGAGGATCTGCTGCCTTGGGACTACAAAGCCTGGCTGGAGTGTGCCCAAAGCCAGGCAGCAGCGTCAGGGCACTCTGTCCCCCTTGGCAGGCTGGGCATGTCCCACACAATGCCAGCTGACAGTTCACATCCTCACAGAGCTTTCCTTATCCAGCCTCTCACACTCTGCACTGATCACACTTTCTGACGTGCCAGAGGCTGTAACAGGGCTGTGTCTGACCTAGGGATTTCATCAAACCATTTGAAATGGGGGCAGCTCAGCCCCAGCAGAGGGAGGCTGCAGTGGCTCCGTGCCCTCTGTGCCACCAGGACTGCACTGGGGGTACCAGGGCAGAGCTGTGGGCCCAGGATGAGGAATTCAGACAAGAGAATCACGGTCAGAAATCCCAGACAGAGCTGAGAGGGGAGCCCAGAGCAGCTGGAAGTGTGAAGGGTGGATGCCCCAAGCCCAGCTGCCCCTGCCTCTTCAGCACTGGGAGCTCTGCTCGGGCAGGGCAGGGCAGAAAAGCTGAGGTGAAGCTCATAAATGCAGTGTTTGCTCCTCTTCCCTCCAGTGACTCCACAGCATTATCCTGAGATTCTTGTGAGCCTTTCAAAGGGAAGTTTCTGAACAGCAAAGCTTTGTCACAGCCCTGCTGATGGGAAGGGCCACACCAACATCTGCCATGCACTCCCTGACCAAAATCCAACTTCTGTTTACAAGATTTGTCCTCAAAACCAGCAGTCAGCTGCAACTCTCAGCCATAGCTGCCTTATTAAATATGAAGTTTTTATTTTAAACACAGTACACTTTGTAACAGGAAAATCAATATAGAGCAACCCAGAGTACAGCAGACAACAGCTGGGGGACGTAATCTGGTGACAGAAAGTTGAGAACAGGATTTTGGCAGTTTTATGTTCAGCAAATCTCTCACTTGTTGTTTTTCATGGCACTGAGTTCTAAAGAGCTGAGATTTCTCCCCGAAGCTTCACAAGATGAAGAAACCAAGAAACCACTTTCGACATTAAAGGCTATTATCTACAGAATAAATCATTACTTATATTTTGCTTTATAGGCTACTGTAAGAGGATGACTCTTCCCAGAGCTACGATGAGTTAACAACATCACTGACCTCAGAGCCCTGAGCAAAAACTCAGAAAATACTTCAGCATCAGAGGACCAAAGGTAAAATATTTCCTAAAGTAAATCCTTGTCTCTGCCTTCCCCTGGGCTGTGGGTGGGGTGCTCAGCTCTGCTCACGGCTGGGGTTTACAATAAACTCTGCCTGGAAAAGTTGCAGAGGTGGAAAACAAAGATGAAGGCACAGAGGTGCCCTGTACAGGAGTACAGAACAGCATCAAGATTTTACTGATCTGCTACAATTTTATTTTATTATCAGATTCTTAATTAAAAGCAAACTTCATGCCGTCATTGAATATTGAATAGCAATACAGAATAATGAATAGTACAAACAAAACAGGGATTTTTGGAACTGAGCTACTTGTCCTTAGGAGATGATTAGCTCTCTAAAATGATATGTGACTCACAAAATAAACTCCAATATATTTCCTTAATGGGCAAAGGGTAACAGATCATTTTGTCCTGAAACTGCTTTTTTCACCACGTTCCACGGAGGAAATTCTTTCTCAGATAACGCAGCTGGTTCTTTACAGGTTTGCACTGCAGGCTCCTGTGGCCAACGAGTTAAAGATCGTGATGTTCCCCCGGTGCCGCCCGGCCGGCATTGTCTTCTAGTGTTGTCCCCAACTGCTGTCCCCGGCTGTCCCCGGCTGTCCCCTCACTCAGTGCTGTCCCCTCACTCAGTGCTGTCCCCTCCCTGCAGTCCCCGCACGGCCACTGCAGGGTCCCCGCACTGACAGGGCACTGTCACAGACAGTCCCCGCACCGCCACCGCACTGTCCCCACACTGTCACAGCCCAGCCACCGACAGCCACCGCACCGCCACCGCAGGGTCACCGCACTGGCCCCGCACCGCCACCGGCCCCGCACGGCGGAGCCATCTGTCCCTCTGTCCCCCCTGTCCCCCGGTCTTTCTGTCCCTTGGTCCCTCTATCCCCCGGTCCCTCTGTCTCTCTGTCCCTCTGTGTCTCTGTCCCCTCTCTCTGTCCCTCTGTCCCTCTGTGTCTCTGTCCCTCTCTCTGTCCCTCTGTCCCTCTGTGTCTCTGTCCCCTCTCTCTGTCCCTCTGTCCCTCTGTGTCTCTGTCCCCTCTCTCTGTCCCTCTGTCCCTCTGTGTCTCTGTCCCCTCTCTCTGTCCCTCTGTCCCCGTGTCCCTCGGTCCCTCCGCCTCCGGCGCGGCCGCTCCGGGGCCAGCGCAGAGCCCGCCCCGTGTCAGGCTCGGCAGCAGCGCAGCTCCCGCGGCTCCGGGCAGGATCTGCTCTGCTGCTGCTGCTGCTGCTGCTGCTCTGCTGCTGCTGCTCTCCTGCTCTGCTGCCTCTGCTGCTGCCGCTGGCAGCGGCCCCGCCGGGCAGAGCCGGAGCGCGGAGAGCCCCGCGCGGGCGCGGTGGCTCCGCTGCCCCGGGTGCCCGGCTCCGCTGCCCGGCTCAGCCCCGTGCGGGGGCTCCGCTGCCCCGGGTGCCCGGCTCCGCTGCCCGGCTCCGCTGCCCCGGGTGCCCGGCTCCGCTGCCCGGCTCAGCCTCGTGCGGTGGCTCCGCTGCCCGGCTCAGCCCCGTGCGGGGGCTCCGCTGCCCGGCTCAGCCCCGTGCGGGGGCTCCGCTGCCCCGGGTGCCCGGGCCGGGCGGGCTCTCCGTGCCGGGGCTGCGGCTCCCCGGGACCATGAATTCCCCTGCTCGCACTGCCCGCGGCTCTGCGGCCACTTCGCGGGTCCAGAGATGACTTTGAGCTGACTCGCCGAGGGACGCGACCCCAGCTTGCTATGGAGGATGAATTTTAAGATGAATACCTACTTTGGCGATACATCCAATACATCAATACCGGGATATTTCAAAGGCTCTGCACTAAATTATGGCAATTTTTCTGCAAACAACTCCAACGAGACGGGAAGCGACCTGGATTCACCTGCCCTGGCCACCAGCAGGGCGATCATTGTGGGGCTGATCCTCGGTGCCTTTATTCTCTTTGCTATCATAGGTAATATCCTGGTAATTCTCTCAGTGGCTTGTAACAGACATTTAAGAATCCCCACGAACTATTTCATCGTTAACCTGGCCATAGCAGACCTGCTGCTGAGTTTCACTGTCCTGCCGTTCTCTGCCACGCTGGAAGTGCTTGGCTACTGGGTTTTGGGGAGGATATTCTGTGACATCTGGGCAGCAGTGGATGTGCTGTGCTGCACAGCCTCTATACTGAGCCTGTGTGCCATTTCCATCGACAGATACATCGGGGTCCGCTACTCCCTGCAGTACCCCGCGCTGGTCACCAGGAGAAGGGCGATTTTAGCTCTCCTGGCTGTCTGGGTCCTGTCCATGGTGATTTCCATCGGGCCCCTGCTGGGCTGGAAGGAGCCGGCCCCGCAGGACGACAGGGAGTGCCGGATCACCGAGGAGCCTTTCTACGCCCTCTTCTCCTCCCTGGGCTCCTTCTACATCCCCTTAATCGTCATCCTCGTCATGTACTGCCGCGTCTACATCGTGGCCAAGAGGACCACGAGGAACCTGGAAGCCGGGGTGATGAAGGAGATGTCCAACTCCAAGGAGCTGACCCTGCGCATTCACTACAAGCACGTCCACGAGGACTCCTTGAACAACACCAAGTCCAAGGGCCACAACCCCAGGAACTCCTTAGCTTTCAAACTTTTAAAGTTCTCCAGAGAAAAGAAGGCGGCCAAGACGTTGGGAATCGTGGTTGGCATGTTCATCCTGTGCTGGCTCCCCTTCTTCATTGTCCTGCCCCTGGGTGAGTTGGGGATGCGAGGGCAGGGGTTGGGGTGGGTTTGTTGGATCCCACAGAAACATCTTGGAAAGGGATCAGAGGGGTGAGAAGATTCTGTTGGGAGAGCTGCAGTGAGCAGATGAAAGGAAGGGAAGGAAAGGAGGGGAACTCCTGATGTGCAAAGAGTCAGGCTGGAACTTTGGGAAGTGAGCACAAAGCTGCTCACCCGCAGTCCTCAGGGCCTGTGTCACCCCAGGGGACAATCTCTCCAGGATTCATATCTTAAATCCCTCTTTGTTTTGCTCATTTGAATTGAATTAGGTGTCAGAAACATTACCAAAATGCTTTACTCCAAATCCTAGGTGAGACCAGAGAGCTGCAGCCCTGCAGTGTTGGGGGTTCAGGTCAGGTCTGCCCCAGGTTTGGGATATAACACAGTTGGATTTTGGCATTTTAAGGTGCCCTCACTGGAAATGAACTCAATTAATTGTGAGGGACAAAACTCCCCTGAGCTTTGGGAAGCTGAAAAGTTCTAGTTGTGAGTTCAAACATTACTGATCAAATCCCAAATGCAAAGGAGATCCCACAGACCCCAAGGAAGGTGCTTGTGGTTTCAATGTAGAAAAAACACAAACCAGTTCTTGTTTTAGACATTGCCATGGGAGCTTTTGGCAGCCACTTTGTTCCCTTTCAGCTTTAAAATACTGTTCAAGCATTGGCATAGCCTTGACACATTGCTCAGCGTGCCCAAAGCTGTGAAATGTTCTTGTATTGTTTTTAATATTAGCACAACGTCTGAAGGGGAGTATCTCAAGATATTCAATTACTGAGCTCTCAGAAATATCTGTCCAAAATTCATTGCTCTGAGACAATCTGGCAGCCTAATTATGGAAAGAGGTGGATAGAGAAAGGAGAGAAAAAGCCTTTATTAATGTTCTGCATTTGTGTTTACTTAGTTACCCAACCAAAACATTTCTGATTGAGTAGTAAGTGAATATTTATAGAGATTGTTGTAGAAAACTAAACAGAGTTCAGCAGCCTGGTCCTGGTGGAGTATTATAAAACAATAATCTCTGTGTATCATTAAGAATCTTTATTGCTTCAGCTACTGTAGGGCAACCTTCTCATCTCTTGTTTCTTATACTGAATTTTAAAATCTTTATGACTCAAAACTTGCATAAAGGTCACGTTAAGGATGTGAAAAATTCCAGACAGAAGGAAAACCATGAGTAAAGTTCTCTTTGACTACTGAAGTTTAAGTCCTTGTACTGGCTCTTAGAGTAAGTTTATAACATAAAACAAGCAAAAATACCCAGCTGTGGATAGAAATGTATCTCACCATATGCAGCAGTATGAGATTAGCAGCAGTAGGTCATGATCCCCTGATAAAGCAGATGCCCTCCTTGATTTTGAGTTATTAAAGGAAAAAAGGCAGCTGTGAACACAGCAGCTCGTGTGGGTGGGTGGCAGGAACCAGGACTGACGCCCTGAGCCAGCCCAGCAGAAACACAGACACGGGGCAGGGGCACAGGGACACCAGGCAGCTCCCAGCTAGTGACACTCAGGAACTCCACTGGCAGCTTTCCCTTGAGGAGCAACCTCAGATCTCCTGGGCTCCATGGCAGGTTTAGTGAGAGGCTGTTAAACCACCTGAGGGAGAATTGATTGCTTGCCAGGACACGATTTTGTAAATCTCCTGTGTCAACTGTGCCAAGGCAGCAGTGGGGGACAGGCTGGAGCCTCCAGCACAGCACCAGGGCTGGCACAGGGGCTGGGGACAAAGCCAGAGCTGGGGACAAACACAAAGTTGGGGACAAACCCAGAACTGGGGGGACAAAGCCAGAGCTGGGGAGAAAGAGCTGGGGACAAACCCAATAATGGGGACAAACCCAAAGTTGGGGAGAAAGACCTGGGGACAAAGCCAGTGCTGGGGGACAAATCCAATGATAGGGACAAAACCAGAACTAGGGGAGAAAGCCAGAGCGGGGGAACAAACCAGAGCTGGGGGACAAACCCAAAATTGGGGACAAACCCACAACTGGGGACAAACCAGTGCTGGGGGACAAAGCCAGTTCTGGGGACCAAACCAGAGCTGGGGAGCCCAGCCCAGCCCAGGGCTGTGACCCCAACACCCCCATGAGGGGCCATTGGCACCCCAGGGCAGGAAGAGCTGCAGGGTGAGCTCTTGGCAGTGCCCTAAAACTGCTGCAATCCCATTTCTGTCAGAACCCCCCTGGATGGAAAAGGGGGCAGAGGGGATCCACAGCACCCCACAGGATCCAAATGCATTTCCACAGTGGGTGTTCTTCCTTGGTTTTGCTGCCTAGGAATAGGCTGGGTTTATCCCTTGTCCCTGGTTTTCTTTTTTGATTTATGATGCAGCACTGTCCAGCCCCTGTATTTTTATCTCTCTGTATCAGTGCAGAGCCAATTGAGGATGTCAGGCATGATTCAAGCATTGCTCACTAGGACAGGTGGGAAAAGTCAGTTTTCCTGACATGCACAGTGCAGCTGCTCTCAACTGCAGCAGAGAGGAAAGAACCCCTAAGTGAGCTGCACTCTTCATAGCAGGAGTCTCTTGCTTTGTGTCTTGAAGACACAAAATTCAGTGAAATGCTATTAAAAACCCTTTAGAGAGCACCCAGTGGTATGAAATCAATTCCTGGGTTAGGCCAGCTGTAGAATCCAAAAGGTGCTGATGTTTTCCAAGCTCTCCCCTGGTGCCTGGGCTGTCCAGCTGAGACAGCTCCCCTTCCTGCCAGCACAGCCTTCTCCTCTGCTTCTACTCCTCACAGCTCCTGTTTGCCCCAGTGACCCAAATCACAGCCTCACATCTGCATCCTTGCTGCTTCTGTTTGTATTTCTCTGCTCCCTGCTCCCCCCAGTAACTCCATGGCTCTGCAGGAGGGTGTTGGCAAAGCAGCTCTGGATTTCTGTGGATCCAAGCACAGAACATCTGCCAAGCTGGTGGATGTTATTTCTGCAGCACCACAGCCCCAGGTCTGAACAAATCTACTTAGATGAAGCAGAGTTTCCTTGGTATTCTTAGCAATTCCTTGAGTTTCCCAGGCAAAATTATTCTTCTTCCAGTCTGGCATTTCAATTTATTCCACAGCTCCCCGTTTGATATTCCAGCCCAGAGTTACTCCAGCTGGGCCTGGGAGCAGCTGTGGTGCAGAAAGCAGGCAGGTTGCTTGGGAAAATGAAAAGAAATTATATCAATGCTTCCAGAGCATTTTCCAAGCAAAAATCCCAAGGAAATCTCTGAACCCAGTGTGGATTGGAATTGCAGCTTTGACAGAACAGGCACTGAGCAGCATTAAACTGTCAGCACTGAGTTACCCCCAGTCAGGTCTGGGGCACTGAGCTGTGCTGCCTTCAGCACCTGGGGATGCAGAACTGGGGTCAGAGAGAGCTGTGTGAGAAATTCGAGTTATTCCTCTATTGGATATTCTTTCCAGACACCAATGGAGCTGCAGAACATTTATAAAAGCCCCCTGCCTGTGCAAACAGTCACCCTGCCACTCAAAATTGTTTGTGATTCACCATAAAAAATAAACTAAATACATCTGTGTCTTTGAGACAGCTTCTTGGGCCATAAATTCAGTGACTCAGCTTCGAGGAGTAAATATCTTGTTTTTTAAAATAAATGTTTCTTTTCATCCCTTTCATACAAATTCTTCCTCAGGCAGCATGACTACATTAAATATTCATTGCTGATAAATGATGAGTAAAAGAGATTCTTTTTTATTTAAAGGCCAGAGCCCTGCAGAACTAAGGTAATACTCATTAAAACTTCCTCCTTTAAACAATGGAGTGTCCAATTTTATGTCAATACCTTTGTTTAAAACATGAATAGAAAATGATGGATTGTATAAGGAGAGGTTTAGTGTCACTCCTGTAAATTGAGATATCAGAGCAGAGTTTCCAATCTTCTCCCAGACATTCCCAGAGGGAAAACTCACCAGGCACTTAAGCAGGGCACATCCCCAGGCTGCTGCATGGAGATCAGAGCAGGACCCACTGCCCAGCTCAGAGCCTGCTCCCACAGATCCTGCAAAGAAAAATAAAACTCTTGGAACTGAACCAACATGGGAGAGGTCCCAAGAGCCCCAGGATGAAGATACACCTGGTGGGACTGACTGGATCAGGCTCTTGGAACCTCTCTGTAAGTAATAAAAAATAACATAAAATGTTCTGCATATTGAAGGTCAGCCAACATGAAATTATTCCTAAAATAAAATGCTGTTTAAGTACAGAATGTGGATTTATGTTATATTAAGTACAGAATGTGGATTTATGTTATATCAGGCCAACCTCTAAAATACCCAATTAGGCCCCTTGGTTTCCATGGGAAACCCTCCCAGGCTTTAGGTCTGGTGCTGGCAGTGCCACTGGGCTCTGTCTCTGCAGGGCTTTAGGCCTGGCTTATCCTCACCTCATTTGCCTCCTCTGCCCCTCCCTGAGCAGTCCAGCTCTGTCCAATCGATGACCTCCAGTTAATAGTTACAGAATTCAGATAAATTAACGATGTGGCAATCTGGTGGGTCAGTCCTGGTGCAAAGTTCAGGAACTGGACAATCAAACATCTGAGGGCATTCACTGAGCAGCACGGAGTGTTTTGGCACGTGGGGAGCAGCAGATTGCTTTGGGATGATTTCTTTTCCTGCTGAAACAGCCTCCCTTAAGCCCTGGTTTAAGCCTTGGCTTTGCACAGGGGATCAGTTACCAGTCACTCACAGACGTCTGGGGTTTAGGACAAAGTTGTTATCAAAGGAGGGGAAACTGCACAAATTCCTGGCTAATTCCTCTGCAGGCTTTGGATTTGTTTGTCAGAGGAATAAAGGGAAATCCTACAGTGGTCAGTGTCACAGAAATAAATACACAGAGCAATGCAGAAAAAAATCACAGAGAAATCACCCAGGGCTGTGCTGTCTCTTCAGCCCCAGGGATGGCAGCAGCTTCTGGGCCAGGAGGGCAGAGAGAGCCAAGGAAAAAAAGTCAGGACTGATGCAGTGAGGAAATCAAGGCAGGAGAGAAGGGAGTCTCAGAGGAAATGTTGTTTTTAGCAGGGCAGTTGGGCATGAGGGGTTTGCAAATGCTTGAGGAGCTGCTCAGGCTGGAGGAGCAGCACTGAGGAGAGGGACACAAATCCAGGTGTTCCTAAAGCACCTGAGGCCAGAGCTCAGGGTCTCAGGTGCTTCAGGTGAGGTACAGCCAGGAGCAAAGAGCCCAGGAGGTTTCCTCATCTTTGCTAAAACAATCCTGGGTGACCCACTGCAAGGTTTGGAGCTGTTTTATTGAGCTCCCGGTGAGCCCCAGAACTGGAAATCAAGAACCACCCATCCCTGAGGGGCCAGAGACAAACCTGTGCTGGAATTCCTCCAGCACCTGTGCAACAGTGCTCAGCTCCATGCTGGAGCTATCTCCTGCCAGCCATGGCCAGGACAGATTGGCTCAGCTGGCAGGCAGAACCAAGGAGGAGAAAACACCAGAGCACGTTCAGTCACTGCAGATATTTAAGTACAATCCATGAAATGTCAGCAGACCCAGATCAGCTTTTCTAGACTCCCTCAATCAGCTAATCCCTTGCAAAACAAGGATAATCTTGGCTCCTGAGCTGTCTAGTCAGGAGCTGCTGGAGTCTGTATAACTGTTTTGGACTAACTAATAACAGCAATAATGCAGTGTTTGTGTCCCTGTGCACTGCCAGCTGCAGAGACTGAGCAAGATTCTGGCCAAAACTGATCTTGGTTTTATCCCATTTGTCTGAGGGCAGCACAGTTTAGACACAGGTGAGTTCTCTCAGTGGTGTAAGTCACAAAGCTGGGCTGGGCTGAGGTGGTGCCCAGGGCAGTAATTCTGTTTAAACCCAAGGCACTGTCCCTTCAGAAATCAGATGTAGCTGCTGTGCCTGGCAACTGCTTGTGATGCAGGGAGGTGGAGCAGCTCTGGGGTCCAGGAAAACATCTCCTGCCTATCTGTACTCCTTGAAGCCTGGTTTTATTTGGGCCACTCCAGATAAGTTTCTATTTCAGAGCCTTTCAAAAGCTCTCGAATTTGAGTCATTGTGAATGAAGTTCATGCTGTTCTCACTGCAGTGATTTGCTCATCTGAAGCATGAGGCATCTGCTACAGGTTGTCAGTCCTAGGACATAAATTCCTCACAACCAGGACACTTTGGAGCTCTCAGCAACCTGGGATGGTGGAAGGTGTCCCTGTCCATGGCAGGGGGTGGGACTGGATGAGCTTTAAGGTCCCTTTAAACCAAATCATTCCATGATTCCAGGATATTCATGATGCACCTATAACTACCCTGAGAATGAAGGCTGCCAGACTTGGAGCCCCACCAGATTTGTGTGCTACCCATTGTTATTTCTATTTCATCCAGTTTCCCTTTCATTTTCCTTATTGAATTTGAATCTGCTTATTTGGATGCTCTCTGTGTTTCTCAAGATCATTTTTCACTGTTTTCCAGCTGTTTGCCCTGTTATCCTAATCCTCTTCTCCAGCAGCCTCCCAGCTTGACCAACCCTTAGTTTTATAACCACCCTCTCCACTTCATCATCTACTGTTTGTAAATATCTACTGTTTGGGGTTTTTTTCCTCTATTAAATAAGTCCAGGGGAATGTAAACAAACACTGCATGCTGGAAGGGAAGAAATCAGGAGCTTTAGAAATCCAATTAGCTCTGAAACCTTGGCACGCTGGCTTGGCTGAGCCCGTGGTGTGAAGGGCTGCAGGAAGCTTGAACAAAAGGCAACCACATCCTTTCAGCACATTCTAAACTCACACCAGCTCTCTCAGGGGCAGATCATTGCTCCTGCAGGGAGGATTGTGCTGCCTGTGCACACAGGGGAGGTCACTCAGCCACCAGCAGCTTCCAGGAGCTGCAGCTCCTGCAGGAACCAGGGGGAACAGGGAGGTTCCAGCCTGGAAATCTCGTGGTGCTCACAGCACAGCCCTGATCAGTCCCTTTCCCAGGGAAAGCTCCACCATGAAGCAGATTGCTGGCACAGCTCATTGCTCATTGCTGCACAGGCTGACTCCTGGGACAGATGGAGATGGGCTTGGTGCTGGGGAAGTTCCCCATGTTCCCTGTCTCAGCACTCAGCTGTCACCATTTGGTGTTTTCCAACCCTTTCCCTCACCAGAGCAGTTTTTAAAACCTTGGCATTTTCTCTTGAAAAGCTCAGATTTAACTCCACTCAGAATGGCTCCAATCTGCACCAAAATGGAACCTCTGAAAGAAGATTGGCCCTTGGGTTGCCTTCCAAGGGTGCCTTTACCAGTCACTAATTACCAATTCTCCCTTTCCATTTTATGGTGTGCAAACAAGGAGGTTTGGAAACACTTCATTTTCAGCCTGTTATTAGTAGAGAGAAGCAGTTTCATGTCTTGTGGCTCCTTAACTTCAGACAATGACAAGGCATGCAGGATCTCCAGTTTCCCAGCTGGAATATCCAGTGGCACACAGCAAAGCCCTTACAGGACTCTGTTGCTCCATTGTATGGCAATAAATCCAGATGTTGAATTTGTTCCAGGAAACTGGAAAGGAGCTCAACACACTCCCCCTCAGGTGTGTTTTCATCTCAGCAAAACTGCTTTTAGAAGATTTTGAAATGCAATTCCTTTGTAAGGCACAGAAAACAGGACCTGACAGCCCCAAATTCATCCCTAGTGACTTGTCCTTAAACCCAGGGAATCCACAGTACTCCTCCCCAGTTATTATCTAATCTAACTATCAAATTCTGAGCAGAACTGATCATTCTATGAGTAATTTATTATACTTAATTGATATCAAACCCACAATGCATTAAAAATGAATGTTTAATTAAAACCTCCTTCAGAGAAGAGTTTTCCTTAATTAAGAGTGCAACAGTGAAGCCATTCCAGAAGATTTTGGTGCTGCCCACCCTGATATTTTAAGGACTTTCCCCAGGTCCACTAAAGTCCTTATGAGCCTTTTCAAAGGGTTTCAAGGACTTCCCTGACTCCAGTGGACTCTGAATTTCAATGTCTCAGTGGTGCTCTGCCTCCATATTCTGCAGAAATGTGAGCAGAATTAATATGGCAAATTGTTTCCCACAGTGTTCCCTAATTTCATTGAGGAGCCTTGACTGACTTTCTCTGTAATAAAACATTCATTATAAAGAACCAGTCAGAGCCTTAATGAAATTAGTTCTTCCTAAATAAAATACTTCTTAATTCCTTTTTATGATACTGGCTCAGTGTATCTCCAAGCTCAACAGCTCCATCAAGCCTGGGGACTGTGGGCAAAAACCTGATCCCTCCAAACAGATGCAGCTGATTTTCTGAAATGTTTCCTGTTCTCCACTTGTGCTTTGCAAAACATGGAACACCAGGAGAGCAATCACTTGGAGCAGGGAAATCCCTCTGGCCACCCCACAGGGAATAAATCACTGAGGAGACAACCTCATGTAAATTTTCCAGGCATTTTAAAGAGCAATTTAAATCAGCACAGGGCAATATTTAATCTCCTTATCAGGCTGCAGTGGGGAAGTGATTGGAGATTAGAGCAGGAAATATCAGTCTGGTGTTCAGGTGTGTCCAGCAGGCTTTGCTTTAGCATTTTATCAAGGCATCAAAACAGCCCACACTTGTTTGCTCCTGACAGGTTAATGCAGCTAAATAAAAGGTATTTTAGTCATTTAAAATAAAATTTAAAAATTTAAGATCAGCATTTAGCTACAGGAATAGAAAGGGTTTGAAACTGAGAAATTCAGGAGTAAGTTCTTGTGTGATATAGATGAAAAAGGCACAGCTCATTTATCTGCATTGGTTCCCAGTTCTCATCTGTAGATTTTCGCTCATTTTATCTGGCCTGTAAATTCCATATTTATTTATTTATTTTATTTATAGCATTTTCTCTGTCCACATTTAATCTGACTAAGAATATTTCAATTTGGTAGAGGAATGTTTTACAGATTCTCAGCTGTTACAGTATCAGAGAAATGCAGATCTTTCAATCCACCTCTGTGGATTCTGTGGAGAAAAAATTGAGACTCCCAAGCCACTTCATAAGGTTTGCTGGACTTTAAGAGCTAAAAATCATTTCTATTTTAAAGGAATTCCAGAAAAAAATTTAAGAATTTCATCAGTGTGAACTCCAAAAAGATCCTTGTACATTATGGTATTTTGTAGTTGTTTTGGAAAGCCACAGAGCTTCTCTTTTCCCTAAACTGAAGGGAAATATCAGCAATTATCACAAAATAAATCCTGCAAAGGTTTTTCAGCTGAGCAAGGGGAAGATTCAGCAGCATCCTCCTCATCTTGGCTGCAGTTATAAACTTAGATCAGCTTTTCCTAGAGCTTTATAGGAATGTAATGGCTCATTCCATGGAATCCCAGGAATTGTCACTGGATCCTTCACCTGAGACATTCAGACACAGTTTTGGGAGCTGCAGGGATTTGGTGCATGCTGGAAACTTTCCAAATGCATTTCGTGGTTCCTCTGCAGTTTGACACGTTGTGCTCTGTAATTCCTGCAGCATCCATCAGGATGGAGGCAGGACCTGCAGGATCTGCAGCAGCTGCACAGAAAAGGCTCTGGCCAAACCCTGCAGATCATTGCCAGCAGCCCTGAGGGACAGGGGCTCACCCTGCAGGAGCCCTGTAAACCCTGAAGTGCAGAGTCCTCAGGAAATCCTTTAAACTCCTAATCTAACCCTGAGTTCCTCAGCTCCAGGGCAGAGCCAGCCCTGGCACCATTCCCAAGCTCTGCCAGGATAAATCTGGGATTGCCTGTAAAGACCCTCTGTGCAGGGAGTGCAACCCAGCCCTGGCACCATTCCCAAACCCTGCCAGGATAAATTCTGGGATTTGGAGCCACAGGACCCTCTGTGCAGGGTGTGCAGCCCAGCCCTGGCACCATTCCCAAACCCTGCCAGGATAAATTCTGGGATCTGGCTGCACAGGACCCTCCATTCAGGGTGTGCAGCCCAGCCCTGGCACCATTCCCAAACCCTGCCAGGATAAAATCTGGGATCTGCCTGTAAAGACCTCCATGCAGGGTGTGCAGCCCAGCCCTGGCACCATTCCCAAACCCTGCCAGGATAAATTCTGGGATCTGCCTGTAAAGACCTCCGTGCAGGGTGTGCAGCTCAGCCCTGGCACCTTTCCCAAGCCCTGCCAGGATAATTCTGGGATCTGGCTGCACAGGACCCTCCGTGCAGGGTGTGCAGCTCAGCCCTGGCACCATTCCCAAAGCCTGCCAGGATAAATTCTGGGATCTGGTTGCACAGGACCCTCCATGCAGGGAGTGCAGCCCAGCCTGGCACCATTCCCAAACCCTGCCAGGATAAATTCTGGGATCTGGAGCCACAGGACCCTCTGTGCAGGGAGTGCAGCTCAGCCCTGGCACCATTCCCAAACCCTGCCAGATAAAATCTGGGATTTGGAACCACAGGACCCTCCATGCAGGGAGTGCAGCCCAGCCTTGGCACCATTCCCAAACCCTGCCAGGATAAAATCTGGGATCTGCCTGTAAAGACCCTCCATGCAGGGTGTGCAGCTCAGCCCTGGCACCATTCCCAAACCCTGCCAGGATAAATTCTGGGATCTGGAGCCACAGACCCTCCATGCAGGGTGTGCAGCTCAGCCCTGGCACCATTCCCAAAGCCTGCCAGGATAAATTCTGGGATCTGGCTGCCCAGGACCCTCCGTGCAGGGCAGGCAGCCCAGCCCTGGCCCCACACACGCTGTGCTGGCTGTGCTGGCACCCCAGAGCTGTTACCCAGCAGCAGAGGAAGTGCTCTTGCATAGCTTTGAGGCCCCAGGCACGACCTCTGCGTTGCTGTGAGATGGGAACCGTGCCCAGAATCACATCCCTCCCCTCCTGACAGCCACCACTGACTCAGCTGCTTTCACAGCTAATCCAAAACCACTCCGGAGGAAAAGGTTCCTTCCCAGCCAGGCTGGGCTGTCAGCTTCCATTTGAAAGGCTCTGCAAACCCAGCTCCAGCTCCTGACAGAGGAATTCTCTCCTGGATCTCCACTCCTTGGTCACTTGAGGCAGACACAGAGGTGTTTTCCCAGAGGGATAACAGATCCAGCTCTGTTTGCCATGAAAGCCTCAGACATTCTTTTCTCCAGCCCCATTTGCTAAATTTAGCTGATCAATTACCACTGAAATACAGGAAGTGGATTCCCCAGCGTGAGCTTTTCATTTGGGCAACCTCGACAGGGAAATGGTTTGGTTGTGAAGGGAAGGGGAAGTGTTCACAGAATGACCTCTTGCTTTGGGTTACACCATTTTTATGAATGTCTGAGATGTGGGAAGTTCCCCAATTAACTTCAGGTTTCGGGAGGTTTGTACTCTCACAGCAATCTGGATAAATGCAGGGGCATTCAGGAGCTGCCAGAGGATGTATTAGAAGTATTAAGGATGTCTGGAAATGCTCTTTTTAAGGGACCTGGGAACACTTTCTTTAAAAATGACCTCTGAAAGCTCTCTGAAGAAGGCACAGCCCTATTCCTTGTGTGCCTTGTGCAACAGCCTGGATAAGGGAGGTTGATCTGTCCCTGGGATCAGGAGATGTTCCTGCAGCAGGTGTGGGCCTGGAAACACAAGGACTGCTTCTTATTTGTTACCCTTCATCAATGATGTGCTCCTTCAGGTTTCCAATAGGAAACATTTCCTCATCAGCTTTAAAAATAACATTTAGTACCAGAAGACCAACACTGAAAGCAACATGCATAAAAGAGTTTTAAAGCACAGTTTGTAACAGTGATCAGTGATGAACACCTTCCCTTCCTAAAGGCAGAACCCACCCCTTATCTCAGATATTCTCTGCTTGTTTCCCCGGACAGGATCCCTGTTTTCGGCTCTGAAGCCCCCTGAGACGATCTTCAAGGTGATTTTTTGGCTCGGCTACTTCAACAGCTGCTTGAACCCCATCATCTACCCCTGCTCCAGCAAGGAGTTCAAGAGGGCTTTCATCCAGATCCTGAGGTGCCAGTGCCACCGGCGCAAGCAGCTGGGCTGGTGGCCCTACAGCTACCGAACGTGGAACCGCTGCTCCCTGGAGCACGGAGCCCGCAGGGACTCGCTGGAGGACAGCGGCAGCTTCCTGAGCGGCAGCCAGAGGACTTTATCCTCGGCATCGCCCAGCCCCGGCGGCGTGAGCAGGATCAGCCAGCCGCAGCTGGAGCTGTGCGCGCTGCCCCCGTGCAGGAACTGCAGCTCGCTGCTCAGCCCGGCCCGGGACAGCGGCGGGCAGCAGGGCCACTGCCAGTTCTTCACCTTCCAGCTGCTGCCCGAGCGCAACGGGCACGGCCCCGGCCCCGGCCCGGAGCCCCCGGGCACGCCCTGAGCGGGCACTGCCCGCGGGGAGCCGGCGGCTGCGGGCGCTGCGGACACTGCCCTGCCCCGCGCCTGGACCCTGCTGTTCTCAGGGGAGGGACAGGGGGACAGAGGGACAGGAGGGACAGGGGGAACAGAGGGACAGGAGGGACAGGGGGGACAGGAGGGACAGGAGGGACAGGAGGCTTCGTGCCACAGCAGTGCCCGGGAGCAGGGACTGCCCAGATCCCCGTTAATTCCCAGAAAAACTACTGAGGGCAGGGAGGGTGCAATGCCCAGGAAAGGGCACAAGGGACTCCTCAGGTGGCCTGGGAGAGCTGAAGAGCCAGAGACAGCTGTGTGGAGAGAGGGTGAAATGGGGTGGGCAGGGTGGGGGTGCCCAACTGTGCCAGGGTGGGGAGGATGGATGGATGGATGGATGGATGGATGGATGGATGGATGGATGGATGGATGGATGGATGATGGATGGATGATGGATGGAGGGATGGATGGAGGGATGGATGGAGGGATGGATGGATGATGGATGGATGGATGGATGGATGGATGGATGGATGGATGGATGGATGGATGGATGGATGATGGATGGATGATGGATGGAGGGATGGATGGATGATGGATGGATGGATGGATGGATGGATGGATGGATGGATGGATGGATGGATGATGGATGGATGGATGGATGATGGATGATGGATGGATGGATGGATGATGGATGGATGGATGATGGATGGATGGATGATGGATGGATGGATGGATGGATGGATGGATGGATGGATGGATGGATGGATGATGGATGGATGGATGATGGATGGATGGATGGATGGATGGATGGATGGATGGATGAATGATGGATGGATGGATGGATGGATGGATGGATGGATGGATGGATGGATGATGGATGGATGGATGATGGATGATGGATGGATGATGGATGATGGATGGATGGATGGATGGATGATGGATGGATGGATGGATGATGGATGATGGATGATGGATGATGGATGGATGGATGATGGATGGATGGATCAATGAGGAATGCACTGAGGTCATTCCTCTCCAGGTTGTCCTTGGCTATGCCCATAATTCCCAGTTGTTCCATACATTGCTGTACACTTGCACTTTACAGATGGAAAACAATGATTAAAATCATTTCTCAACAATTGAAACACTTGCTCCTGTTACTGTAGGGCTGGAATTCAGCCACAATCCCTCATCAGGATTCTCACTACAAATCAAAACACTCGTGGTCACTAGATTTGTCACTGTGGCTTCCCTCATCACCAGCACACGCAACTCTTCCATCAGGAATTAGTTACAGGAGTTCCTTCACCAGGATCTCTTTGGCAGTTTGAAAATTGGGGGGAAACTCCACATGGATCTGAAGGAGGGACTACAAAGATTACAGAGAACAAAGTCTGATACGCCACCTTAAAATATGAAACTTTAGCAAGGCCACCTGACTTGTCCAGATGAGATCTATTCTGAATACCTTCATTTTTTCCCACTGGAATCTTCCACAACCTCCACCAGAAGAAGCCAGCCCAAATGAAGTTGTACAAATCACCCTCTTCCTTATGTTAGTTCTTCTTTTGATGCAATATTTTCCTTTAAAGGAAAAACTATTTGGGCCAGGGCACAATCATAAAGCCTTGAGGGACAAGCCCATTTTTTATTACGGCCAGACTGAGTTTGCCAAGCAGAACATGCAGTGGCACGTGGTGGTGTCTTTTTATGCTCATTCACAGACTGTCTGATGAACCCACTCTGTGGGCAAACAGATTTGCCTCTCTAAATTAATTGCTGCCATTTAACACCCAAGGTGTTCATCAAACACTGAATTTCCCCAGGTTAAGCTGCTGAGGAGGGGCTGCTCCAGAGCCACTCAGTGGAGAGGCACAGCTGGAATGGCTCAGGAGCTTTGTCACAGCCCAGCTGTACAGAAATTAAACCCATTAGGCTTCAGTGCACTCAGCTCTCAATGTGCTGCTCATTTGTGAGAAGAGTTATGCTAAAATCAATCCAGCTGAATGAGGCTGGAGCTGGAGAGCATCCTGCATCCTTTGCTCTTTGAAAATGCAGCTTCCCATTATCTCTACAAATGTAATGGGGAGAGGAAAGAGAGGACATTGTGGTATTACAAAGTACAGTTCCAGTCTGGAAAATGTCAAAATAGCAACTTTCAATTCAGCAGCTGAGCTGTGTGCTCTCAGTTTGTGTGCTTGACTTTCACCTCAGACAAATGAGCAGAAAATTGCCCAGCACAGGAGATAACACAGCAGATATGGGATGGAATTGTGGGTGTGCTCACATGCAGTGTCCTCATCCCACACACCGACCAGCTCATCCCCAGGGAACACACAGGATTCCTGCTGGATTCACTCCACAGGGGCTCCTCACCTTCTCCCAGCTCATCCCCAGGGAACACACAGGATTCCAGCTGGATTCCCTCCACAGGGGCTCCTCACCTTCTCCCAGCTCCTCCCCAGGGAACACACAGGATTCCAGCTGGATTCACTCCACAGGGGCTCCTCTCCTTCTCCCAGCTCCTCCCCAGGGAACACACAGGATTCCAGCTGGATTCATTCCACAGGGGCTCCTCACCTTCTCCCAGCTCATCCCCAGGGAACACACAGGATTCCAGCTGGATTCCCTCCACAGGGGCTCTTCTCCTTCTCCCAGCTCATCCCCAGGGAACACACAGGATTCCTGCTGGATTCACTCCACAGGGGCTCCTCACCTTCTCCCAGCTCATCCCCAGGGAACACACAGGATTCCTGCTGGATTCACTCCACAGGGGCTCCTCACCTTCTCCCAGCTCATCCCCAGGGAACACACAGGATTCCAGCTGGATTCACTCCACAGGCGCTCCTCTCCTTCTCCCAGCTCCTCCCCAGGGAACACACAGGATTCCAGCTGGATTCATTCCACAGGGGCTCCTCACCTTCTCCCAGCTCCTCCATGGTTCCCATTCCAGAGGGCAGGACATGGAGCCCAGGGCTGGTGCACCCCACAAACAGCCCCTGCACCTGGGGAGGCAGAGAAACACCTCACAATGGGGACACACACCACGCTGGCTTTGTGAAATGTTTGCACCCACTGTGATTTTTGGGGACTGCAAGGCTGCAGTTCCACCATCAGATTTAACAACCCCAGGACAACAGGTTTGTCTGCTTGGGTGTGGATTAAACTGAGGGGATAAACCAGGTTTGTCTGCTTGGACTGGAACTAAACTGAGGGGATAAACCAGGTTTGCTTGGGCTGGAACTAAACCGAGGGGATAAACCAGGTTTGTCTGCTTGGGTGTGAATTAAACTGAGGGGATAAACCAGGTTTGCTTGGGTTGGAACTAAATTGAGGGGATAAACCAGGTTTGTCTGCTGGAGTTTGAATTAAACTAAGGGGATAAACCAGGTTTGTCTGCTGGAGTTTGAATTAAACTAAGGGGATAAACCCAGTGTCCCTGGGCAGAAAACAGGGCTGTGATGCCCATTTATGTCACTGTGGCAGGGACAGCTCCCCCTGCACCCCTCTGCTCTCCTGCCTGGGTTAGAGCAGAAAATTACATCACATTTTTACTCAGGTCTAATCTATGACCTGGCTTTTTCCCAGAACAGCCAAAATTCCAGTGCCACATAAGTGCAAGGAGACAGGGAAAGGAAATCTGGGGCTGTAACTGGGAATTTTTTACAACAAAACACATTGGCTGGAGCTGTGCAGAACATTCTCCCTGTCTAGCAATTCCCATGGTCTTTATAGCACTCCAGCCAAGACACAGAGAAAAAGAGAATGGATATTCCAAATTAGTGAGAATCCATCACTGTTTCTCTAATAAGTCAGCCTAAAAGCGGATGTAGTAAAACTTTAATTTATAGCTGTGATTAAATAGCCTTTAATTGCCTATTTCACAATTTCCTTTCAAAATGTTCTTTGGGAAGCACAATTGTTTGATTCCACTGAGACTTGTGTGCAAATGTTTAATTCTGGTGAAGAACCTGAACTTTCTGTGACCTCCAGAAAATGGAAATTATTTTTTCCTTTCCTTGATTTGTCCAGCTTTGGTTTCTTCACCGTGAAGATCAAAAAAAGCTGTGAGGAGGAGTAAATTTCCCATGTGGCCGGGAGCCTGGGGCAGTTGTGCAATATTTGTCCCTCTCCGGAGGGGCTCAGAGTCCATCCCCTGGTACCAAACGGGGCCGGAGCGGAGCAGGACCCGGCTTGGACAATCCAACACCGCCACCTGCGGGATGCTGAGCAGGGAAAGGCACAAATCCCCCCGTGCCCGGCGTTCCCAGGGCTTCACACGGCTTTAATCCAGCCTTTCAACGGGACAGCTTCCCCTCAGGACAGGGGGGACTTGGGTATCCCACGTTCGGTAATTATAAATTATTATAATAGTAATTATAATAAATAATGAAAAGGTATTCTACAAATTCTGGGGTTTATCAACTCGAATTATCACCTGGTTCGTGTTGAATCATCTGCTGTAGGCAGCAGTATGTAGGAATTTCTATAACATATAATTTCTATAATATATCATTTCTATAATATATCACTTCTATAATATTTCTATAATATATAATAATGAGAAGGTATTTTTCAGATTGCTGGGCTTTATCAATTCCAATTATCACCTGGCTCATGTTGAATCTTCTGCTGTAGGCAGCAGTATGTAGGAATTTCTATAACATATCATTTCTATAATGTATCATTTCTATAATATATCACTTCTATAATATTTCTATAATATATAATAATGAGAAGGTATTTTTCAGATTGCTGGATTTTATCAATTCGAATTTTCACCTGGTTTGTGTTGAATCTTCTGCTGTAGGCAACAGTATGTAGGAATTTCTATAATATATAATTCCTATAACATATAATATGAGAAGGTATAATATTATAATCTATAATATATTTATAAATATATTATTATAATTATATATTATAATATATAAAATGAGAAGGTAGTTTCCAGATTGCTGGGGTTTATCAATTCCAATTATCACCTGGCTCGTGTTGACTCTTCTGCTGTAGGCAGCAGTATGTAGGAATTTCTATAATATATAATTTATATATTATATCATTTCTATAACACATAATAATGAGAAGGTATTTTTCAGATTGCTGGGCTTTATCAATTCCAATTATCACCTGGCTCGTGTTGAATCTCCTGCTGTAGGCAGCAGTCTTTAGGAATTTCTATAATATATCATTTCTATAATATATAATAATGAGAAGGTATTTTGCAGATTGCTGGGTTTTATCAATGCGAATTATGACCTGGCTCATGTTGAATCTTCTGCTGTAGGCAGCAGTTTTTAGGAATTTCTAAAGAACCACTCAAGTGCAAAACCTCCCGAGTCTGTGGCTGTTTGTACCCAAGGGTGCTGTTCCATCCCCTGGCACACCTCAAGCCTCCTTTAGGGCTCACATTTGGAATATCTTTAACATTTTAATGTTGTACAAAACCAGAATGGGGTGTGAGGCTGAGCAAGAGGAGCATCATCCCAAAGTTCCTGGGAACACCCGAATATTCCTGAGCTGTACAAACAAGAAATGTTGATGGGGAGAAGCAGGGCCTGGGGACGTGGTGGGGTTGGACACAGCCAAGAGCTGGGGCTGCACCTGGATCAGGGCAGATCCTGGGATCAGTGCAGGCTGGGCAGGCACAGGGGGACAGTCAGGGGGTGGGGGAGAGCTGGGCATGGAAAATGAACCCCTGGGCTGATCCCGGTGGGCAGCAGGAGGGGTGGGGATTGTGCCCCTCTGCCCTCAGGTGAGGCCCCACCTGCAGAGCTGCCCCAGCACAGCGAGGAGCTGCTGGAGCCAGGCTGGGCTGAGCAGGGATGGAGCAGCAGTGCTGGGGGGAAAGGCTGGCACACCTGGGATCGGTCACCTGCACAGGAGAAACTTTGGGGTGGGCTCAGTGCGGCCTCACAGGGCCTGAGGGAGCCAACAAGAAACACGGAGAGAGACGATTTACACCAGTGGGGTCCTGGGGAGAAAGAGGCCACGGGCAGGACGAGGCACCTGCCCTCACCTTCCTCCACCTGCCCTCACCCGCACTCACCTGCCCTCACATAGTCTCACCTGCCCTCACCTGCCAGCACCTATGCTCACCTGCCCACACCTGTCCTCACCTGCCCGCATCTGCCCGCATCTGCCCGCATCTGCCCCCACATAGTCTCATCTGCCTTCCTCTTTCCTCACCTGCCTTCCTCTGCCCTCCCTCACCTGCCCTCACCTGTTCTCACCTGCGCTCCCTGACGTCACAGCAGAGAACTACAGTTCCCAGAATGCCCCGCGCGCTCCCCCTCGCCCATTGGCTGTCGCTGCCGGAAGCGGTTCCCTCGTGCCGGGGGCGTGGCGGAAGCCGGAAGCCGGAAGTGCGGCTGGCGCAGGTGAGTGCGGGCCCGGGGCCCGGGGTCCGGCCCGGGGGGACCCAGCGGGGCCGGGGGCGATGGCCCCGATCTGCACCGTCCCCTCGCTCCGGGCAGCGCGGGGTGGGCGCTGCGAGCCGGGCACGGCGCCCTGGGGGTCGTGGTGGGGCTGGAGGGGCCGCGCTGGGCCAGCCGTGCCGGGGGCAGGGTGCGGGGCGCGGGGCTGGGCCGGGCTGGGCCGGGCCGGCGCCGGGATCCGAGCTCGGCAGTTCCCGCACTCATGGACGCAGTGCCCCGGCCCCGTGTCCCTGCACGGGACATGGAATCCGGGGAAGTTTTCCCTCGCCCCGAGAGATCCGAGTTTCCCGTAGGGATGTCAAGGGCACTTTAAAGATTTGTAAATGTGGATAAGAGAAATTAAATCATTAGGTACACGTAGATGTGTATAAATATGCAAGGGGAGGGGGAAGAGCAGGGCCAGGCTCTGCTCCAGGCCCAGCAGTGGCCCCAGAGCCACGGGCAGGGGCTGAGCCCAGCAATTCCCTGCCCAGGAGGCACAACTGCTGCCCTGGGCAGAGCCAGCCCTGAGCAGAGCCCAGAGCGGGGCTGGAGACTCCCCAGGGGTGTTCCAGAGCCACACGGACACCCCCCTGTGCCCCGTGTTTGGGAATGCAGGGGCTGCCCCAGTGACCCTCTGTGGTCCCCTCCAGCCTCACCCCCGGGCACTGGGATTTGTTTGCTAATGAGTGTGTTAATGATGATTATTGAGTGTCACTCCTTTCTCACTGCACAACCCCTCCCAGGAGCCCAGCATGGAAGAATTTAAAGCTGCAAGCCCACTTGAGGAGTCACTGAACCACCTGAAGCTGTCGGATCAGAAGGCTCCAGAGACTGCCCCCAGAGATGGCCAGCACCCCCAGAGCCTGGGCAGGGGCTGTGCCCCCTCCCCAGGCCAGGATCCCACAGAGGAGTGTTTCCATGACTGTCACGACTCCTTTGGGGCCAAGGGAGCTATGCTGGATGATGAAGGGAACGTTCAGGATGACGGGAGCAGCTCCAGGAAGCAGACAGAGCTAGAGGAAGAATACTTGCTAGAACTAGAGAAAGATATGCCAGAGGAGGAGAAACAGGTAATGCAGACACAGTGCTGGTGTGAAATAATCTGTGTGCAGGTGTGAAATACCTGTGTGCAATGATCTGTGTGCAGGTATGAAACATGTGTGTGCAGTGATCTCTGTACAGGTGTGAGATGATCTGTGTGCAGGTATGAAACATCTGTGTGCAATGATCTGTGTGCAGGTATGAAATATCTGTGTGCAGTGATGTGTGTGCAGCGATCTCTGTACAGGTGTGCAGTGATCTGTGTGCAGTGATGTGTGTGCAGGTGTGCAGTGATCTCTGTACAGGTGTGCAGTGATCTGTGTGCAGTCAGTGTTTGGAGTGTTCTGACACAGAGGCACCTTTAAAGCCCTTGAGTTTGACTGTTCTAAATTCCCTCTTTTAGGTAAGAAACGTTTGTGCCTTTCCTTGCTGCTCTCACTTCTCACGTTTCAGGGCAGGTTTTTTGTGCCTGAGCAGTGGGTGGGGTGGCTGTGACTCAGAAATCAGTAATTTCAGCAACAAAACTCTCCCTGTTGCTGCTGTCACTGTGCAAGGTGCCTCTCCAAAACCCAGCGGATTTCAGGATGGTTTTCCCCAAAAGTTGGTTATGGGAATCCAGAGAGCAGGGGTTCAACTGGAATAGATCCCTGTGGGTTATTGGGGCTTTAATCAAACAAAACCACATTAAATCTGTGGGATTGTTTGCTTTCACTGCTGTCACATTGGACAAACTCATCCTGCAGCAGGGAACAGACAAATGCAGTTTTTCATCTGTGGAAGCAATCTTTGTGTTAATGTAGAAGTTCCTTGAGGGGGAAAAGCAACACTGGGGAAGGACAACATGGGGTAGAGTCTCCTTGGAGTAGGAGTGAGACTGAAAGTGCTTCTGGTGTGTGCTGGAGCTGCTGGGAATCCCTTTGGATCTCACTTTGGGCTCTGAATGGGCAGAGTGATGCTGCCAGCTGTAATTCAGCAGTGAAGAATGGGGGGTGGCACTGTCAGGAGGTGTTCTGGGGCATCCTTTGAGGATTTCAGTGCAAGCCCCTGCCCAGAGCCAGGGGCAACTCTGGCACATCCCCTCTGGCTCCCTGTGCTGCTCTTTAACTCTCCTGGAAACTTTTGTCCTGTGTTTAATTAGAATTTCCTTTATTGCAGAGCCCTGAGCATCCTGGAGTCCCTGTGGGAAGTCAGGGCCTTGTTGTTGCTGCTGTAGGAAGGAGTTTGTTTGATTTGTTTGATCTGGTTTTTGCCCAAAACAGAGCATTCTCCAAATGCATCTCTCAGGTGCTGAGCAGAGGGCAAAAATCCTTCCTTGCCCTGCTCACACACAAACATCATTTCATTGCCCTTGGGTTTTTTCCAGTGTGAATGAGCAGTCCCTTTTTCTCCTTGTGTTTATTCCTGTCCACTGAGGAGCACTGTCATCATGAGTCACACTGGGGCTGCAGCACCTGCCTGGCACTCCAGAGCTTCAGAGAAAAACTGCTGGAAACTGGGGGGAAATTGTTCTGGAACTGAACTCTGCAAAGAGCAGCAAGCCTGGCAATTGGCTGTGTTGATTTTCCTGCTGTTCCTGGTTTGGGTGTATTTTTAGATAATCATCTCATTTTGCACATGGATCTTTGCCTGCTGTCAAATGACCAAAATAATTGGGAATGTTGAATCTTGGCACTCAGCTTTGTGGAACTCCACTGAAAGGGGCTATGGCAGTGCAAAACAACAACTGCTTCAAACTGGGAAGGTTTCCTCAGAGAAGGGCTGGAGGCAGCTGCAGCTCTCATCTTTCTGTGGGTTTATTTCCAGTGGTGTTGAGCAATTCTGCCCTTCAAGGTGGTTTGTGATTTCAGCTACCCAAACTGAGGGATTCTGTCTCTCATCAGCACCACAAGTACTGCATCAGCAGCTTTTTATGTTCCTCTGAGACATTTCTGCATCTTGCAAGTTTTCAGATGTAGTTTGTTTCTCTAGCAAAGGATTGCTGGTGTCTGATAGAAGCAGAGCTGCAGAACTCTGGATGCAGAGCAGGATCAGGAGCTCAGGCAGCTGTGACAGCCACTGAAGTGGCCCCTTCCATGATCTCCCCCTGGCCAGGTCACTCCTCAATTGCTGCTCCAACTCTGCTCCTTGTACTTTTACTGATGGCCATGAATTTATTTTTCAAAGTGAAACATTCTGTATGTTCTGATTATAAAAGTTTCTGTTAAATGCTGCAGCTTTTAAGGAAAAGTCCTGCAGTCCCAGTCTGAAAACAGTGCTGTACATTCATTTATTGAGACCTTTTTTAAACCTTTAAAGCCTCCTTCCAGTGACTCAAAAGGTTGGGTTTTTTTGAGAAGGGCAATGTGATTTTTTAATTTATTTTTATTGCAGCTGCAGCAAATGAGACAGAAATAGTCAAAGTGGTTTTTGGCTGCTGAGGTGGGGAGCAGCCTCAGCAGTGCTGGGTCATTGTGAGCACTCAGGGAGTGCAGCTCTGGGGGTGGTGGCTCCCAGGGAAATCAGGCTGGGATTTTGGATGCAGGGCAGGGCTGGTTGAAGCAGACATCAAACAGCAGCCTGGGGCTGGCACTGGGGAGATGGGTTTGAGTTGGCTGCTTGTCTAAAGCACAAAACCTGCCCAGGAGCTGGTGCTGCAGCACCAGCCATAACCTGGGCTCAGGGCACCAGGAGAGCTGGGTGTGAGCCCTGCCCCAGTCAGGTTTATGGAGCTGCACCTCCTGAGGTTGGGGTTGTGTTCCAAACCCCACTGCTGTGTTCAGCAGCTGCAATGAATGGGCTCTGTGGAGTGGTGTTCAGTGAAGGGCTGTAGGAAAAGCCTCTGATTTATTCTGGAGATGCAAAGGCAGAGCCTGGGCCTGGCTCTGGGTGTTACAGATTCCAGCAGCTCAGAGGAAAACTCTCACCTGTGCAGAGGCTGCTGCAGCTCAGAGGGAAGGAGAGGGAGGGATTGTGTGTTTTCTCTAATTACATCTCAAGAGCCCCACACAGGGAGATTTCTGATGTTAAGCAGCAGGATTCCTCCCAGGGATACCCTGAGAAATCTTCTGTGCACAGAGAAGAAAAATAAGAATTTGCAGGGATATTAAAACACAAACCTGTAAGAAGTTCTCAAAACCACAGCCTGGTTCCTTGCCTGGGCTTGCACCTCTGAGCTTTTTAAAGATTGAAATTCACCTTTGCAGGGTTTGGTTGTTGTTTCACAAGGCTGCTGCTGCTGCCTCAGCAGAGGCACTGAGCAGCAAATTGCTTTTGATGCATTCCAAGCAGATTTTTCTGGCTGCTTGTCAGTGCCAGTGATGGCTTTGACGTGGGGCTGCTCTGCAGGATGGATCTGAGGACACCCAGCAGCTGTGGCAGGGTCATTGTTCAGCCTGGCCAGCCCTCAGGGCCACCCCTTCATGAGGAGTTCATCCAGTCAGGACTCCCAGTCCCTCAGCTCCTCCATCCTGGCAGGTGCTCTCCTGTCCTGTGGCAAGGACTTCAGCACCTGGCCTCTAATTTTGGATTTGGAAGCCTCTAATTTTGGATATGTGTTCTGTGAGACAATAAATATCCAATATTGCTCCTGAGCAGTTCCTTCTCTGGCCTCTCCATGTGCCTGGGCCTGCAGCTGGCTGGAGCACAGTTCCTGCTCTGACAGCAGGAGTGGGTCAGCAGCACAAGCAGGAGGAGATTCTTGAGCAGTGTCTTGTGAGCAGCTCTGTAAGAATGTGCTAGAACTGAATTTAAGAAATAGGATTTTTGAGTGATGCCTGAGATTCTTGCTGGGCTAAACAGTAAAATTTCCTTTTTTAATCCCCCTGTTTCTGCAGGCTTTAGGATATGTTAGGGAACATTGGCTTAGTGAAGACATTTCCTTTAAGCTGCCCCCTCCTCACCCTTCCTTTCCTCCCTGGGCCTTTGGGTTGATCCCATTGTTTCCATGAGGGGAAGCTTCTGTATAGAATAAAACATCCTGTTACAAGTTCTGAGTTAAAGCCTGGAGAAGAACATTTGAGCAGTAAATCTGTATCTGCTGGAGTCATTAATTGCAAGAGCTGCTGAGAAGAATTTGAATAAAAGCTGGAATTAGAATCTCCCTGTGTGATCTATAATTCTTTGAGTTTTAAACAAGCAAAACTCTTCTGCTGAGTGCCAATTAAATAGGAAGAGGGAAAATTCTCCCTTCATGTCCCTTTGAGTGCTGCTGTCTGCTCTGAGTCCTGTGTTCAGTTGTGCATTTCTGTGCAGGGAGTGCTGCTGTCACACCCAGGCCTTTCCCTTTGGCTTTGTGGGCAGCTCCTGTCCCTGCCCAGGCTGTCCTGTGCTCACCAGGGATCAGTGGCACTCTTGTCACCCAGCAAGGGCCACACTCAGGCTGGGCTTAACTGGGGCTGCCAGGGAGGGCTGTGCCCTCCTTCCCTGGCCTGGCACTGCTGCTTCCAATTCCATTTGGTGATTTGGAAGCAGAAGGAGCAAAGTTCTTTTCCATGGAGTGCCCTGGCACCTCCCAAGTGCAGCTTTGGGGCTTTGGGGGTGACTCCAGCCTTACCCTGGGATGCAGGATGGAGCAGTAGCTCCCCAAAACTGCAGGGGGAAGCAGACAGCTGCTGCTGAGGGACTGAGCAGCTGAAAAATGCATTCCTGATCTGTTTAAAATGCCAGCCCCCGTGCCCCCTCTGAACTGCAGGAATTTGATGTCCCTGGTTTGGGTGACCTGCCCAAGGGACTCAGGAAGGCTCACTGCAGGTAGAACCTGTCCAGAACAGGAGCCTGGAGCAGGTCCCAGCAAAGGGAAATGCAGGGTCAGTCCCAGCACAGCAGCAGCCAGAGCAAATGTTGGGGGCAGTGGCACCAACTGAGGCTCCCACTGGCTGCTCAGGATTTCACTTCCAGCACTTTCTGTTGCATTGCTCACTTCCCAAGGAAACAGGGAATCTGTAGGTTGCTGTCTTCTCTATTAATGCTGTTATTATTATAAAATTACATTTAATATCCAAATAAAATTTATTTATAATTGAATAGTTATAAATAAATTCTGTAAAATTCTATTTTATATCATGTTTTTCTTGTTAACCCTGCATGCTTTGGCAGAGCAGCTGAGTGCAGGGGCTGTGTGGGATTTAGGTTTGTACTTTATTGTCACAAGGCCAGGCTCTCCCTTGTCATGACTTGTGATCATCTCCAGCAGCCCTGGCTTTGCCAGGCAGGTTTGGGTTAAATACTGATTTTTTCTGAGTAGGGGATTGGAATTCAGCATCCAAATTTAAACATTTCTAATCAGATCCTGATAGAATCATCACCACTTGCATTCAGTTATTTCTTCTGAACTTCAAAATAATATTTAAACCACATCACAGTCAGTGCCTGCCATGCAAAATTTGCCATCTTTGCATTACTAAAATCCACAAAAAACCCCAAACCTTCAGATTTTGCTGCCACTGAAGAGCAGAAAATGCTCAGTGGGGAGCTGTGGGTGCCTGCAGGGCTGTGTGTGAGCAGCCCTGGGGCAGGAGCAGCCAGGGTGGCTTTTCCTGGGGTTCTGGATTCAGGCTGACCTCAATCCCTGCCAGGGCAGCTCCTGGGTGTTGGGGACACTGTGGGGACCCTGCACATCCCTGGGGCTGATCCATCCCAGAGTGCTGGAATTCCCCAGGGCAGGGCTCAGTGCTTTGGGGCTTTCCCTGGATCTGAGCAGCTGAGATGGAAATGCTGAGAGTTGTTCTGTGCTAGAATTTCTGTTCCAGGAGTGTCTGGATGAGGAATAAATAATGCATTTATTTCACACCCAGCCTGCTTTGCAGGGCAGTGCCTTTAGCATTGAGGGGCTCATCCATTTTTCATGCTCTCACATTTTGTGGAAAAGCCAGAGGAATTGGCTTTGAGTGTTGCTTCTTGGTCAGTGATACCTGAAATGCAAATCCATCCATGTGCAGGAGGCTCCCTGCAGGCTGCTCCTTTTTAAAAATACTTTGGCCACTCAGTTTGGAAGTGAAACCCATAAACCAGGGATCTGTTGAAAATGTTGGTCAGGCTCTCACAGAAATGCAAGTTTTGAACCATTGCTGCTTTGCAGGGAGCTGAATAAATTACAAAATCATACTCAGAGCTCTTGAAAGTGCTGCTTTGTTGCTTTGTTGTTTTTCCTTTTAGTCCTTTTTTAATATAAAGCTTATTCTTCTGAAGCTTTTTTGCTGCAAATCACTTTTTATATTAGCATTTAAGGTATAATTAGGGTAAACATCTAATATTTTAAAATAATTTGGATAAAATGAAATAAAATATTGATAATACAGGTGAAACTTTTCATCCAGCATCCTTTGATTCCAAGGTTTCTGCCTCAGGACTGCTGTGAGCATGCTGCAGTTGTGTTGATAATAAAAATCCTTTCATTCTTGTGGAGCTGTAACTGAACCCTGTGCAGCAGAGAGTGCTCGTGGCACTGAAAGGCCACTTCTAAATAGGTCATGAGCAATGAAGTCAGGGGGGTTTGTGTTTCAGGCAGCCCTTCCCCTCACTGAGGGCATCTGTGGGATCTTTCCAGCAGGATCCTCCTCTCAGGCCTGCCCTGAGCTCACATGGGGCTGCTTTGTTCAGTGCCACAGAGCTGGGGATCATTGTCACCCTTTGTGCCCTGCAGAATATGTAAAATGCCTTTTTGTGGGCTCCAGGCAGGAATTCCTGTTTGCTCCCAGGAAAACTGAGGTGTAGCAGTTCCCCATTCCCTGTGCTGAGAGCAGAGTTCTGCATCACACAGAGATCTGGGATTTTCACCCAGCCTCCAGTGTGGAATTGGTATGTTCATGTTCAGAAAGCACCAAGTGTGTCCCTTGGGGTGCTGTGGAAGGGTTTGGGGTTTGTCAGCCCTCCCTGGGCACTTCCTGAGCAATGGGCATGGTTTGTGTGCCCTGTGTTTGTGGGCTTTCTTTCAAATGTGAGCAGTGATGGCTACTGGAAAAGCTATTTAATAGGAACAAATAAATAAATATTTATTTATAAATAAATAAATATTAATAAATTAATAATAAATAAATATTTATTTATTTGTTCCTATTTAACAGGAAATAGGAACAAATGTGATGGTCTGGGCATGTATCAAAGGGGCCAGGTGAGATTCTGCTGTGGAATTTTATGCCATGGCTCAGTGTCCTCCCACTGAGGCTGATCTGTTCTCAAGGTGTGCCAGTGGTCAGAGGAATCAATTCCCAAAGCCACAGAAGCAGGAGGCAGACCCTGGGGTTTGAGCTGTTTGTCAGCTCCCTGGCATAGCTGGGAGCTGCTGCAGTGCTCCACACTCTGTACTATATTTAGCTGTTTCCAAGGAGATGTTCTGTGTGATATTGATAATTGCATTAATCCTTGATTCACACAATCTGCAGGAAAGGAAACTGCTCCTTTTCCTACTGTTGGCTTTTAATTGCTCAGTGATCTGTCATTTACAGACACCTCCATTGAAGTCCTTTGTGTGCTGGGAAAAAATCCAGAGCTCCAAGGATGGGTGTTGCAGCATCCTGAGCTCTGTGGGGTTCCTGCCCTTGCCTGCTTTGTGGCAGGGCTGTCTGGGGTGGCAGGGGTGGCTTGGGGACATCCTGGGGTTTCTGTGTCACAGGCTGGGAGCCTGAGCCTGGCCTCCCCTTGTGCCAGGGTGTTCATGGCTGAGAACACAGCTCTGCTCACACTGCAGTTCCCACTGCACAAACAACCTGCTCTGGGGGTTCTCTTTCTCCCCCTAAGAAACCTTTCAGGGCAGAAATCTTTCTCAGCCTGAACCTTTTCCTTGTGCACCTCTGAAAATAACCAGAATTGCTGAAGTGGAATTATTTCAAGCAAAACTTGTGGGACTTTACATTTAAAATATATTCTGCACAGTTGACCTGCAGTGAGTGAATTAAATGGAGTTGGAAAGGAGAAGCAAACAGCCAGTAAAAGCTGATGTGTTGGTTTAGAGCATGGAATTCTCCATGGATGCTCTCCCTGCATCCTGGTGGCTGTGGAGTGGAGCTTTTTAATTGCCTTGCTGTTCCACTCCAGTGTTCCATGGATATAGAAAGTGTTTCATGTCACAGGGTCTACAGGCAGATCTTGGCAGAGTTAAAACTCTTCAGGTTCTGTTTTATTCTGCTTCCCTTCCATACTTTATTTGGAACTGCAGCTGACCTAGTTGCTCATTTCAGTGAAATACTCTGAGACATTGTCTTTCCTTTTGTAGAAAAGAAGAAAGGAGAGCACGGGGCTGAAGGAGAAAGGAAATGAGCACTTCAAGAAAGGAGGTGGGTTGGTCATGTGTGAACACCCTGTGGGTGCTGGATACCCCACATTAGTGCTGAGCCATCCTGGGGGTGCTGCAGGAGGCTCTGAGGAGGACCTCACACCATCCTTGTTGAATTTTATCACCTCTTGCATTTTTCATCCAGCTCTAGAGAAGAGACACAGCTCTCAGAGCTCCTTTAGAGTTGTTTAAATCCAAAGGTTTGGATACTAAAGCAGGATTCCCATGAAAACCATGGATTTTGGGCTGCCTTCCAAGAGCCAGGGTTTCTTTCTCTGATCAGAAAAGGCTTCCCTGGGGCTCTGAGTTGTGCTGAGAACTGATGCAAGATCTGGGGCTCTGTAGCTGTCTTGTACCTTTATACATTGATTTTAGTGAACAAACAGAAGGGGGGAAGTGGTTTTGACACCTGCCTTTGATTGCATCTGCTGTGGGTGGAGGATTCCCAGAGAAAGCAGGAATTGCAGGTTCCTGATTTCCTTCCTCAGCCAGCAGGACACAGGCAGGGAATCTGTGCCCTGAGGAGCAGGCAGAGGCTGGAGAGGCCTCATGGAGTCCTAAGGGAACACAGCTCTGGAATGATTGAACACAGCTCAGGGTGATCCCCAGCTCTGGAATGATTGAACACAGCTCAGGGTGATCCCCAGCTCTGGAATGATTGAACACAGCTCAGGGTGATCCCCAGCTCAGGGTGATCCCCAGCTCTGGAATGATTGAGCACAGCTCAGGGTGATCCCCAGCTCTGGAATGGTTGAACACAGCTCAGGGTGATCCCCAGCTCTAGAATGATTGATTGAACACAGCTCAGGGTGATCCCCAGCTCAGGGTGATCCCCAGCTCTGGAATGATTGAACACAGCTCAGGGTGATCCCCAGCTCTGGAAGGCATCAGAGAGGGCAGGAGGGAGGTGCTCAGGCCAGGAGAGCCACAGGCCTGGAGTGTTGCTGGAGTCTCACCCCAGGCCTCTCCCTGATCTCTCAGTCAGGTGAAGATGATGTGGCCATAAAAGCTCCCTGCAGCTGCTCTGAGCAGTGCAGTGACAGCTCTTAGCACTGCATCCAAGGGGATTCCACCTCTGCTCAAAGAGGAAACAATGGCAGGGATGGGAATTACATCCACTCCTGCTGCACTTGGTGCATTCAGCTCAGTGTATTCCTGCTTTTATAAGCAAATTTACATAAATCCTAAAACAATCAATTGTATTTATGAACTGAGTAATTATCTTGGAGAGCAGCTACTGACTGTGGTGTCACATCAGCAGATATTGAGAACTGTTTGCCAAGGAGCCTCAGCCATGGGTTCAGTTTGAAATGAGTGGTTTGGTTTGGGTTTTGTTGCCCTGCAGACTATGGGGAGGCAGAAGACTCCTACACCAAGGCCCTGCAGATCTGCCCAGCCTGCTTCCAGAAGGACAGGGCTGTTCTGTTCTCCAACAGAGCTGCTGCAAAAATGAAACAGGTAAGTGCTGCTTTCCTCCTGTGTCACCCTGGCCTGAGTGTGGCACAAATGCAATTGGGAAGGGATCAGAGCCTCCAGGACCATCCCCACCCTGTCCCCAGCCCACAGCACCGAGTGCCACCTCCAGGGCTGGGGACATGAAGAAATGTGACTTCAATCTAACCAAACTGTTTTGTGTTCTAGGACAAGACAGAGGCTGCCCTGAGTGACTGCACCAAAGGTACTTTTTGCTCTCTGTGCTGTCCTTGTGCCAGATTTTTGTACATAAATTGTGTCCTTTAGTGCCTTTACTGCAGAGCTGTAATTTTGGGCATAAGGGTCTTTAAAGAACTGAAAGCACCTGATTTGTATTACTTATTTTGTAAAATGTCTGTCAAACCTTTCCTGCCTGCAGTAATTTACTTTCTATTCTCTTGTACCATAAGGCTGCAGTTTGTACTTGTTTTTAAGAGGACAATCTTTTCTGTGGAAACTGTTTCCCACACCTGTGATTTCAAACCCACTTCCACCTGCTATCCCCCCCAAATCCTGGTTTAATCCCAGGTTCCAAAGCCCTCTGAGGCTTTATAGAGTTAACAGCATTATCAAATCCCTTTCCTGCACAGCTTTTGCTTTGTCACCAGGGCTTATGTTCCCCTGTTCCTGCCCTGCACAGTTCTGTCTCTGCACCTTCTGGTGGAATCAGTTCAGCTGTGCTTTGCTTTATTGCTTCCACCCACTCACCCACCCTCGAGTGTTTGTTAAACTCCCTGTGACAGCTGGGGAAAAAATCCAAATTACCAATCAGAGAACTAATCCAGTGGCTGTGTGCCAGCCCTGCCTGCACAGAAATGGGAGCTGTGCTTGCTGAAAGGGCTCCTGGAGGTACCAAATCCTCCCTGGCCTCTCTCACTGGGGCTTTGCCTGGTTTTGGAGCTGCTGCTTTCTGAAAAACACCTTGAATTTTGCAGTGGCTCAGAGGAAATCAATGTGCTTTGAGCAGAGAGGCTTCAGCTGCCAGGGGCTGACACTCCCCAGGGACTGGAGCACAGCAGAGCAATTCAGTCACCTGCAGCTTGCTGACTGTGCCACTGCCTTTGTCCTTGCCAGAAGATAAACTGGAATATTCACCTGGATAATCTGAGATTTAATTGTCCCCAGAACCATTTTAATGAGCTGGGAGTCATAAAATGGACAGAGCTCTTTCTGTGATGAAAAATCTTTCACATTCTCTGTTTCTGTGGTGAAATCTTTCCCATTCCCAATTTCTGTGGTGGAAAATGGATGAAGGAATTCTTGAGGAATTACCATGTGGAGGTGGCTGCTGAGTTTAGCATTCAGTCTGAACTGTCCTGCACAGAGCCCTGGCTGCCAAGGGAATGAGGGGAGGAAGAGCAGAGATTCAGTCAGGATGCCCCTCTGCCAGCTCTCAGGGCTGAAATCACTGTTTGTGCATTCCCAACACAACCTGAACTGTTTGATATGAAATTCAGAAGAGCTCCAGAAATTCTCCTGGAGTTTGTCTCCACTTGAACTGAGATAAGCATGGCAAGGCTGATTTTCCCTGCTGTGTGTGTCTGGAGGGATGTTTAACTTTAGCTGCAATCTAATAATAGCCACTTGCTAAACACACAAAAACTGAAATATCTTGCAGGTCCTTAAAGTTTCTGTAGCATCACTTAGAATCCCTGCACGGATAGGATTGCACATTTAAAGCTTTGTGATCATAAATCACTTCCATCTGTGAGAGGTTGTGGACATTAAATGAAATATGATCATGAGACTGTCCCAGGCAGCTGCTTCTGAATTCCAGCTTAGCTTTAAGCTGTGCCTCTACTTGATCCTGAGTTACATTCTAAGGACAACTTACAAATGTAATACACACTGGAGAATTCATTTGAGGGCTGGAGAAATGTCTCAAGGACAATCCTGGGCTTTGCTTTTGTTTTGCAGCTGTGGAATTAGACCCTCACTATGTCAGAGCTTTGCTGAGGAGAGCAGAACTCTATGAAAAAACAGAAAAATTAGATGAAGCTCTGGAAGATTATAAGGCAGTCCTAGAAAAAGACCCCTCAGTTCATCAAGCCAGAGAAGCTTGCATGGTAAGCTTAAGCCTTTCAGTGAACTTTGGCCTAACTTATTTTTCATTATTTTAGTTCAGCTTCACACCAGTGAACCTGCAATGGATTCTGCCTCAGAAGGAAAAAGAAACTCACATGCATCACCTGCAGATTTGTCTCTAAACCCACTCTGAATATGTTGTTACAAAAATCTTCTTGAAAGGCTTAATTGTTTTAAGTCTCCACTTGGGAAAATAAATCATTAGCAGTGATTGTGCCCCCCTTTTCCCCACACTGTGGTGTTGTAAGTGACAGATTAGGAACAGCTTTTATGGCATATTAGGCAAGAAACCTTGCCTGGAATGATTTCCTGGGGGACTGGATCAGTTGCACTGATGGCAGAAAATATTCTGCTTAACTGAGTGAGTGCTGTTGGTGGTGAGGAGTGACCCCATAAAACAGCTGAGCTCCCATAAAGGACCTGGAGCTGGGCTGGGAGCAGCTCCCCAGGGAATGGGCACAGCCCAGAGCTCCAGCAGGGCTGGGCACTGCTCCAGGGATGCCCAGGCTGGGGTGCTGGGCTGGATGACCCTGCTGGTCTCTCCCCTCTGAGGATAACCTCAGGGCTGGCTGGTTCTGGTCAGGCTGGGTGGAACCCCAGCACTGTCCCTGGAGCCCTGCAGAGCCAGGATTCCTGCCAGTGGCTGTGCCCTGGTGCTCCCACAGCTGAGCCCTCACCCAGCCCCAGCAGGGCTGCTGCTCCTTCAGACCCAGTTCAGAATTTATTCAGTGTTTATCCCTGATTTCTGTGCCTGGGCAGTGCAGAGGGTGGGGTTCACCCCCTCCTGCTCCCTGAGCTCCTTGGCCAGGCAGAGCCCTCTGGACAAAATGCCCTCAAATTCCCCTGCCCTGGCATTCCTTCAGCTGGTCCTTGTCAGATTTGAGGGAAGAAGCAAACTATTGAGACTGAAGCTTAAAACTCCCTTCTTGAAAACCTATTAAGGAAATCCTGACAGCTATAATTTTACACTTTTCAAATATTCATCATAAAGCTCTACATTTCATCATGAAACCCCCCAAGTTTCAGCTGTTGACTCCACATACCTGGTTACATCTCTAACCTGGAGGAGGCTGAGAAGCTTTGCTCTGTTGTCAGGTAAAAGTGTCTCTGCTTTGCAGGAATATCACAGGATCTTTTCCCTCTCACTGGCAATGAAAATGATGCCTCAAGAAAATCTGCAAATGGGTTTCATTCACAGTTAGAGCAAATCTTCCTCCTCCCTGCCCACAGGAATGATCTCACACTGCTCTAGGGAATGTCATGACCCTGTTAAATGACAGATTAAAATATGACATGCACAATAATTCTTTGATTCCTGATTTGGTACCTGCTCCAATACTTGAGCCCTGTTTGGATTTCAGGAGTGCAGAGCTGGGGTTCTGGTTTCAATCCTCAGTTATTTTGGATTTTTTCAATGCTAGACTAAGCAGTTTGCAATTATCATGCTTGTGCTCAAATCTCCCCTATTGCTGCTTTCCCAGAAAGCTTCATTATATGGAAGCAGTGCTTAGGGTTGGGTTTTCACAGGTGTGTAACTGCTGGGAGAATTCAGCCTCCACACAGTTTTTGAGGGATTTTAGGGCAGGTGAAGAGATTTCCCAGAAGCAGCTGTACTTTGGGATAAGGATCACAGGCACCAGATAAAAATGGGTTTCCTAAGGGCATTCCTGAGTGGGAGATGCTGAGGCTCTGCATTAGCAGTGTTCTGGAACTGCACAGCAGGATTTGTGTCTGTCCCTGCTGATGTCCAAAATTGGAGCATTAGTGAAAGCAGGGATCTGATTCCAGTTTTTCTCTCTCTCCACAGAGATTACCACAGCAAATTGAGGAGAGGAATGAAAAATTAAAGAAAGAAATGTTGGGTGAGTAGCATGTACTTTGATAAAAACCTTCATAATCTATTAGGAAAAATGCATGAATAGAATCTCCTGTATAAAATTTAAAGGAGGTAAATCTGAAAGGAAATATTTGTTCAGTGTTAAACAAAACTCCTGATTTCTTTGTAGTTCTCAATTCCTTGGCTTCACCTTCAGTAAACTGGAGACAAGGAATTCTCCCATGCAGAAAAAGCCACGAGTTCCATTTAAAGAAAGAAAACTTAAAACCTTCTAAAACAATTTCATATTGGTGTATGCAAGAGCTGGGGAAGGTGATTTGACACAGCCCAACTGCTCAGCCCTTTCTCCCTGCAAATAAACCCTCAAATTAAACATTCCCATGAAAGGGATAACCCAGGGCTTTCACTAAACCTGTGCCTGAAGGAACTCCCCCAGCTGGAATAACTGGGCACGTTTGATCTGGGGGCTGAAGAAATAAATGTGATTCTTTCTGTAGCACTTCCAGCCCAGAGACCTCCAAGTGTTCGTGTTTGCCTTGATTTATTCAGCATTTCATTGCCTTGATTTATTCAGCATTTCATTGCCTTGATTTATTCAGCATTTCAGCATTTCATTGCCTTGGTTTATTCAGCATTTCATTGCTCTTTGGTTGGAGGCTGAATTGGACCTAGCCAGGGTGAGCACCAGGAGTGGAATTACCATTCCTAAGGCAGTGTTTGGCTGCTCTGCAGAAAATCAGGTTAAACCAACTCAGCCTGTCTTTGACACTGATTCTTGGTGTATTTGGGAAGAAGAGACTGTTTCAGCTTATGCTGATGTTTTTCTGTAATTTCTTCTCTGCAGCCTCTGATTTGCTCTGGCTTTGTTCTGCTCTGACCTAGCAGAGTGTCAGTGAGGCTTTGCAGAGCTTTACAGGATCACAGCCTGCTTCCCCCATTGTGCTGAGAACAAGCCCCAAATAAAGCAGGTTAAGGGTGGTGGGGCTATAAATAAATGACAAATGCAGAAAATCTCCGGAAGGATCAGGCCCATGGGTAGGACATGGGGTGGGTTTCAGCACAAAGTAATATGAAAATAATTCCTGATCTTTGGTGAACTCTAAAGGGCCTCACTAATCACGAGGGATTTGACTGGAACAGTAAATCCAGCCCCTGCACTGCTGCTTTTTCTCTGGGTGTCAGACTAGGTGGGATCTTTTAACAGTGTTAATACTTTAAAAGTGGCAGTTGAGATTTCAAACCTGGGCTGGGCTTTTGGGAGCCACTCAGACTGTTCCTGTAGGGATTCTGGAGAGAGAAATCCCTTCTCAGTGATGCCACACAAGGAGTTCAGGGAGCTGGAGAGCCAGACTGAGCAGGGTAGGACAACACAGAACCTGTGTTCATCCCCAGCCTCGTGCTGGCAGGGTTGTCACAGCTCTGGTTAAGTGACAGTGATGGTGGCAGTGCTGGCTGTGGCTGTCACACAGACTGAGGGGTTTCTATAAAACATTCTCCTGAAATGAAGTCAGGAACGTGGGCAGCTCCTGCTCCTGAGTGTTCCAAGGTTCCCTGTGTGCTGCTGTTAGGGGAGGCAGTGGGGATGCCATGGAGCAAGGAAACACTCCCAAGGGTTGCAGGGTGCTGCAGCTGTGTCTGAGGTCAGGAAAGCCTGCAGGGGAGCTTGGATGGGAGTGCTGGAAGGTGTGGGAGAAGAGAAACTCGATGGAATGTGGTGGTTCTGAGATTCCTTTGGATTGTTTTGTTGTACAGTGAATTTGTTTGGAGCTGTTCCCACTTTCCCACCCTTTCTGTGGCATTTCCCACTGCCAGGATGGAGCTGGCTTGTGGCACTGTGGCTGGAGCTGGGTGACTGGGCCTGGGCAGTGCCACGGGGACATTCCTGCCTGCCCAGGAGGCAGCTCAGGTGCCTGGGTTGAATTCCAGACTTCTGGGCTCCAGCACAGCAAGTCTGAGGCATCCTGACAGTTCAGGCCAGGCCTGCTGCAGGAGCACTGACTCCAAACTGAAATTAGGAGCAGTGTCCCAGTCTGTGCTTTGGCTCCTTTGGATCTTGGGCTGATCCTCAGGCAGTGAATTGGCCTCTCCTGCTTTTGCTGAGCTTTTATTCTTTCAACTCAAGCAAGGCCTGGGTTGCCCAGCCCTACTGTCCTGGAACTGGAGCTGTGTACAAACAAAGCCAGATAAATGGAGTGCATCCTCCTCCTTCCCAAGGAGTTTCCTGTTTCCCAGGGCTGCAGCTCATTTCTGTCAGAGGCTGAACCCCTGTGCAGTGTTTGTGTGTAAATGACCCAGAGCTCACATTCCTGGCTGGATTTTCCTTCTGCCCTGTGTGACTGCTGAGGTTGATGTCACCAGAAGAATCCTGGTTTGTGGCCAGGCCAAGCCCACTGTGTCCCCAGGGATGTCCCTTCTGCAGGGCTGACATTTGTATTTCAGTTCTTGCCCTGTTTGATCAGCCCCTTGCCCCTGAGGTTTGCTCAGGATGAAGGGAGCCCTGAGCTCACATCAGAGCTGGACTTGGGGCAGGAGATGTGAAATCCAAGAGGCTTTTCCTTCTTCTGAGCATCGTCTGCCCCAGGGACTGGGGGTGTCTGGGGTGGTTTGTGTTTCTCTCCTTAAAGCCAACGATCTGCAGTCTTGTTTAGAGATTTTCATAATTACTGTGATATCTGGGAGCCCTCCTTTGGGGAGAGGGTGTGAGGAGAGGGAGGCTTTGAGATGGTTTTAGCAGTCTGGGGGCCAGAGCTCCTCACCTGGGCTTTCCTGCCCAAAACAGATTTTTCCAGCTACCTGAGATGTCAGCAAAGACATTTATCAGCCTTTGTGCCTAAAGAATTATGAGGTTTGTTTGGGTTTTGTTTTTCTGTTGACAGTTGTGTTTGCAGCTGAGCTGCTAAAGCCTGCACAAGGTGATTTTAAGTAGTTAAATCAGAGCCAAATTACAGTTACAGTTCAGTCCTCATTTACCATTTAGGGAAGGGAGAAGGATTTGCCCTTGCTCTTTTAATTGCTTAAAAATGTTGGTAATACAAGAAGTTACACAGAGAAGAGACCTCATCAGGAAATTTGTCTTTTCTCCAAAAGAATTCTTTACACAAGCAAGATGGAGCTTTTCAACTTCCAAACCTCACATTAACACCAGCAACTAAGCCAGAATTATTGCCAGAAAGACTGAATAGCAATTAATTTTGGCTGTTACATCTTAATGTAAATTGTGAGTAATCTTTTCCTGCATCTGCCTCTTTCAATTGGGTGTTGAATTGCAGTTTAGGTGAGTAATGAATCACAGACTTCTGAGCCCTAAATTGATTTTTACAGTTCTGTTTTCTTGTTAACCTCTGAACATTTGCTTTGGTAAAAAACCTGAATGTGCTGGAGTTGCAGGTGGAAAATAAACAGGGTGTGTTTGAAAGAGAAAGAGCAAAATGTGTGAGAATAAGGACAGAGGGAGGAGAGGGTGACCCTGCTTGGGGACAGGCAGTGGTGGAGGCTGGGCTGCCTCTGCAGCTGAGTCCCAGCTCCACGTGGTGCCTTTTCCTTCCTCCCAGCACAGGCTGTGAGGGAGCTTTTCTTTAGGAGGGGGTTGCAGTTCACTGCAGCCCTTAATTTAGGGCTGAAAGGAGCTGTGGGAGGAGGAGACAGAGCTGCCCTACAATGCTGGCTCTGTGTGTGCCAGGACAGCAGCAGCAGCTCTGGGCTGGAGTGCCCGGAAAAGCCAAGGCTTGCTTGTGCCTCGTGAACAATTCATTCAGTGTGGCTGCCCCACAGCCTGCCTGGGAGGGACACAGCAGGAAGGTGAGCTGGGATGTGCTGCTGGAATTATCATAAAGCCCAAATCCCTGCTGTGCTGGGAGGCTGCTCCAGCTGCAGGGGGTGTTTATGGGTTTGGAAAAGAGCATCCAGCTCCCTGCAATTGGAAAAAACCTCTCCAGTGTCCTGCCAGGCAGGCTCTGCTCTCCTGCCCAGCTGCAGGGCTGGGGGGCTCCAGCCATGCCAGATTCTGCAGGATTCTCCACTGAGACACTGCACACCCCAGAGCTAAAGCTCAGCCTTGCCAAAGGTTTGTCCAGAAGTAGAAAAAAACATCTTTATGTCACTCAGACAGATGCTAACAAAATGCTCTTATAGCCAAAATGCTTTCAGGGTGCTGCATAAAGAGATGAATGTCATCTTCAACAGGTGTACCTTAAAAAATAATAAAGATGTACAAAGAGGTTAATCCTACCTGAGCTGCTGCTGGAGTGACTTTGGTCACATCCCTGAACCACCTCATCTGTGAATTCCCATTAAAAAAATCAAGTTGAAGGAAATGTGTGTCTCCCCACCCATTTGCTTTGGTGGGCTCAGGGGTAAGGTTGTCTTTTTCCAGATATTGGGAAGAAATCCTTCCCTGTGAGGGTGGGCAGGCCCTGGCACAGGGTGCCCAGAGCAGCTGTGGCTGCCCCTGGATCCCTGCAGTGCCTAAGGCCAGGTTGGACAGGGCTGGGAGCACCTGGGACAGTGGGAGGTGGCCCTGTCCATGGCAGGGGTGGAATAGATGATTTTTAAGGTCCCTTCCAGCCCAAATCCCAGGATTTCACGTGCCCCAGAGGCCCAGGTGAGGTGAGCACAGTGCCAGGGGGTTCTCAGGACTCCAAGCCCCTCCAGGCAGGAGTAGCTGTGGCATTCCCAGGTGTTGTTCCAGGCCCTTGGCTGCTGCAGCTGCTCAGTGGATTTTCCATGGCAGCAATTTCTGTTGTCACACTCAGTTCTCAGGAAAACAAAACCCATTCCCTGAGGATCAGTGCAGGTGGGAGCTTTTGGAGAGATGGGGTTTGCCTGGGGAGGCAAACCTTGAGAAGGGTTCAACTTGTCCAAACTTCTGCTTTTCCTTTGGGAAATCTACAGTTCTACATTGAAAGCAGGAGGAAAAGAATGTGTTTTTTTAAAACTGGCAATCTTCTTCCCTTGTGTTGTCATGCCAGGGGTTTGTGTTCAGCCAGCAGTGAAGTTGTTACCTCTGCTTCCTGTTTCACTTTATCCATTCTGTAATTTCTATGTAGGATTTTTTTAAAAGATGTCCTTTGGTTGTCCTTCCTCTCTTACAGCTGTACCAAGATCCATTTTCCAGAGTCAGGAATCATGTGTGATCCTTATACTGACAGGACTTTATTAACTCTCATACTCAGTGCATGTTTAACAGTGATTTTTAATTCCTGCTAAGAGCCTAAATATTAACATAATGCAGAGATTTCCTCAGCATTTACCTGTGCTGGATAAATCAGCAGGGCTGGGCTGTAGCTGGGTGGAATTCTGTGGGATTTTCCTCTGCTCAGCTCTCCCTGTGTTCTCTTGGAATGTCACTGCAGGCAAACTGAAGGATCTGGGCAATTTGGTGCTGCGTCCCTTTGGCCTGTCAACAGAGAACTTCCAGATCAAACAGGATTCATCAACTGGCTCCTACTCCATCAACTTTGTTCAAAACCCCAACAACAACAGATAACATGGATTCAGTGTGGCTCTGCACATCCCGTGCCAGGATCCAGCAAACCAACACCCTCCTCCCCCAGGGCAAGAGGAGACTCAGCAAACTCATTTCCCAGCTTGTGAAATTATTTGCAATGTGGATGTAAAGCAACTCATTCAACTTCTCATAGTGATAACTGTGTCCAGTGTGTGATTTATTCTTTTTTTTAATTTCTTTTTTCCCCTTCCCTTGTGGTGTTTGGCTTTTCCAAGAGGCACTTCCTTGGTTTGGCCCACTCAGTGCTGGCAGCAGCAGCTCAGGGAGTGCAAAGGCTGGGACAGAGGCTGGTGGTGTCCTGGGGATGGGGACATCCAGCAGCAGCACTGCCCCACAGTTGGGTGGGACTGGCCCCTGGACACAGCTCTGCCCTGCAATCCTGGATCTTCCCATAAAGGCCTGGTCCTTCTGCTCTTGGGCTTGTGAGGTTCTTGCTGGGCTGAGCCCTCCCCAAGGGGTTTGGTGTTGAAGGTCCCACAGATCACACCTGGCAGGACACTCAGAGGGGGTTTGGCCCTGCTTGCAGCAGTGTTGTCATTTAACTTCATGCCACCCTTCCAGCAGTTTGTTTACTGGGTATTCATTTTTCTGAAGGCAGCAATGACATTTTGTGCCTCCCTCTCCACGTGCACACCTTGTAAAGGTACCTCCAAATGAAATGTGCTTGTCTGGGATCCATTCATGTTGCAGAGATGCACAGCAGTTGATTGCAGAAGGTCTCCACAGTAACTGGACCTTGAGGACTTGGAATTGTTTCTAGAATGAGATGACCTCTGAGGTCCCTTCCAGCCCAAAGCAAGCTGTGATATAAATATAAACAATACAAATATAAATATATGTATATATATTTATATGTTCTGTTGTGGTGGTTCATTCAGGTTTTGGAGAAGGTGCCTTTTGTAATTCCTGCTTTCCTGGGGTTTATCAGAGCTGAAGTGCTTACACTGGAGGCAGATTCTGCAGTTGTCTCCATGCAGATTTCAGTACATGATTTAATTAAATAATTAGCAGTAGCTGCCTTGGCTATTGGGTGTCATCTCCAATTCATTTCTGGAAGTCTCTGTGTGTCTGAGATTCAGGAGCTGCAGCCTTTCATGGGAAGGAAAAGCCTTTCCAGGCACAGCAGGTTTGGTGATTTAATGTCATTTTTGTCTCTGCAGCTGTGCAGAGTTGTTTTGATTGTTAAACTCTGTCCTGCTGCATTTTTAGTTTAGTTTTAGTTTAGAGCTGGGCCTGGGGTCAGATGACCTGTGAAACCTCTGCTGCCTAAGCTGAGCTCTGCAGGGAAGGTTCAGTGGCTTGGGATCAGTAGGAATGTTAATAATCTTCCCTAAAACCAGTGCAGAGCAAAGGTGCCCAGGCTGCTGCAGGGAGCCCTGGGCAGGGCTGGGCTGGGTGCAGGGGCAGACCCCAGCACCAGCTGGGCCTGGTTCCACTCACCTGCAGCATCTCCTGGCATGGGCAAAAATGGAGCCACTTTGGAACTACCCTGGATGCTTTACATTTTAATTTTTTTATAATTCTTTAACATTTCCTTGCTCTGACCAGTGGGTTTCTGTCCCTGCCCACACTGTGCAGTGTCACTCACCCGTGGCTGGCTCCTGTGCCCAGTTACCAGTGGCCTTTTCCAACCTGCTGCTTCAGGGACAGGATTGCTGTTCCTTCCACTCTGTTCCTGCTTCACCCCTTTGAAAGCCTGGGGAGCTGCAAATATTCCTTCTCAGCTGGAGACTGGGGAATTTCTGGGAAATAGAAGCACAACAAAGCTTTTGAATTTCCTACCTGCTGTGCAAACACATCATCAAATCATTGTGCAACTCCCCTGCAGGATGCCTGATGTGCACCTGGAGTTTCCAATGAAGGGAAGGGCAAAGGAAGCAGGGCTGCAGCTGATTAGTGTTTGTAATTTAATTGGATTGTGTGAAAGTCACTGGGAGTTGGGCATGCTGGTACTGAGAACTCAAACCTCCAGGTCATCCCTGCCTCCTCAGGGCCACTCTCCAGCTGGACCAGAAACCTCTGGCAGGTGTTATCTGCCAGCACAGCAAGTTCTCCTCCAGGCAAAATTCCAATTAATTGCCTGAAAGTCGTTTTGCATTGTCCAAATCCTGAACAAGTGCACGTGTCTTGCTTTTGATTTTTAAGTGTTTTTTTTAATGTCTAAACTAGTCCTCACAGCTAGACCAGTAAAACAACTGGTGCCTCCTCCTGGTGCCACTGGCCACAACTCGGAGTGCCAGGGAGTTTTGAGTCACACTTGTTGGATTTACAAGCTCTACTAGGAAAAAAAATGTTTTATGAAACACAATCTTTTAAATATAAATGCTCCTAAACCAAACAGTTCCTTGCTCAAGTGCTCCAACAGTTACTCACCCTCCTGGTAACCAGCACGTGCCTCCTTTGCAGCTGGAGTTGTCCATCCTCAGCTCCTGCCTTTGTTCCTCCTTCCTTTGCCTGCCAAACACAAAACCTTTCAGTGGCTGGCCTTTCCCTGGGGTGTGTGCACAAAAATAAAGGCAGTGTTGGTCTTGTCCATGAGCTGGGATAGTTTTTCCCTACAAAGAACTTTCTCCAGCATTTCCATAACATTTGTGGCTCAGACCTTCCAATATTTGACACCAGAACTGCCAGTGGGGTTTGTCTCTGCTTTATGCAGAGGTTCTCACTCACTTCTCTGTCCCCTCAGAGACTTCAATCCTTTTGGCTGCAGATGGGCTGAGAATCACAGATTGCCACGATGGTTTGGGCAGGAAGGGACATTGAAGCTCATCCAGTGCCACTCCCTGCCATGGGCAGAGACACCTTCCAGAGAGCAGGGACACCTTCCATAGGGCAGGGACACCTTCCAGAGACCAGGGACACCTTCCTTAGGGCAGGGACACCTTCCAGAGACCAGGGACACCTTCCTTAGGCCAGGGACACCTTCCATAGGCCAGGGACACCTTCCAGAGACCAGGGACACCTTCCAGAGACCACGGACACCTTCCAGAGACCAGTTTGCTCCAAGCCCCATCCAACCTGGCCTCATTCAGATCCTGCTCATGATTCCCGAGGCCTGACCCTCAGAGGAGCTGATCACCTGCAGTTCCCTCTGTCCCACCAAAGATTTGGAGCATTTAACATCTCTTTAAAGACAGAAAAAGGAGCTCCCCAGTTCACATCTTCAGCTCTCTCTCCCAAAACCCCAGCCCCAAGGGAGGCAGCCACACTCCAGGGCAGGGTCCAGGCACAGCCAATCCCTCCTGCCCAGCAGGATCCAAAATCTCCCCCAGCTCAGCCCTTGGGACATTCAGGATTTGACAAAGCAGGCAGCTTTGAACCCCAGTCCTTCCCTCCTTGATTAACACAAAACTTCCTGGGATCTACCTGGCCCTGATTAGCACAGCCCCAGCCTGGGAGAGAGGAGAAGCTGCTGGTCACCAGCTCCTGGGCTTTAATTAGCTGTGTTATTCCCAAGGGATTACTGCTGCAGCCAAGAACCAATTACACCCCAGTGCCTCCCTCCAACAGGGCAAAGATGCACTGGGGCACATTTAATGTGCAGCATTCATACATTGCTCATTCACAAGCTTTCCCTGTTTGGATGAATCCCAACATTTTCTTGCTCAGCAACTTTTTCCCACCCCGGGCAGGGCTGTGACTGCTGGGGGGGCTCTGGGCAGCGCCTGGCACAGGAATTGTGGCACTAAGCCAGAGGCATCACTGCCTACCCTGACAAAGATTAAAGGCTCTAAATCAACTGAAAATTAAAACAAACCCCTTTTTTCCTGATTCTGCACGTTCAGTGGGAATCTCCCAATTGGAAACCATCTGCAGCTGCAGCCTGGAGTCCCCAGAACTGCATATTTCTCCCCCTTTGTTTCTCAAGGAGACAATTCACAAATCCTGCATTCCCTAAATGGATGCAGCAGGATTAGGTTTGCCTTTCCCGGCCTGCCTGGGCCCAGTGCTCTGCTCCTGCTTCCCAGGACTCCCTGCCTGCTGTCCCTGGGTCTGGGCAGTGTGTGGGAGGGTGTGGGGCTCCAGGAGGAGCCGTGCCTGCTCTGGGATGAGCACACGCTGGCCAGGGGGCTTTGTTCCTGTCCCTGGCAGTGAAGGGCAGCAGCCCCTCCCTGCAGACACTCCGGGGATGGCAGGAAGAGGGGAAATGCTGGTATCTCATCTGGGCGGTGGCTGCTGGCAGAGCTCCCCAAGTGTGTTCCTGAGTGGTGCTGGCGAGTGCCCAGCAGGTCCCTGGGGAGGCAGCAGGGCCAGGCCTTTTCTAATTGCATTTCTCCTATTTCCATGAGCTCCTTTGGCTGTCACCCTCCATCCTGGGGCGCTTCTCTGTCTGAGGGAGGGAGAATTGCAGTATTTGGAATTTAGGGAAAGGAGGAGGCTGGGAGCTCACAGATTCCCTGCTCGTGGCTCCAGCCCTGAGCTGCCCTTGAAGCATCAGCTCTCGCTGTGCTCCAACACATTTGTGTCCCTGCTCCCAGCTGGAATGCAGCTGAGGCCTTGGAGCCTGGAGCCAGCAGCAGGTTTTCCAAGGCAAGATGCAGCTGATGGCTCCTGACAGGATCCTGCAGTGTTAATGCAGAGAGTGTGAAGTCCAACCCCCCCAGTTCTGCTCGCACAGCTCATGCCCAATGCTTTTTAAAAGCAACCACAGCCAAGTGAGTGAATCACAGACGCCTCATCCCCATCCATCTGAGCAGTGTCAGTATTCCTGGGGTCTTATCCTTAGCATGGCCCAGTATCCATCCCTGAACACTCTGGGGGCCCCAGCCCCTTCCCCTGACAGCTCAGAGCCTTCAGTGTTTGGATGAACCCTCCAGCAGGAGCAGCCTCATTTATTATTTAATGACCAAGACAACCACAGGCAGAAATTCCAGTCTCCAAGCTCTTAAGACGTGAAGCTCAGCTGAAAATCTGGATTTCAAAATCAGAACTACCCCTCCTGGGCTTGGAATATTTACCCCAAATCCAGAACACGCCAAAAACCTCTGCAGAGGTGCCCAGTCTGCACGGAGCACCCATGGCTCGTGCTGCAAACCCAGCAAGGAAGGCAAAACAAAGAGCACAGAGACACTCAAGGGAAAATCAGGAGCAGAACCATAAAAGCCGGATATGGAATGTGAATAAACCCCACAGTACGACCCAGCAAACAACAGCAGCCTTTTCCTGGCTCCCTGCTCTGCCTGCAGAACACAACAGGGAGAACAAATCCCAAAACAACGGGAGCAGGGACAGGGGAGGAGGACACAGAGGCACAAGAGTGAGGGGGAGTTGGTGCCAGGCCTGGGTTCTGTCCGAGCAGCTCGGCACTGGCTCTGTGTCCCTTGGAGCAGAGGGACGAGCCCTGACCCAGGCACACAGGCTCAGCACCCAGCACACCTCCCTGCTGGAATCCTCCCAGCCCGGGCCATTCCCAGCTTCCCACAAAACCCTCAAGCACAGAAGGGCCTCTCCATGCAAACCTGACACTCCGTGAGGCAGATGAGACAGGGACCCTGAGGGAATCATGAGCTCTGAGGGAACCGGGAGCCCTGAGGGAACAGGGAGCCATGAGGGGATCAGAAGCTCTGAGGGAATCGGGAGCCCTGAGGGAACCGGGAGCCCTGAGGGAACCGGGAGCCCCTCAAGCCCAGCCGGGCCTCATCCGAAATGCCCCCAAATACCCAAGTGTGACAGTGTTGAGTTCCCAGTGCCACTGTCACCGAGCCACCATTCCCTTCAGCAGTGGCCCTGTTGGTGTCACCCTGCAAGATCTAAACTCTGACCCCTCACACTTTGGACGGGAATCTCTCCAAACCCTCGTGCCAGAGCTGCACTTTCGCCCGCATTAAGCGTCGCCCTTTTGATGCCCGGGGCAGCAGCAAACGCCATTAGAGGGGCCTTGTGTGGGCTTTGTGTGGGCCGCGGGTCACCTTTATCCCTTTGCCAACCACTGGAGTGAGGATTAATCCACGGAGTAATTGCAGAGCTCTGCAATCTGCCCGGCCAACCTCTCTCGTGGCTCCGTCCCCACAGCGCTGCTGCCAACTCGGTGTCACAAAGGAGAAGCCATTAGCGAGCAATTACACTTCAGCAGGATTTCCCCGCCTAATGAGGATCGCCGGCTCGGGAGGAACTGCTGCAAGGCTGAGGGAATAATGAGAGAAAGGGGATGGGAGTTCCTGTAATCCCGACAGAATGAGAAACAACCATGAAGGAAAAGAAAACCATCTGCTGGAGCTGTGCTCGGCCACAGCCAGATGTGGGTGTTTGTCACAGCGCTCCCAAAGCACCCCAGGCTGAGCCAACAGCAGCACTTCACAGTAAATTCGATTTTGGGAAAAACTCATTATCCACAGCAGGTCACTGCAACAACCCCTTCCCAGCAGGGTTAGTACCGCTGGGTACCCACCAGCTCCTGGCAACCATCTCTGTGCCATAAAACCACCAATGCTTCCTGGAAATCAGAACTTCCTAGAAATCAAGGTAACTCAAGTAGCTTATTTTTTGTTTAGCCCTGGAGCTCAACTCAACTTAAGGAATCTTTCTTTACAGTACCAAAATGCAAGTGAAAAAAACTGTGTAAATACTGCCTTCTATTTTATGGAATAGTGCAGTTCCAAAGTCTGCCACTCCACAGAATCATGGAACCATGAAGGTTGAAAAAGAACCTTTCAGATCATCAAGTCCAAGCACCAACCCAACACCACCAGGTGTTTGGGAAAAATACTTGCTGGCATGGCCCTCCTTTGAGCACAGTGGGATGGAGCCCTGGAACAGAAATTACCTCTCCAGCACCACCTGATCCTGCTCCACAGCAAGGAAACACAGCTGAGGACAAGGCAAGTCCTCCCTGGATGGAGAAATCCCCTGTGCACTTACCTGTGAGGGCAAACCTTGTCTGAACTCTGAGAACTCCATAAAAACCAGCCCAAGGACTGCGTGTGCCAGGGCAGGAGCCCCTTCCCATGGCATCCCCTCCTCCTCCTGGGACTGTGGCAGAGCCACCAGGGCTTCCTTGGACCTGTCTCTACCACACCATCTTTTCTTACTAATAACAATTTTTCCTACTGCTTTGGAAAGCATCCACCTGGCTGAGCATAGTTTGGGATCTTCCAGGCACTGTGGTGAAAGGTGAGGTTAGGTAGAGACTTGTCCACGTGACAGAATTCCAGCAGTGGACCAGCAAGCTGAGTTTAGTCTTTGTTTAATCCAGAAAAAACACTTCTGACATAAATCAAAGGCTTTGGGGTCAAGGACTAATAAAGCAAGAAAGTTAAAGACATCAAAACATTATTTCCCTTTAAAAGAGCACTGAAAAAATCAAGGCTTTATTTGAATAAATGTTACACAACATTCTTTATCATTTTTACTTCTCAGCAAACCTTAAAGGGTGAATCAGATTTTCCTCATTCAAGTCTACAAAATGAAAGAGGCATAGTGACCATTCAATATACAGACAAGAAGGTAGCACGGAGCAAAGCTTAAATATTAAGCAACTAAAGCAAAAAAGTGAAAAGCAATACATTACTGTCACTCTCTCTCATTAGAATATCCCTGACAATTTCATTTCCAAATGAAAATGTGGTTTCCAACGCAATGCTGGGAAAAGCAAGGCAGACATGAGCTCCCTTGGATGCTATTTGCTCTATACCCATATTCTCCAGTGCACACCTGCATCCCTTGGGTTAATCCCTCCTGGTTCAGCTGCTGTGCTCAGGGAGGGAGGGGAGGAGAGCCCTGGGGATCCGGGGGCACAGCCAGGCACTACCGGCTTCCAAAACAACAGCAGGCACTCCTCAACGCCATGTGCAACAACCCTGCCACCACAGTCCCGGGCCTTTTTCCTGAGCAGAAACTGGTTTGTGCCATGTGGTTTGGTGGCTTTTCTGTTTGGTTTCTGGGGAGGTGGGGGACAATGCAGCTGATTAGGCCAAGCCCCCATCCATTGTCAATCCAAGCGGAGGTGAAAGGCTGGCACGGAGCCGGCACCAAGGCACCCCTTTCCTCATTCACATGTCTCAAGCTTTCAGTTCTAGTCACATCCCAGGCCCTGAGCAGGACCAGACTGCTGGGCCTCTTCCACTGGTGAAAAGGAAAAGCACTGTAGAACAAATATTCATCCAAATTTAAAAAAAAAAAAGTTTGTACTTCATGGTGAAATCGTTATGGCAAATGGTACAATTTGAGCGCACTGCACAGCATTGTACAGCCTGTTTCTAAAAAGTAGGTAGTGAATATTCAATTTCTGCATTCATAAATAAAGAATTTAGCTCTGAAAAGCAGACACTGAAGCAGCACAAAGCACGAGCTGCCACACACTCAGTGTGTGAATCCCTGATGGGCCTGGCTGGGCTTTGGGGGCCTGTCCCAGCCTGTCACTTCCCCCTCTCCGATTGTTTAACAAGTATAAACCTGTTGCCAATGACAGAGTTGTCCTAACTTCAAATTTTATGTGGTTCATTCAGGTTCCAGACACGAAGAAATTGTCTTTGTGCTGACCCAGAGGCCCCTTGGAAAAGAGTCTCTGGTTTTAAACGATCCAGACAAAGACATTCTATTTTCTCCAATTGAATCAGGATATCAGCAAGGAGGAAAAGAGTTTCCTACAAGTCCTTTCATCTCTATAGAAACAGAAATTTGACTTTTAGTAGATTATGTGCACATTTTCATATCTTCAAAACAAATATTTATTTTCCCAGGTTACACAATAAATCCCCCGCTAAGAACTTTAAAGAAATGGTTCTGCCGAGACAGTGTGCACACAATGGAAATAATTAGTGACAAATAAATTAATATTTAATAACTCAAGATTTCAGCAGCGTGTCCAGCATTCCCAAGCTCCACTGAAGTCAGTCTTACCCAAGACCTTTCTGGGAGGGGAATAAAATGGATAAAACCCAGTGGGTTTCTTTTTTTTTGATTTACAGCTTTTCAAAGAAGTCAACCCAACTCAGATCAACAACCATCAGAAACTCTAATAAAACCTTTGCTCTCTACTAGTTATCTATCTGAAAAATATTCATGTCAAAAGGAAAAAATAAGCCATGATTTGAAATAGAAATGCCATCCCATTGAATCACTCTCCATCCATGATTCCCATCCTGTTATAGCATTCTAATCAAAACGCTGCTCTCTGCCTTGTAGCCCCTCTCAAGGTTATTTCACAACCCTCAATTCCCTAAGTGTTACAATAGCATAAATAAAATGCAACCATATTCACACAGAAGGAGCTTTCCCATAAAACAGAGATCCATGGAGTTTGTGGTCACTGTCCTTTCCATCACCTCTATGGGAAATGTTGGTCTCTATAGCAGGACTGTTCATATTTCACAATACAACTGGGTTTGGACATGCTTTGATCACAGATCACAGCTCTGCTAACACCTGCACTAAATACTAACTAAGCCTCAGAGAATGGAAAATTGCAATGCTAAAGTCAAGAATTAAAAGAAAAGTTCAAAAGTTACAGTCAACTTCCCAGGCAAATTGGCTCCGTCACTGGCACCTCTCAAAACATACAAACGTGACTGTCACATTACAAAAACCCCAGTTATCTGCAGTGAGTCTTCATCCTAATATTTCAAGTGGTTCCTTGCATGTAAGTGTCATAGAGTCTTTCGTCATTTCATGCGTCATTTATTGCAAAAAGTTTTATAAAATATTTCCTAACATCTTTTGAAATTTTAAGGAAAATGTACATTAGGTACAGATGCCCTAACGGTGCGAGGGGGAGCTTTAACATCTTTCACCCCCTTTCCCCTTCAAAAAAAATGTTTACTACTTGGTGAAGATTTCAGAGGAAAAATAGGACAAGTCAGTCTCAGATTTCTCTCAGTCCTGATGAGCTGGTGCTCTTCGTGGCAGTGTAGTGAGGTTCCATAAAAACAGCGGGTCATTAGTGTCTCTGAGCTGAAAAGGGGAGAGAAAGGGAACATGGTTAAATGTCTTCCAGAACATATTGCAAAGTAGGTAAAGCAAAAGCTGAGGTGGCCAGAAAAGTTACTGGCTCACCTGCTTTGTGCATCGTGTGCAGAAGACAAAAAATAGATTGACATTATCACAAGACAGACACAAGGGAGCAAACTCCTCCGGGGCTGGGGTTTGAGGAGGAGCCACAGAACCAATCTGTTACATCTCACCCCATTTCAGCATCCAGAGAGAATTCCAATTGTAAAGACATTTAAAGACAGCTCAGGAAGCAGGGAGATTAATTCACAAAATCTATACATTGATGGCAATTCCCAACACAAAGCTAAAAGTGACCCTGCAGAGCCCTTCCCCACAGGAGCCGAGTGCCTGAGGGAGCAGGAACTGTAAACCTGCTAATGGTTTCCTTCCCATGGCTGCCTGTGCTTGCCCGTGTACTCCAGAGAACAGGAATAAATTATGATAAAGCAGACAGGAACACCCAGGTACTGAGCCCTGCACGAACCAACACCAGTCACCAGTTCTTACTGGGATGAGAGGCAGGTCCTGGCACAGTGTCCAGAGCAGCCTGGCACAGTGGGAGGTGTCCCTGCCATGGCAGGGGTGGCACTGGATGAGCTTTAAGGTCCCTCCCAACCCAAACCAGACTGGGATTCTGGGATTCTATGGAGATTGTGCTCCTCAGATTCAGTGACTGAAAACCTGAACACCTGGGTTAGCTCAGTGTCTGTGCCACTGAATTCCCTGGGTGCAGCCCATTGTCTGTTTATCACCCAATCCATGTCACTCACTCCAGGTGGGATCTGTGGGTCACTCACTCCAGGTGGGATCTGTGCTCTGTGGGACAGTGACAGCTCAGCCTGGCTGAGGGCACAGCTCCCTCAGCATCTCCAGTGAGCTCCCAGGCTGGACTCTGCTGTGGAGCAGCTCCATTTGAGTGCTGGAGGCAGAACCACACAGAATCCCAGGCTCACACAGATCCCACACTGGGAAAGCCCTCCCAGAGCTCTGAGTCCCTGATCCCCACCTTGTCCCCAGCCCAGAGCACTGAGTGCCACCTCCAGCCCTTCCTTGGACACCTCCAGGGATGGGCACTGCAACCCTCCCTGGGCAGTTCCAGTGCCTGAGCCCCCTTTCCATGGGGAAATTCCTGCTGTGCCCACCCTGAGCCTGCCCTGGCCCAGCCTGAGGCCGTTCCCTCTGCTCCTGTCCCTGTTCCCTGGAGCACAGCCCAGCTGTGCCCTCCTGGCAGGAGCTGTGCAGAGCCACAAGGACCCCCTGAGCCTCCTTTTCTCCAGGCTGAGCCCCTTCCCAGCTCCCTCAGCCCCTCCTGGGGCTCCAGCCCCTTCCCAATGGAGCATCCTAAGCCCTGCCCCAGAACAAGGCCCAGATGTGTGTCAGGACAGCTCAGGCCCTTCCTGCCTGTCCCACTGAACCCAGCTCACACAGCCCTTTCCTGGCAGCCAGCACTGCCACGGGCATTCTGATTCCTCAGTGTGAACATTTTCTCAATCCCTTTGTTCACTGCTGTCCACAGAGAAGCACTGCCTTTGAAACTGCTGGCTTTTATCTGCAAAGGAAAAGAGAAGGACACCAGGCAGCCATGGAGGGGAGAAAAGGCACCCCAGAAGGACACGGGAAGCAAAAATAGCAGCACATCCCATCAGGGATTAAACCTCAAGGCCAGGAGCCCAAATTTAAATAGTTACAGTAACATTTATGCACCTTCCTGGGGGATAATGCTGTGTCTGTGTAAAACTATGGAACAGAAGGCACAAAACTCTTTTCCTGCTACAGATTCCATTTGTAGCCAGTGGAGAAGAGAGAAATCAGGCTGCTCTTCCAGATGATGAACTACCAAAAGCAAGAACTGTTTCCTTCCTTTAGAGCCTCCAGCAGCAGGACCTCAGCGCCAGGAAAACAAAGAGCAGCAACACATTCTTCCCTTTGTGTGCCTAATTCCCTGAAATACATGACACAGTATCAAGAATTCCTAAACCGTGGTCCAACCCAGTTTTTTTTTCCATATAAATGTATCAGAAGAGATTATTCCTAAATCCTTCAACACTTGAAATAATCAAGAATTTTTTTTTTCATTAACTAAACTTCTAACTAAACTGAACTACAATTCTTGCAAAAATCGTTTTTGTGGCTTTAGTTCCTTTTCACCAGAGCTGCTAAGTACCCAAACTGGCGCCACGTGCTTTAAAATCCTGAAGCACTGCAGAGGTGCAATGAAAACCCAGCATTTCCTAAAGCCAAACAAAAATCCTACACATACTAAATAAAAAATGATGCTAAATTAGCATTTAAGCAAATATTTGCTTGGAATTGTATCTGCTCATTTTACTAACAAAGCAAGATCCCTTCTCTCCCTTGGTGCACCTGTTAAAGGATGGCAAGGACAATCCTGCCACCTGAATTTGCTGTGGTTCTCTTACAGAATCTCAGTGCTGGGAACAAGCACTTGCCTCCCAAAGCACAGATTCCCAGCACATGCCTGGCATGTAGAATATTCCTTATTCATATTGCATCTTTGACATCCAAAACATCTGTAAACAAACATGCAAACTGACCTAGATCTGTTTTTTTCCTAAACAACAACCTGATTTCAAGCTGCTGTTCCATAAATGGCATCAGCCAAGCAGGAGCTGCACCCCTGGCACAAGGGCAGTGCAGCTTTCCTCAGCTCAGAGCTGGGTTACTCCAAGTGTGATTCCTGCAGGATGTGACCAGGACACAGAGGACAGCCCTCTGTTAGACGGACTTTTACAAATATTCTGGTTTTCCACAATCAGCCTTGCTAATGCCAAAGTGACAGGACAGATCCTCTCCCACTCCTGGCTGCACTCAGCCCAGCTCAGCCTGGTCCATTGTTTCAAACCCTGCATTACCCACACAGCACCCAGGGTTTCACTGCCACAAATGCAATCAACACTCCAGTGCTTGATTCCAGCTCAGTTTAAATGTTATTTCCTGTCCCAGCTGCAACTCAGCAGGGCCCAGCTGCCTCTGCCCCATCCCACAGGGACCCACACACCTGGAACAGCCTCAGTTCCCACAGCCCTCCCTCCTCCTCTGCACTGAGGAATGGAATCACTGGCACAGAAATGCAATTACAGCTGCTCAGAATGTGCCTGGTCCTGGTTTGGGAAGTAACCTGTCAAACACAGCCCAAAGAAACCCCACAGATCCATTTGTTCACACTGAAGGAGCAAAGCTTGGATTCAAACTTGCTCCAGGGGACCCTGATTTGTTCCCTGAGCCAGTTCCTACCTGCAGGCTGCTGCTGAGTTCTGCCCTCAAGCCATGGGCAGGCAGGAAGAGCAGATCAGACACCACATCCCATGGCACAGGCACATGAGCCACCTTTCCCAGGTCATTCCACCTTTTTCTTTTTCCTTTTGCTCCCATGTGTCCCTCTTGGATGTGCAAGGTGGCTCAGGTGTTCTGAAGCCCTGGTCTGCCAGCATCACCCATTCCCAGCTCCTGCTGCTCCCACCTCCAGCCAGCAGCACCAATTGTATTTTCCTGAGGAAAACACAGAGCCAAGCTCTCCTCAGTGGCTGCTGCCTGGCACTAAGGTGCTGCTCCAGGGAATTATCCCAAACTGTCCCATCTGGGAGCAACAACAAAGCTGTGCAGGGGAAAAGCAGGATGGCAAAGCAGTCACCAACCCCCTGGCACCACAGCCCTGCCAGGCAGCTGCTGCTCTGCCTTGTGTTCACACAAGGGCACTCGTGTCATTGTGAAATTTAAGAGAAAAAAATCATTAATTCATTTAAGTGACAGTCTGGATTGTATCCACATCCCAGGTAACACAGAGGAGTGAAATGTATGAGTAAATCATAGGGAATCATAAGTTGTTATTAGGATCCAACAATAATCAGAGGTATTTCTGACCTGGGAGGAATTGCTGTGCTTGGTACAACCCATCCAAACAACTACAAACAGCTCTCAGCACAGAGGCCAGAGGGAGATGGGGTCAGACAGAGCAGGAGGGTGAGCAGGGCAGGGAAATCCACGGTGCAGGGGGAGGCTGTCACCTGAACAGCCCCACTGAGCACTCTGCCAGGGTGACCCAGGGGAGGGAACTGTAAAAACCAAACCCAAAGTGTCCCAGAGAGCAGCTGGGGGTTAAATGTTGCCTGGGAACTGCCATGGTCACTGCAGGGCCAGGGTCACACACAGGCTCCTTCCAGCAGGGATTAGGGAGGATTTGACACTGGATATCTCAAACCTGACCTGATGGATCTCCAGGCAGCTACACAAGTTCTCAGTGTTAAATGTGGGTGATCCCTGATCACTCCATGGCCAGAAGCTTTGTCAGTTATAGAGAAATTCCCTTTTTAAACAGTCCTAGCCATTGTACCCAATGGGTGATGCCACCACACACTGCCAGCCATCCCTTGAGGCTCGAGCTCCCTGCACTCCCCTCCAGCTCATCTTCAGCTCCAGATCAGTGAGGGGCCCCTGCTCTGCCTGAATTTGCTGTTCCTGCAGGCATTCATTGCACACAATTAGAAAGCCAGGATGGACTGAAACAGCCTTTCCCTGATGATCAGTCTGCTCCTTTCACAGCTCCTCAGCCCAGAATGCTGCTCTGTTTTCAACTGGGCTCCACAGAACAGGCAGGGCAGATGAGGATGCTGAGAATGAGCTACTGACATCTATTTTTTGAAATTCACCTTTCCATTTTACTCTTGACAGTTTTAGCAGACCTGAAAGAAAATATCAGGACTTAAGAGAGTTAAATAGAATCAGACCTCAAGGCTAGCAATGCACAAAGCAACTCTTACCCTTCCCCACTTGTGCTACTCTTAATCCTAATCACAGTTAGAAACTATGTTTAAAAAACCCAAAGGTATTTTACTCCATGCTGAAACAAAAAAGTCTTTTCAGCCTTGCACAGACCTAAACCACCCCAGGAGCCCCACCCAGGGTAGATCTGCAGGCTCCGAACTGAACACAGCAGCTCTGAAAGAGAAACCAAATCATCAGAGATGATTATCTCACTGAAGTGTTGACACAAGTTCCAACTCTAATTAGAACAGCAACAAATATCTGTTCAATTTCCTGCATGACTCCACTTCAGACACACACGAGCATTTCCTGTTGCTCCCAGCTCTGCTCCTGAAGCCTCAACACCCTCAAACAGCTCTGGGCAAAGAGCTCTGGGCTGGGCAGTGACTGCTCTCTCTCCCAGGGCACTGAAGATCTCCAGAGGAACAGAACACCTGAAATCACCATGTGCCATTCCCCCCATACCTGACAGCCCATAATACCCAACTGCCACACAGAGGCACTTCATTAGCTAAAAAGGCCTCATTTGCCATTTATCCCACTAAACTGGTGGGAAAACAGCAGCCACCCTCTGTGCTGCTGCTGCTTTCTGATGGATTGAGGTTGGAAAAGACCTCCAAGGTCACCGAGTCCATTCTGTGCCAGGTGCCCACCCTGTCCCAGCCCAGAGCACTGAGTGCCACCTCCAGGTGCCACCTCCAGGGACGGGCACTCCAAACCCCCCTGGGCAGGCCCAATCCCAACCACCCTTCAGGAAGAAATTGTTCCTGCCCCCCTGAGCCCCCCTGAGCCCGTTTGTCCCCCAGGCTGTTCCAGGGGCAGCAATGGATAAACCATGGGCAGCCCATGGCAGTGCCAGCCCCAGGGCTGTGCTGGGAGCTGGGCACACAAAGTGGGGGCACAGCTTGGTTCAACAGCCCTGAGCCTCCTCCAGCCTCCAAGGATCCTCTCTCACCTGTGCCTGCCCAAACCAGGCTCTGCCCCAGCCCCTGGAGCAGCTCCCTTGGGCTTAAAGGAGTCAGGGACGAGGATGAAGAAGAGATTTTCAACTTACTGCAACGTGGTGGTGTAGAAAATTAATTTAACAAAACAAATTACTTGTTTTGAGCCCTGTTCAGTCTGCAGCCATACAGAACATTCACTATGAAACTGAGGAAAGACTTAAAACTCATCTGCTGCAAATCAAAACTGACTTAAATGCCTTCCATAAACATTTCTTTTGAACATAAAACCACCTAAAGAAAGCCCTCCCACACCTGCTGCTCCCCAGTGAACACCTGAGCAAACTCTGCCTGTGTAAGCTGCAGTGCTATTCTAATTTTATATAAATTAAGAGAACAAAGCTTCCAGATCTTCCAAAGAAAAAATAACAATGTCAATATTGATTTTGCCACTACTTGGCCTACAACAACTAACTTAAAGCCAGTTCACTTCAGCTTCTGAACCTCAAGGAAGTGGTGCAGACATCTGACCCACCTCACATGGGTTCCTGACTCCAAAAAGCAGTTTGCTTTAATAACAAAATACAGCTTATTTACTTAAAGAAACTGTTTCTGTTTGCAGGAGAGAATACAGAGAAGTGAAACAGATTTTTTTTCCAATTTTTTTTTCTTTTTACAAAATCTATTGTGTGTTTGTCACATTCAAAAAGCATTGACCACTGGGGCTTTTTGGGAACTGTTAGAATGCCAAGGTAAAGCTGGTATATTTGGAAGCTTAATTAGCAATTAATGACTGTTATCTTGAGGAAAATTTGAACAGCCATGGGTTTGACACCTTAGACTTCCAATAGTTCTGTGGGCATGGTAAAATAATTTAAAAAGGTAAAAAGAAACTGAATGCTTTGGCAAGACCAGACAGTATCATGAACATATGAAATTAAATCTTAAAATAAAAATATTTTCAGGGTTCAATGATTAAATCCTTGCCCCCTTTTTCATGTCTGTTTAATTTCAGTCTGAGCTTAAATTTTTACATCTGTCACAATTGCCTACATGGGCAACCCTGGAAAAACCAGGATGAAAACTGCTCTGGGATGAGCACCAGGAGACTCTTCACAAGGCACTGCAAGGCTGAAGCAGGAATGGGCTGGAGGACACAGGAATTCACATGGTCAGGTAAGGACCAAAACTCACAGAAAAAATAAAAAAGTCAAGTGCATTGCATGAAAATGCCCCAATAGTGAGCAAAAACCATGCAAGAAAAGCTGGAATGGCAGTGGAGAGCAGCTCTGACTGCTCCGAGATGGAAACTGAAACATTCCCCACTGTACAAGTGACATTATCCACAGGCTCTACTCAAATATACGGCCCAAAAGCTAATTTAGGGAGAAATTTAATCAACTTTCCAGAAAGCCCTCTACAGAGCTGGCTCTGAAACAAAAGGGACAGACAATTAATCATCTCCAAATTAAGACTGAAGTATACCAATGGTATTTACATCAAGCACTTCATCTTTAAGAATGCATGAAAAAGGACAATTTACTTTTTAAGGGTGTCCTCTAAATCCGGCATACAGATAAAATACTCTGACATCCTGGATTTGTTTCAAAGCTTTTTGAGAAACACACACAAATAATTCAGATTTAGTCAATTTTATTTACAGTTCGTTTTTTTACATTTCAGAGCATTACACAATTACATATCTCATTTTTCTGACCTGCAAACAGATACCTTAAACGGAAATAGTTTAAAAAAAAAAAGAAAAAAAAAGAAAAAAAAAAGTTAGATACATCCAAAATGCAACAATTACACATCTGACAATTCACAAAGTGTAATTTACTAGGACGTATCCTAAGAATTTAGGAACAACCAGTCAGGAGAAAATCTGACCAATTTCAGCAATTGATTATTTACACATTCAAAACAAAGCCTCTCTTAAGCTAAACCTCCAGGCAAATGGCCTGAAAGATTTCTTCAGGAAGAAAGACCAGAATGATTCACACCTATGCAGCATTAACAGCCCTTGATCCCAAACACTGAGGCCTCCTCAGCTTTGTTTAGAGCTACAGGCATCCCTCGACTTCTCCGACCCTGAAGTGATTTACTTGTGCCCCCATGTGCATAGAAAGTTGAGTGTTTAAGTGGTCACTACGATAAAACCCCATTTAATCTGGTCTTTAAGTCACTAAAATTCTTCTTCCTTCCAACCTGGAGCCCGTCTCCAATGCCATTTAAACCGGCCCGCAGAGGGGAGCTTGAGCCCACCGGGCCTGGCCAGACTAAATCCATTAGAGACCGGTTAAAAATAATCTTTAAAGACCATTTAGACAAGGCTTACATTTCTACACTTCCCTGATGGGCCACCTAATAAAACAAAAAAGTCACAGCTACTACTTTCATCCCTCGTGTCAACCCTTGGCCACACAGAACTAGTTATATACTGGGTAGAAACTACTAAAAAATTCCCTGCAAATCAGCTGCCTTCCAGCTGAGGCTATGGCTCCTATGCATCGGGTGGTTTGGTTTGTTTTTTTTGTTTTTTTTTTTCTTTCTCTTTAAAAAAAATTCTCACTTGAAAAATACCTCAGTCCTCACTTGTAGGCTAATTGCGATTGCAAGTTCAATTGGTTTGAGCCGTCGGGACGCGCTCGGCACGGCGCGAGCCCGGCGGGGAAGGAGCAGTCAGTGAACCGAGTGCAACCTCTGCCTCTGCCACCTCCTGGGGGGCAGCTCTCTCTAACCTGGCTGGGGTTTGGTGGAGCCTCCAGGTTTCTTGCCTACCTTACTCTCCACGTTCACGTCTCAAACTGCGTCAGCAGGGCCCGCACCTCGGGCGTGAGCTGCTTGGCAGCCTTGGCTGCCTCAGTGACGGCCTTGCGGTACAGACCCTTTCTCTTCTTATTAAAGCGCACCTGGAAGCTTTCTAAAAAGGGGGAGAGCTGTGCAAGAGCCAGGAAGGAGGTGGTGGTGGAGCCGAACCACGAGATGCGAGCCTCCTGGCGCACCAGCAGCCCGCTATCCTTGCGGCTCACCGTTATGGACAGGATACGGGCCGGCCACCAAGGGAAGCCGTAAATCTTGGCCCAAACAATGTCCCCTACACATACGGTCCTGCCATCTGGTGTGACACATTTAGAGACGTTTTTGGAAAAGACTTCTGTTTTCAAGGAATTACTGAGCTTTTTCTCTTCCTTCGAAGAGGAGGAGGAGGAGGAGGAGGAGGAAGAGGAGGAGGAGGAAGGTGCATGCATGCTGCCTGGAGGAAAATCAAAGCTTTCAGTAGAGCTACACTCAGAGTTGGTGGATTTCAAATCATCTGTGCTATCACTACTACAAACTGATGCACTGGAAGAGTCAGATTTCTTTTGATTAAGGGTCATGTAAACCGTTATATTGCTTTTGCTGCCTCTCTTGCCCAGTGTCTGCTGTTCATCCTGATCAACAGTTACATGCACTTCACTCGTGTCCTGAACCTCACTGCTGGCCTCTTCGGGGCCTTCTGAGGGGCTCTGGGTTTCTGAAGGGGCCTCACCTGCTGAGCGGGTGGAGGAGCAGCGAGACTGGGGCTTAGTTGCCATCTTGCCGCTCCGAATTTTCTCAAGTCCTGTCTTGAGGGAAGAGTCATTCTCTTCGTTGCGGTACCGCTGCGGCTTGAGGCGCAACCGGGGCGGGAGGGACCCTGAGCTGGTGTTCTGAAGACGCCGCGTGAAGTGGACCTTTGAATGTGCATTTTTGGAAGAGGAGGTTGCACTCTGCTTCTTTTGTGCCTTTTCTTTGGCCATTTTCAAGACTTCCCGAGCTTTTGCATGATCCATGTTTTTGCTCTGGAGAACTTTTTTTGTGTTTAACTGCGCTTTTGAAGTATTTGCTTGTGCGGAAACTTTAACTACTCTGCTTCTGCCGTGGGCAATATTTGAAACCTTGACCACAGCGTTCCTTTTCTGGCTTTCGTTTTGGCTTTTTCCATCCACCTTATGGTCAGTCTTAAGTTTTTTATTCACAGTAGTCACGCTCTCGTTTCTTCGCTTTTTACTGTCCTCGTATTTGGAAGAGTCACTTGCATTGCCACCTTTCTTGATCTCCTTTTTCTCTGCCACCACGCTGTTTTTGCACTTGTCACACAGCACCTGCCGGGGCCGTAGCTTGATGGCGTTCATGATGGAAGTGGGTTCCTCCCTGTACATTTTCCTCTTGGGCCGCTTGATTTTCCGGGGTGGAGGCTGAGGTATTGACTGGTTGTAGGTGTCCCTGATAAACAAAGGAGGAGGGTATGGAGCTCCCTCGTGAAAGAGAGGAGGTGGTTTAGAAGTCCAAAGGCTTTTAGCTATGCTGGGCTCTGAGGGCTGCGTGAGGGAGGAGTCATCAGGGACGGCGGCGTCGGCCTCGCACTTCACCTGCGCCTCCTCTTGGAATGGTTTGCTTTGGAGCTGCATGGCTTCAGGTTTGTCCTTGTACTCCCTTTTAGGAAATATGGTCACAGGGATTCCATGGGGGCCAAACCTTCAAGAGAGAGGGAAATAAAAATTCAGTGTTTGGAGGGAATTTTTGCGGCATTTATCACAAAGCATTTGAAAAGTTGTCTGCATTAGGTAGCCAGCACTCCAAAACCATGAACCCCAGAGAAATTAAAGCTTCACATCCAGTCTTATGGGAAGCTCTGAAAATGCAAGACACCAAAATGAAGTCACTGTAGAGCAAAAAATACACAACTTCACTTATTATCAGTTTCTCTTGTATCAACAAGACACCCAGAAAATGTAACAAAACTATCCCCAAGACAGCAGCAAAAGAATTAACTTTATACATCTGGAAAATGCTTATAAACATCCAAACTCACCCCAACAACCCCCAATCTACCCAGGCTCATTTTCCGTACTAAGTCAGCTTTATCAAAAGGCATCTTCAGGAACTTTTCTTCCATTTTTAGCACAGCAGAAAAGGATGAACAGTCCAGATTGAACAGAGACAAATCTGGGCTGCCTAAATCCTTGCAGTGAACAGGGAGTGCCTCCATCCACAAATCTCAGCACCTGATGCTTTACAGCCCCAAACTCCCCAGCCCAGTCTGAATTTCTCCCAGCAAAACTCCCCTTATTTCAACTCAGTACAAACTGATCCTCACTGTTCCATGAGCAAACAAGATTTTAAACCTTTGCTTTTCTCCAGACTGGAAGTGCTCTAGGTCAGGACAAGGGAGCAACTGCCTCAGATCTGTCCTCAGGTTTGTGTTGCCCTGTGGCTGCTCAACAGCAGCATCCCCTCAGTTGAATAAACTGAACTTTATTAACTTTTATTTGTATAAGTGTCTATATGTTGCCTTTATTTCCTCAAAATTGGATTTGAAAATGTGTTAGAAGGTTCTTTACAGTGTCCCCAACAAAAGCCACCCCTTGTCTGTCCTTTTGCTTATCACAAGCTCCTTTCTATATCTGAAGTTGCAATTGAAGCAAACGACCCACCCAAGATTAACTTATCCACCCAGTCTGCATTTCAGCAGCTCATACAGACATTTTTCCAGCCTATGGTCTGGCATTAAACCACAAGGGACTTGCTCACCACTAAGTTTTACATTCCCTAAAGTCCCACAAGTCCATCAAGGGTAAAGAAGTTGCTTTTCCACAAATACTTTTCCCTCCACAAAGGATTGTAAGCAAGTCACTCAATTCCAAGTAGGGTTTCAAAAGAAACTATCAGCTGACAGTAATTAAATTAGCAATATTTTCAGTGTTACTGCCATCAAGACCTTCAGCTTCTAAAAGAAAATAAGATCCAGATCCTATCATTCACCACCTGATAAAGATTAAGAGGATTTGGTAAAAAGTTAATCTATGCTAAGAGCTGAAAACAAGACAGGGCAAGATCTCTGCTGTGCAAATTCCATTCCCAAAGAGCAGAGCAGCAGAACTAGACAGGGGTGGGATATCAAACCCCACACAGACAAACACCCCTCACCCTGCTCTCAGTGCCTCAGAACTGCATTTCAGCCCCCCCAGGCCATTCCCTGAGCCAAGCCCTTCTCCCAGAGGGCATCTGTGGGACTGTGTCAGGAAATCAGCATCATCAGCTGTCACTGGGAAGAGCTGGAGGAAGAGGACTGCAAGGGTTTCCAGAAGGATCCCATTCAATTATTTCATCTCTTTTCCCAGGTTCTCATTCTATTGCCTCTCCAGCAAGGTGTGCACAATCTGCACTGCAAAGCACAAAGGAGCTGATGGAAAGCTCAGCACGTGCCTGACAGCAGGAAATCAAAGATTCATTCTGCACCCTCCACTCTCCCTCCCTTCAAACACAAAACACAGGCCAGGACTAAGAATAGGAAGCCACAAAGGATAATTTTTATCCAAACTAAAGCAAACCTGCTTTAGTAAGACACAAAACCAATCCAGAGTGAAGCCCTGAAGACAGAGAATCCCTCACCAAAGGTACTGCTTAAAAAATAAACCAGACTCTCCCACCCCTACAAATGAATGAACTGGGGGAGTAAAGAACATTCATGGATACTGTGCCAGTCATGTACAGCTCCACTCCTGTAAATGAGGTGTTAATCAGAACATACAATCAGTCAGGACCACCTGCAGGACAAAATATATTTGGTAAGCCAAGGGAATGATCATTATTTCCAACAGCTCAGTGTATTGTGTCTTCTCTTGGCCTCATCCAACAGCAGACTGCATCTATAAACAGGTTTTGATTATCTCTGTTTTCTCCCTGGCTAACCAAGTGCTCCAGCAACTTGGAAGAATGATACAAAAACAAAGAAGAGAAAACAATGGCAGAAAAACTTGCAAATGAAACAGTAAAAGTTCCAGGAAAGAATAAAGACAAAGAACAAGGTAAGAAAAGAGGGATTTATTTTTCCTAAGAGAAGCAGCAGAATGAAGACGTGAGCTTAAACCTCTTCAGGACAAGGCATGACACAGCATCCAATTAGTTCTGCAGCAAGCACAAGTGTTTATTGCATGTACCAGAATTTCCAGGCCTATCTTCACACACCTGGCTGATGCACCTTGAAGAGAAATACTTCTCACACACCCACAGCAGTTATTGTCACACCAACTGCAAGGCTGAGCTAGTTAGCTGTGTTAGTAGTTAGAGAGAAAAGCTGCAAAAGCTTTTGGTTCATCTGCCACAGAGATGAAGGAGGACTAAAAGGCATTTACAGAAAACAAAATTTAAAAACTCCAAGGCACACAGCTCAGTTGTGTAGTGACATTTACTGATCCCCCAGTCAGTCATGGCTGGCACTAGATCAGCCCTGAGCAGAATTTCAGTTCCCCACAGTGAGATTCCCAACAGGCTCCTTGTGTCACATGTTCCATGTTTAAGTTCTAGAAGGAATTACTTTGTCTTTATTCCAACAACAAAGTAATTTTTTCAATACACTGATCCCAAATATCACCTTACCCCACAAGATTTCAGGAATAGGCTTTTCTGGATGATATATTGCAATTGCTGTTTGCTTAAAATAAAAACCCCCTGGTGCCCAAGCTGCAGCTGCTCCCTGCCCAGCCCACTCCTGACTGTAACACTCCCACCCCAGACATCACAGCCCAAGGAGAGGCACCATTCACTGACAGGGATCCAAAGGGAGTGTTAGAAAAACCAACCTCAGGAACAGGAATTGCTCCCTCAACCCCAGGCAGAGCTGGGAAGCTGAGCCCTGCTGCTCCCCACCCTGAAATCAGAGCCAGCTCTGCATGGCCCCAGCTCCTCCTGCAAAGGTGCCCCAGCTCTCATCTGCCTTGAGGATGCACCTCAGACAGGGTGGGTGTGATGTACAAACTCATCTCTCAGAGGTTTTTCAAGGAACCAGGGCAATCAGCAGGATCTCTGCTGTAGATGCACTGCAAAATGTACATTTTCACTGGGGACAGAAATAGCAACAGGACCTGTCCTGAACTGAGAGCCTGATCAATTCTGCAATGATATTTACACTGAGGGGAGCTTTCAATTGACCAGGGTGTGCAGAGACAGAAATAGGGTAGAAACAGGGAGACTTCATTTCCAGTCTGCCAGCTGCAAGTTAATTAACAGGCAGCCATGGCATCCAAAGGCCAGTCTGGGTACCAAACCCAAACCTCTGTCATTTAAAGCCAGAGAGTTTTGTATTACAGACATATAAACTGAAGTACTTCAGGAAACTAAAGGCACTTTTTTCAAATCTAAATCCTGCAGCACAATTACCACAATGAATGCATATTACTGTTCAATTTGTATGCAAAACAACAGTTAAAGAGTATTTTTTCAGAAATAACCATGAGAGATACAGAACAAATCCCATTTTAACTCATGACTGTTTGCACATAAACAAAGTACATAAACAACACTCCCTGGAGGAAAGTGTTTCACATTAGTACCTAAAGCTTTAAGTTCCCATCTTCAGCCTCCAGTGTCTGACTTCTCTGCTCAAAGGGAGAGAAATGAAAAGCCCCTTGCTGTGCCAAAGGAGTGAAGCACTGAGCAGGTTCAGAACTATCTCCCATTTGTCTCTGACACATTGAACTGACACCAAAGCAGAGAAACTCGTGTTCAGGGGTTCAGTCTGGGGTAAAGGACTGATCAGATCCCATCTTTACCACCAGGACACTGCAGAAATCTCCTGTTACATTTTCTGCTCTTGTACCCAAGATCAACCTTGGTGTTCTGCAAAAGCCAGGACAAGCAACAGCTGAAGCCAAATTTAAAGCATGGATGGAAGTTCCAGGAGTATAATCATATGCTGAAAGAACTATGGATATGTATTTCATGCATCTAAACTGAGGCTTTAAATTATACCATGCCATGTAATACACAGTTAGATCACAGCTATTTGAACACAAAGTTTTGCAGAACTCCTCAAAATAACCTGCATTGAAAACACAGATTATGCAACAACCTATTTTTAATGAAGGATTTACTTGGTGTGATAAAGCACAAGATGGAATATATTGCTTTAAGTGCAGGCACCTTCCTGAAACAAAGCATTCCCAGAAGCCAAGCAACCAGCTCCAAGGTTTATTCACCTCCTGAGCAATGAACACCAGGTAAATAGCCTAGAAAATGCACATTTCACTGAGAGCTCTGAACCCATGGTAAGGGACTGCAGTGTGAGTGACTCTGGAACAGCACAGCATAAAGAACAGGATGCTCTGAGTTTAGGTTTTCCATTAAAAATTACCATTACCATCCTTTTACTGGCACATCCATAAAGCTGAAGGCCTGTTTAAACTGCACTATCTTTTAATTTTTACATCTGTTGTCATCATTAGCTGTCAGTTGCATTTGAAGCAGACACTTTGCTGATACATTTGCTGTGATCTATTTTGAAGGATTATACCTTGAATATACTCTTCAGGAACATCCATATGCCAGACCAGGACATATGGAAGAGAATGATATCATTAAATAATGGATGAAGTGTCAAGATGGCCAAGATTCATCAGTCCCATGACAGAAAATAAACTGAATGCAGACTGAAAATTTACCCATGCCCTGCCTGACCACCTTGAACCAAGCCAAGGAACCCTGGGAAGCCAGGACAGGCCCTGCTGCTGGAACACAGAATTCCACAAGGACAGCTCAGCCATCACCTGTGGACAGCTCAGCCATCACCTGTGGACAGCTCAGCATCAGCTGTCACACCCCAGAGCAGGGATTCCCTCAGGAAAGGAGAGCTTGAGGCCCAATCCAGACCCCAGCTCTAACCTACCCTCTAATGAGGCTGCACCTGACACCTTCAGTAAAACCTCCCTCAGTCACCAGCCAAAGACTCCTGAATTACCCCTGAACCATTCTCTGATCACACCTCAGCCTCCCACATTCTGGGCACAATAAAAACAAATGTCAAAAGGTGCTGGGGCTGCTCCTTAAAGGCCAGAATTTCACCAAGCTCCTCTGGGCTCCTGAGAAATCAAAGAGGGCAGGGGATGAGGTGTGGGGACACCCTGGGAACTGAGTGCAAGTTTTAAAATAAAATAAACCAAAGCACACAAGCCTGAGCCACAGACATTTCTTTACTGTTAACAATGTGCATCACAGAGCAACAGGCACCCCACAAACCCCAGACCAGGATGAGCACCTGCAGTCCCTGCTTATTAACTCAAAGAGCAGGGAGAAATGTGCCACATTTTTCAAGTGAGGCTTCTGCTGCTTCCTTCTCACATCATCCCCTTGCAGTAGAAGCTGAATTAACAAACTGGGAAAAGCACAGGATTCAAGAGTCAGTGCTGTACCTGAAAACTGCTGCTGGGATTGCAAGAATTGCAAATTGCCTATAAAAGTTTATTTTCATCATACAGCTCATGCACACCTTGGTGCAGGAAGCTCTTCCTTATCTTCCATAACCAAAGCCCAATAAAGAGATAATTTCAAACATATGTCTGCAAGGAACACACTGCACCTCTTCTGGATATCTAACCAAGGCTCTTAGGTCACAAAACAACTTTTTGCTCTCTCTTGTTCAAGAACTATTATGAACACACACAAGTCAGAAGGGAACTGGTTTAGAGAAGATGACAAGACACATGTCCTTCACATCTGCAGGATTAGAAGGACAACTTCAGTTAAATGATAAAGCAATAAATAGGCCAAGTCTTGACTGTTGGCAAAACAACAGAACATAAATTTAATCCCCTTTCCTTCCCTAATCTTTAGAGAGGTAAAAAAAAAATACACACAGAAATAATTATCCTTCCTCCAGAAGATCAAACTAAAACCACAACTTCTTAATCCTGTAAGATTTACAAATGCTACACATTTCAGGTATTTCCCTCCCACCAAGCTGCCCCAGGTGCAGAGCAGGATTTACCCTGAGCCAGCAGGTGGGATGGACATCTCTGCCCCTGGTAACAGGGAGTGAGCAATGCCAGGCACAGCAGCTCACAGGGACTTTAAACCCCACAGAACCAGGATGGGCTGGAAGGACCTCAAATCCCCCCCAGTGCCACCCTGCCATGGCAGGGACACCTCCCACTGTCCCAGCCCCAGTGTCCAGCCTGGCCTGGGGCAGTGCCAGGGATGCAGGGGCAGCCCCAGCTGTGCCAGGCCTGCCCACCCTGCCAGGGAACAATTCCTCATTCCCAATATCCCATCCAGGCCTGCCCTCTGCCAGAGGAATTCCCTTGTGCTGCCACTCCAGCTCCTGATGGAGTTCCCTCTCCAGCCTCCCTGCAGCCCCTCCAGACTCTGGAAGGTGCTGTGAGGTCTCCACACAACCCTGTCCTGTCCAGAATGAGCATCCCCAGCTCTGCAGCCCATCTCCACGGGCAGGATGCTCCTCAGCCCCCTCAGCCTGGAGCCTCCCCTGGGTCTCTCCAGCAGCTGCAGTGCTGTGCTGGGCCAGGCTGGGCAGCTCTGCAGGTGGGGTCTCACCTGAGCAGGGAGGGCTCAGGTGCTGCCCAGGTTTGGGGTCAGCCCTGGATGTGTTGAGTTTTTCCCCAACCATTCCTGCTCCATTCCCTGTCTGTCTCCATCAGGCACAGCCTCACCCTGGCAGCAGGTGGGCACTCCAAAGGTGATGGCAGCAGCACTAATGAAGTTTAACAGCAGGAACACATCCCTGATCTGAGCAATGAGCCTGCAGAGGAAGCAAAGTGGGGACATGCTCCTCTGCAAGTGAGGATTTACTGCACAACAAACAGACCTGGCACTCAGGACGTGTGGGTCCCTGCTCTCTGCAAACTCCCTGGGCAGCAGGAACAGGGGATGGCCATGGGGCAGGCAGGGCAGGGCCTCCTTAACCCCAAAACATGAGGAATAAAGCCCATTTAACACCTAGGGGTTTGTGCACAAACCCTAAAGGGAAATCCCATTTACAGGGGGTGGGAGAGGGACTCAGCACCTCACACAGATATCACTGACTGCACATCAGAGTCACCAACAATAAAATGCAAAGTCAGGGCATCATCTCAACAATGGAAAAAGAAATAAAACAGCCAAGAAACCCTTTAAAATCACAATAAATGGGGCTATTTTTGCTTTTCTTTCATTGTGGAGTGAAAGTAATTCAGAGCATGACTTGAGAAGACAAAAAAGGACACAGTGAACAGGTTTTTAAAACAGTCACTTAAACTTACTCTTAGTACTGTATGGAAGTAGCACCTTCACTACTTTGGAGGGTGCAGGGGGGAAAGAGAAATTAAGATCCAAACAGGAATAGGAATTACTTTCTTCTGATCATACCGTGAACACAGCATTAGCATGTGCACTCAACACAGCCACTTTTGGAAGCTACTGAACGAGCAAATTCTAATACAAATTGTCACTTTTACTTAGCAAGAACTGTCAGTCTTAAAATATTGATCCCTTTGGCATTAGGAAAATTGAGATTACTCCCATGCATTTGAATGAGACAGATTTCAGCAACCACCCATCTCCCATGCTGGAGATCCCAGTGTTGTCATGTAAATGCCTGGAATTTCGGTGGTTTTCATTTAACCCTGCCCTTCTTTTTTCTTTTTGGTCCAGTGGAAAAACTTATGACAAGAATTCCAGGGCCTGCCACAGACACAGAAGGAAGTTCATGAAAAATATTCATGTACTGCAAGGCCAGGTGCAGCTACACCAAACAAAAATAAACAGATATAAGGAAAAGCTGCCACCTAGACAATACCACCTGTTAGTCACCACAGAAGTGATAAAACTGAATTGTTGGACATACAGGCAACACTTTTTAAAATAATGCTTCGATTTCTTAGAGGTAGGAATTTTTGGACTATTTCTAGAGCTTGTTTCCCACTGCAATTCCTGCTCTGAGACATCTGATAAGAGACTCCTGTTATCTACCAGCGTTTTGCTGTAACCAGCCCAATATTACAGTATCTACAATATTATGTCTCAAAACTCAGTTCTTCTTGTCCAGGCCCTCTGCAGAGTTTGGCCTTGAGAATTCAAACCTCCCCTCCTGCACTGCCATGTACAAGCACCTCTGAAGGAAAAAGGCTCCACTGGAAGAGGAGCTGGGAGGGCCAGCCCAGCCTCCTGCCCAGCCCCTGCCCAGCTGCCACAGCAAAGCCCCGGCCCAGGAGCTGCCCTGGACCCAGGCGGGCTGGAGATGCTCCAGCGAGGCACAGCAGCAGCAGCAGAGCAGCAGCAGCAGCAGAGCAGCAGCAGCAGCAGAGCAGCATCAGAGCAGCAGCAGCAGAGCAGCAGCAGCAGCAGCAGAGCAGCAGCAGCAGCAGCAGAGCAGCAGCAGCAGAGCAGCAGCAGCAGCAGAGCAGCCAGCCTGCCAAGTGACTTCTGCTGCAAAGGGCTGCAGATCTGCTGCCTGCCAGAGGCTCCCCAGCGCAGCAGAGCCTGGGAACAGGGGGATGTTTGTGGCCAGGGGATGTTTAGGAGGACAGGATTCCTTCCAGGAGAAAAGGAGAAATTGGTATTTTCCTGCACGCTTTGCCACCCTCCTGCCCAGGGCAACCATGGCATTCTGCTGGGACAACTTCAAACCTACAAGAGTTCGTGTTACCCAGGATTCCACCTCACCCGTGCCACCTCCTGCCCGGATCTGAGATGCTGCTTCAGCCCACTGTGGCTGGAGTTCTGCTCAGCATTTCACACCTCATCAAGTGACAGACTGAAATCGTCACCCCCTGACATTATCCAAAACTTGGGGTTTGAGTCAAACCCCAACCACGCACTGAGGCCCAAGCCAGCAGTGCCACGATCTCCCTTTTAGGGAGCACTGACAATATTAATATTCCAGGAAGTTGCTGAACAGCTACTAACAACATAAAAGGAGTGATAAAAGACATATGTCCACACACAGCTTAAATCTGAAGGAGAAAAGTGCTGCATATTTTGCATACCGATTATTTTAAATAATAACCGTGTTCCATTTCACTTTTCTCTCATGAACTTGCAGAGTCCTTACATGTCTAGGAAAAAACCCACTAAGACGAAGAAGAATTTTCACCTGCTCATAGAACCTAGGTTGTTTGTAAGAGACCATGATTTCTGGTCTCCCAAGAGCATCTCACTATTGAAAGGCAGTGAAAAAAAGCAAACCCCAAACCTTGCTGTCTACTAAGTTATTCAGAGACACATAAAAATCCCCCAGTCCACAAGGATATTTAAAAACCATGAAACTTCACCCCGTCCATTGGGTACAAGGAGCAATCAGTACTAATTAACAACTGCAACAGCCTAGCTGGAAAACCATTATTCTGGAAAATAGTATGTACTGAAAAAGAAGGTTACCTAGGCAATGTCAGCCCGAACGAGCAGGGCAATCAGAGCTCTGCTTCGGTACAAAGAGGGCAATAAACGCCGGGCTCAGCGCTCGGGCGCTGTTCCCGCACGCAGGGATGCTCCGGAGCCCCGGCCAAGCCCCAGCGCTGTGCCCATGTGCTCGCCCCTCTCCCGTTTGCCCATCCCCGGGCGGGGGCCCTGCCCACCCCGGCTGAAGGGTCCAGGAGGAGGCAGAGGAGGCAGAGGATGCTCGGGAGCTGCGCTCCGTCCGGGCAGGACGCGGGGGCAGGAGCTGCTCGGCCCGGGGCAGAGGGGGCCGAGGAGGGCTGGGATGGGGAGGGGTGGGATTGGGATGGGATTGGGACGGAAGGGAAGGTGCAGAGCCCACGAGGCTCCCGGCAGGGCCGCCCCCATCCCGCCCCCGGCGGCTCCGGGAGCGCTCCCGGGCTCGGCGCTGGGTGGGGGCTCGGGCTCGGCTCCCCCCGAGCTCTCACCTTTTCGAGAGGTCCATGAGGACCCCGGAAAAAAGCTTCTCTCCCAGCCGGAACGAGACCACCAGGGCGTCCTCGATGATGTGGTCCAGGGTGACCCGCACCTCGGAGCCGGGCAGCAGCGCCGGCACCTCCGCCTCCCCTCCGCCCGGGGCCGCGGGCACCGCCGGCTCGGGCTCCAGCGCGGCGGCGGCGGCAGCATCCGGCTCCTCCTCCTCCGGCCGGGGCGGCTCCTCCCCGGGCCCCGCGGAGCCCCCGGCAGCCGGCGGGCAGGGCTGCGGCGGCTCCCGGGCCGGCTCGGGCGGCGGGCAGGGCTGCGGCGGCTCCGAGCAGCCCGGGCTGGGCGCTGCGCGGGGCTCGGCCCGCGGCGATTCCACCCCCGGGCTGCGCGGCGGCGGCGGCTCCTCCGTCCTTCCCGCGTCCGGCTCGCGAGTCCCGCCGGGGCTCCGGGCGCGCTGCACCGGCGGCGGCTCCTCGGCCTTGCCGCCGTCAGCCTCCTCGCCATCCGGCACCGCCGACTCCACGGCCTCGCTGACGGCCGGTAGAGGGTCCGCGCCGGCCTCGCTTCCCGGGATCGGCTCCATCTCGGGCTCGGCCTCGCCGGGCCCGCCGTCCCCCGGCACCGCCGCAGTCGCCGCCGCCTCCGCAGCCATGGCCGCCATTTTCTCCGCCGCCTCCCTCCAGCAGCGGGAGCGACGGCCACGGCCCGCGGGGAGGGAGAGCCCGCCCCCCGCGCCCGCAGATGGCGTCCTATTGGCGGGCGCGCAGAAATGCTGCACTTCTATTGGACAGCGCATCTGTCCATCCAGCCCCGCGGGAACTTCTCGTTGGCCAGCGGGGGCTTCATTCAGTGCAGAGCCGGGAAGGGGAAGAGGGGGCGTGGTTTAACGCTTTATAGGCCACCAGGGAGGGGAGGGGTGGGGCTGCTGGGGCTGCTCCGCTCTCTGATTGGTGGAGGGAGGCGTCGCTCCCGAGGGAGGCCGGTGATTGGCGGCGCCAAGTGCCTGTCGTGGGGCCGGGGAACGCGCGGGGGAAGATGGCGAGGGCGGGAGGGCGGCCATGGGGGACGGGTCCCTCCTCGGAGGGGTCGCGTCGCTCCTCAGAGTGGTCAGGTCATCCCCCGGGAGATCGTCCTGGAGCGGCTCCCCCGCGGGGCACAGCCCGGTGCTGCTCCTGCGTTGTGCAGCGCGGGCAGGGGAGCGGCTGGTCCCGCGCTGGGGAGCACTGAGGGGCTGACACTGGGGAGAGGGGAGATCACAGAATATGCTGGGCTGGAAGGGACCCACAGGATGATCCAGTGCAGCCTCTGTCGCTGCACAGACACCCCAACAATCCCCCCTGAGCATCCCTGGCAGTGCTGTCCCAGCCCTCCTGTAGCTCTGGCAGCCTCGGGGCTGTGCCCATCCCTGGGGAGCCTGGGCAGTGCCAGCTCCCTTGGGGGAATCAGAACCTTTCCCAAAATCCACCCTGACCTCCCCTGGCACCCCGGCCCTTCCCTGGGTGCTGTCCCTGGTCACCGCAGACCAATGTCTGACCCTCCTGCTGCCCTCACCTGATGCGGGGCAGGCAGAGGGACTGGTGCCTTTTGTGAGGTAAATGGGTATTTTAAAGTGTTAAGCACCATGAATTAGCCACATCAGCTGGAAATGACTCGGAGGGGGAGAAAAGGAGCGGATGATTTCCTCCCGCTGCAGCGGCTGCTCGAGCCCCGGGCAGCGCTCCGGTTCTGCCCTCAGGACATTCACACACACAGACACAGTTTGCTAACGCCGGGCTCCAGGCTCCGAGGGAGCCCAGCAGGGTCCCGGCCTTGGCCCCAGAGCAGAGGGGTTTATCCTGTGATGGTGTTTCCATTCTGTGCGCTCAGTCCCTGTTCCCTTCCCTGTGGATGCTGAGCAGAGAATGGGGCCGTAAATCCTGAGCCTACAAGAAATTCTCAACTAACACAGAAAGAAACTAAAACTACTCAGCCCTGGAGCTGATGGGATGCTCGGATCCAACAGCTCAGCCCAGCAGGCTCTTTGTTATGTTAAGCTCGGATTTATGTAAAGAATGGGCATAAAATGGAAGATTTCTTCTTGCAAGTCTTCTGCTGGAACGCACCTTTTCAGCAGGTGTTGCTCGTGGAAGACATTCAAATGCAAATTGTTGTGTTTTCGATCCCCTGGAGTGGCCAGCAATTCGTGTGCTCCATAAGGAACAGAGTGGGTGTATGGCTTGTTCTCTGCTTCACTGCAGTAACAGCAGATTATGTGCTTGACCCTACTGAGGGATCAAAATAAAACATAAACGGCTCCGTTGAATGTTGAAAGGTGCAGTGTGTGCTTTTAAAAAGAGGTAAATAAGGACATTTATAGCCCAGAATGATGCCCCACAGAAATACCATACCACAGGTAACTATAAAATTCAACCTCACCAACACAGGCATGTGGATGCAGGATGGAACTCGAAAATTTAAAAAAAACCCTCACTATATATTTTTTCCATCCCAAATACCTTTGTTCACCATTTAATTTCTATTTATTTCAAATCTAACCTGTAATCTCCTTAAGACAGGATTTGCCTTACAGAGACTGGTCTGCAGAGTGATTGCATAGTTGCAGTCTTTTTTTCTATCCTGGAACCTTTAGAAACTGCCAAAATAAAACTAATTAAGTTAATGAAACAGATTGCACTACCACACTCTCTGTAAATTAAAACAAGTCTCTCTGTGTTCAGCAAGTGGCAGGAAGGACAGAAATTGAGAGAAGAAATTGTAAATTACAGAGGGGAACAGAGACAATCGGAGGGAATAAAACCATTGAGATGAAGGCAGGAGAGATGGTGAGCTCCATAAAGATGTGCTGGGCAGCTGAGGAGGATGAGTTTGGGTGGAGAGAATGAGGGGATGTGGGGAAGCAGCAGATCCAGCTGGAGTTTGTGCATGGCATCCATGGAAATGGAATTGTTTGTGTGGGACATGAGGCACCTCTGAACTCAGCGTTGGTGAAATAGATTTGCTCCGTCATGAAACTCCACTCTGGAGGTGTGAGCAGTCCCACAGGTCTGAGTACTTCAGGTAATAACGAATGGGGTGTGGGGGTTTTAGGTGCTGGACAGTGGGAACATCACTCTGGGCACCCAGTTCCCTGGAAGTGCAGTGCCATGAAAGGGCCACCACCAGTGCAGGGCTTTGAGGAGCAATCCTCACCACTGGACAGGGTTCCAGTGCAAAGCTGTGACTGCAGCTTCCCTCAGCTCCCTTGGAGCCAGGCTGGGCCAGCAGCTCCACAGGGAGCCGGCCCTGGAGTTACCCAGGGCTGGAATTCCTGGTGCTGCTGGAATCCAGGGGGCTGCAGAGGTCCAGGCTGCCTGAGCTGTCCCTGCTGCAGCTGATCCCCCTCAGGGTGGCACACAGGGCTCTGGAGGAGTGTTTGAATTCACAGGGACAGTTTGTCCTGGTGGGACAGCACATCCCTGTCCTGATACCTGCACTGGGGTGGAGGAGCTTCAGAGAGGAGGTTCTCAGTCTGCAGTTCCAGCAGCCCCACTGAGGCTTTGGGGCTCCCCACGTTCCAGGATGAGGTTTAGATCCTCACTGCAGCCTTTGCAGGCTCTGCTGCAGGAGCACAGAGCTCTGCTGCCCTGCTCAATCCCAGCTGCAGTCACGGTGGCTTCCTGAGCCTGCCACAGTGACAGCAGCTTCCTGTGACCCTGGGCAGTGCCACCAAACCTCACCCATGTCATTGGCACAGTGCTAATAAATCCACCAGTCAGTGTTTTCAGGGCATGATTGCTGGTGGGGAATGTTCAAGGCTTTCTAAGTTAAAAAGTGTAACCAGTGAAAACCACTGTATGTGAGCAATGCAGAGGGATGCAGGCAAATAAACTGAACATAAATCTGAGTCTTGGTTGTGTGCTGCAAATTCACTGCTCCCCTAACAGATTGGGAAAATAATGCTCTTACAACAACTGTTAATTATATTTAAGCTGGATTGAGATTTCTTAGTGAATTATTAGAGAAAGTTAGTTTGGAATGAGAAAATCATCAGTCCCTCCTGTAATGTTGGTAACTGATTTCTGTGGCCCTCTGAACATGGAGCTCATTTTGTTGGGTTTAGGGATGAGCATTAAAGGATTTGGGAAACCTCACTGCAGTCTCACGTGCCCCAGAATTCTGATGCCCTGCAATCTGAAAAGTCAATTATGTGCTGCATTTCTTGTGAACAAGAGATGAAGTCAATGAGTGGGGCTTAATCTAATGTCCATATAGAGAATTGATTGAAATCAATTTCCAGAGCTGGGGTTGCTTTCAAAAGATGGTAATTGTGAGCCCTTGGGGTGAAGGACTGGCACTGTCTCACTGCTGAGATCTCACTTGGTAATTGGGAGGAAATGGAGTCTGAAGGTTCTTCCTGTCTTATCTCTACTCTGACTGGTTCCTGCCTTCCTCTGCAGCCTGTGCAGCTGCAGGTGCTGCTGGCAGCCACGCTGTACCTCCGTGGATTTCTCCATTCAGAGAAAATGGACATCATCATGAGCCAGGACAGATGGGGAGGCCAAACTCAGCTGTGGGCAAGGCAGCTTGGTAATTAATAGGGAAATTCTCATTAAAGTCTTCTGAGAAATTACAGAAGTCTCTTTAGCCATAAATATGTCAGAGCAACTTTTTTTGTTCCTTGTGGTGTTTCTGAGATTATTCTATGTCTGCAGCCAAGCCCTGTTCACATCAACAGTGCCCAGCTGGTGAGGTGGGAGCTTCCCTCACCTGTGGCCCTTGGAGATGAATCCTGTTTCAAAAAGGAACAGCAGGAAGGGTAAAACACCTTAATTAGAGGAGTGGGAATCCTACACAGGCTGTTCTCATGGAGGTTGGTTGCTGACAGAGCTCAAGGGGACAGGACAATGGAGGAAATGGAATTGACTGGGAATCATTTGGATCCTTTGTACATCCAGCTGGAGGAGCAGCTGCCAACTGCCTGTGTCACTGTGTCCTTCTCTTTGGCACCTACGTGGAGCCTCAGCTCTGCTGGCTGTGAAAAATGGACAATAACATTTCATCCACACAAGAGTGATGTGGTTTAATTATAGTGAGGGTTTAAAAACAACTTGAGGATGAAGTGCTGTGTAAGTGCTGAATGCTGGCCTTGACAATGACACAGGGATCAGAAAATTGGTCTCTCAGATGCATCAAGTTATTCCATAAATTACAAACTCATTTCTCTCCTTAAATGAAGAGTTACTGAGGCATTCAGCTTTCTTGCTAATTGTTTGACTTCAACAATTGGATGGATTTCAGTAAATTGACTGGTGGGGACAAATGTGTTTTCCAGCTCGGCATTGTGTGACATGCAACAATTGGAAATGGGCTGGCTGCAGACCAGAGCCAAGCACTGCAGGTGGTCCCCAAAGAGAGCAAATTGGTGGTGGGATTTTCTAGGGAGATTTCAAAAGGGCCTGTGACAGGCTGTCCCTCCTGAAGGCAGCTTGCCCTCATGGTTTACCTGAATAAACCAAGTAACTCTTGTCTCACTCCTTGTCTGCTTCTCCATGTCACCCAGAACTCAGAGGAATTGTACCTGGATCTTGCTGGAGCTCAGTCTGTGATGGAGGCACTGCAGAGCCTGGGGTTCCACACTCCCCTGGTCCCTCTGCCTCTTTTGTGGTACTTTTGAAGCTGTTCCAAAGGCAGGGGTGGGGCACAAATGACAATGCAGTCAAGTTTTTTAAGTTGTGCTTAAAAAGCAAAAGTATTGAAAGCTCAGCTTTGCCATGCAGTTTGTCTTTCAGTAAAAACCCAAAGAAACCAACACAAAAAATAAGTCCCAGCTCTTCCTGAGGTCTGCAGCTCTCCTGGGAGGGGTGGGAGCAAAGAAATGTTGTCATCACAGACAGGTATTTTCAGCTTTCTGATTTTGAAGGTAGACCTTGGTCTGTGTGTCTGCTTTGTGTATTTTAGCATTCTGGATAAAAATAATGAAGGGATCTTGGTGATGAATAAAAATGTCAAGTTTGTTATTACTTTTAAATATCACAGGGGTTGAGGGGGAATATGTAAGGAAATTATCTCCCAGATTGCTCTCAGTCAGTTTTACCTTACAAACCTTGGTTCTTGTCATTGTCTCATCTTCTGGTTTCTTGTGGAACCTCTTGTGCCAAGTGTATTCCAAGCAAGAGATGAATCCCTGTATTTTATGGATACCTGGTGGCATCTTTTCTCACCCTTTCCTAATCCAGCTCCAAGTAGGATCAATTTATGGAGTGCCCAGGCTCAGCCTGAATTCCTGTCAGAGCTCACCTGCAAATCCCAGCATGGCCCTTTGCAAGTCACTTCCTTTGGTAAAGTCAGGTCAGTTTTTAATTTCCCCTCCCAGGTAATCTTGTACATTCTGACTCTGAGCAACCCCATTCACAAGGGGCTTGCACATCAAGAGAAAGAATTCTTCACACCAAGAGCTTGCTCTGTTGCCTTTCCAGGATTGTCAATGGTTGGAAATTGTGTTGGCCTCATTCAGAGACTTTCTTTAACTCAGGCCAGGGAAAAAACATCCCATCACCTCCAGAACAAAACAGGCTGTGATAGTGGAATCAATGGAGCACTGGGATTTGTGCTGGCAGGGTGGGTGATTGGCAGCTGCTCCACAAAGCCACAGCAGAGATGATTGACACGAGAGATTTGATAAGGACACGTGGTGATCTCAGTAAATGTTGCTTGTCCAAGAGTTTGGGGAGTGTAGAGCTGGAGTGATGCAGTCAGAATGGGAACTCTAAAAAATCCTTTTCCTTGGAAAAGACAAGCAGACAAGTCCACAAAGTGACAAATGCCAGCAATGAGAAATCTCTGTCAGGGGTCATTCAGCTGTGACTCCTGCACATCTGTCTGTTAGCAGCTCCAAAGGCAGAAGATGAGTGCAATTAGAGCCAAGCTTGATGATTTGCAGAGCATTGTTTGTGCTTTTCACTGCATTCCCTGGGACCAGGGGCTGGATCTTGTCCTTGACCCTCTTTCCAGAGCTGGCCCAGTGAAACTCTCCCCTTCAGCAAATAATAAAAAGAAAAATGCAAGCCTTCAACAACTGAGTCACCACCCTCTGAGGAAATGTGTTGGTGTAGCCAATATTTCTCTATACTGCCCTAATCTAATCCTCCATGTGGGGCTTATCACAGAGCAGGGCCCGAGCTGCAGTGCCCAGGATGTGCTGCTGGAGCTGGATAATACTTTATTCTTAACAGTTCTGTCCCCACTGCTGCTGAAACCACCGTGCTGAGCAGCACAAACTCTGCTGGCAAAAGATACCTTTGCCAGCTTACATTTATTTTTGTTCACTGGAACAACGGGTTGGAAGTGTGTGGTTGTTTCTCTTGGGTCTAGGCAAGATTAGGCTTCCAAAACATTGAGAAATGCTCTAAAAAATTGCATTTTCCAGGCACAGTTCATACTAGTTTAGAAAACACAGAAATGAAACCACAACAGAGGTACTTGATGCTGAAAGGGAAGCACCCAGTAATGGCTGCTCTGCTGCAAGAGTGTAAGATTGTAGGCTTCCTCTGTTTAAGCTCAACTTCTGAATAAAGGGGGATGGAAAAGGGAAAAGGGAAATAAATGAGCCATACCCATGGCATTGTATTTGTTCTGAGGAAAAGATTGGGAATTACAGCCACTGTTTGCAAGCAATCTGCCCTTCACCCAGGGTTCCTGCCTTGTGTTTGGAGATCTGGATAATCCACAGCAGAGCCCCTGGCACGGGGCATTGCTCTGCTGGCACCTGGGGTTTCCTGAGAGCTCCTCTCCACCTCTGTCCTTAGTCTAGGACTGTCTGGGGTGCTCTGCTTGTTCTGCTTTGGCAAAAATGTTCTGAAATCTGGGATCTCATGCTGCACCCTTCAAGGGACACAATTCTGTAGGAGATTCCCTTGGTGAATCACACAATGCAAGGTGAGGGACTGGGTCCCACAAGAATTACCAGGATTGAATCAAGTTATCCCTAAATGAGAATGGAGAAGTCTCAGTCAGGATTCTGCATAAAAGCAGCCTCACATCCCCAGTGCAGGAAGGAACAGAGGAGGAAGGAGAAAACCTCTTGTCTTCTCTGAGATGAAGAAGGAAAGATGTAAAAATCAGTGCTGTTTAAAATTTGGTAAATAGAATATAATCAATCCTCACAAAGCATCCTCTGTGCTCATCTGTGCTTGCAGGCACAGAGCAGACTTGGCAACTGTCTCCTGCATGAAATGGGAAAGGTTTAAATGCTTGTGTAAGCTCTGCAAACAAAACAGCTCTTTGCAGTAAAAACACTGTTCTCTAGGACATTGTATCTGGGAAATGTGGAACAGTTTCTCTGCCTGTTCACCATGGGCTCCGAGCTGTGTCTGAGTGGGGTTTGGAAATCTTTTTCTCTCTGGTACAGGGAATATTTTGTCATGGCAAAGGGTTCTCCTCTAGGGGGTAAATTTAATATAAAAGGGATTCCTGATACTCATGATATTTTCCCCTCAGAATGAAATCAAATTGGCTGGTGGATGCAGGCTTGGAGCAGTGACAGAGCAGATGAATCCTCTTCTGCCTGCAGACTGCAGGCAGGAGTACTTTGTCACATCAGTAGTTACAATTTGACTTTAGTTTTGCTTTTTCTCCACCAATCTCAATTTGGTTTGAATTTCTGAAGTCACCCGGGGTGAGTCAGATGTGGTCAGGCCAGAGGAAGCTCTTGAATCATTCCCAAATGAGGGAAAACATGAGTCAGTTCCGAGGGTTCAGCACTTTGGGATACAAAGCACTGCAGATCTCTGCAGGTCCAGGGGAGAGAGGAGCCCAGGCTGGAGGTGCTGGATTGCAGAGCTCTGGGGGCTGCAGGACCAAGGGCTGTGGATGTGTTTTCCATGGGGAGGACACAGTTCCTGGCACTCAGGAGCATTCCTGGCTCTGGTGCTGCAGGGCTGGGAGCTGTGGATGTGTTTTCCATGGAGGTGCTGGATTGGTGGGCTCTGGTGCTGCAGGGCTGGGAGCTGTGGATGTTTTCCATGGGGAGGACACAGTTCCTGGCACTCAGGAGCATTCCTGCTGCAGCTGGAGCACCCTGGGTGCACAGATTGCAGTGAATGCCAGTGCTTCCCCTGAGTCCTGGGCAAACCTGGGCTCCTGGCAGGGCCCACAGGAGCAGGCACTGCCCAGCCCCGAGGGTAAAGCTCTCCTGCAGGACTTCATCCTCCACAGTGACACAGCACAAGTCCTGTTTAAATGTGCTTGGGGTTTGGATGCTGGTGCTTCCTGTCCATCAGCACAGGCAGAACACATTGCAGAGCCCAGAGGAGCTGCTACAGAGCAGAGCACTGGGGGTGGGGCTACAAAACCAGGTGGAAAATCCTCTGATAAAGGCAGGACCTCAGTGATAATTTTAATTTACAGCCAGGAATGTGCCAAGGCAAATCCCTTTCTCTGAGCTGCTCTCTCCTGATTCGTGGCCCATTGCTGCTGCCTCATTACCCCCCTGGCCTCTGGTGGGGCAGTAAATCTGGAGGCCTAATGGTGCTCAGGGCCCTTGGAGGACAGCCCTGCCTTTTCAAATATTCATTTCTATGCGGATCAGGGATGTCCCAGTCTGGCTGTAATCAGGGGAAGAGGGAAGGAGACAAATAATCACTGCACATGACTGTTTGGGGAGCCATTCCTGTCAGAAAAACAATCAGCAGCAGAGGCGGATGCGAGCTGGCCCTGCAGCCCCCAGCACGAGGAGGGATGGGGGCCTGTTTGATCCCCATCAACTCTGATTTGCTTCCTCCCTCACCCCTGGGCTGGGCTGAAATGCCAGCTGTGCTCTGGGAGCAGGGACAGTGCCAGGCTGGGGGAGCTGCCCCTCTTGGTGCAGACCCTGCTGCAGGAGCACCAGCCCTGCCCTGCAGGGACAGGGACAGGGACAGGGACAGGCACAGGGACAGGCACAGGGACAGGCACAGGGACAGGCACAGGGACAGGCACAGCACCCTGCAGGGCACCTCAGCCCCGGGGCTGTTCTTGTTTCCCCAGCTGGGCAGGGACTGCAGGGCTGGAGCAGCAGCACAGCTCTGCCCCAGCTCAGAGCCTGGGTTACTCCAGGTGGAACAGAGCTCGGGGCTGTGAAATCAGTTTGCAGCCGCTGGGATCTGAGCTGATCCCAGACTGATCTCACCCAGCCAGCAGGAGCCATGGTGCCACTAATCCTGATTTAAATGGGAGTTAGAGCAGGCCTTGGATTCCACATCTCCAGAGTGATTCCTTGTGCCATCCAGACCTCATCAAAGTGTCCTGGGGAAAATGACTTTAACCCAAAAATTGGTTAAAAATTCTGGGTTAAAATGATTTAACTGCTGTGCTGTGTGTTGGCACAGGAACCTGGAGCTCAGGGTGACTGAGGTGTGACTCCCAGAACACCCCCTGTGCTCAGTCCTGGGCTCTATTCACAGGCACAGCTCCAGCCTGGGTTTTTCTCTATATTATCAGGATAACAGCACTAGCAAGGGTGTGTGCACCCCTTCACCCTCAGTGGGTAAACTCTACATTTTTCCTTGAGGAGGGATATTTAAACATTCATATGATAATGAAGAAAAGAACCCAACCATACAAAATTTATATAAACTCATATCTGGCCCTGTGTGAAAAAGTAATCCAGAGGCCACAGAACTGCAGGGCTGGCTCAGCCAGCAGTGTCACAGAGAGCTCTTTCTCTTTAATTTTTTATTTGGATCCTCTCTGTATGTAGGTCACAATGACTTAAAAGAGCAGGCACTGACCAGACAAAACCAAACCTCTCAGAACAAAGCCATTGTTGCAGGAGGAGGGTTTTTTTTTTTCTCAGACAAGCCCCTAAATCAGCACCGAAGGATTGCAGCATTCCCTGGGATTCCCACTGCCAGCAGGGGCAGAGCTGCAGCCCTGTGAGCCCTGCTGGGGAGGGCTGACCCATGGAATCCATCCTGGCAGGGAGGGATGGGCAGAGCTGCAGCCCCGTGAGCCCTGCTGGGGAGGGCTGACCCATGGAATCCATTGTGGGAGGGCTGACCCATGGAATCCATCCTGGCAGGGAGGGATGAGCAGCCTCTCCCTGCAGCTCCCACCCCTGTGAGCATCACTGCAGGTCCAACACCACTGCAGGGATTCACTCCCTGCTTCCCTGGGGGAATTCCTCCTTCTGCCAGGGACACACAGCCCAAACACCTTCCCTGAGCTGCTCTCCAGCTTTGGAGAGGGAAAACAAATCCTGGGTTTGGCCCTGGCTCAGCACAGAACAGCAGGGAGTACCAATAACCTGCAGGGTTTCTTAGTGAGCCCTGACTTGCAAACATTGCTGGGTGGCAACAGTGCAGATAAAAATCCTCAAAAAACCAGATATAAACAGGCTTTGAATACAGATCACAGGTAGAAAAGCTCTGTGGGAATGCAGATTAAATCCCCTTCTGCTTCAAAATCCATATTGTGCCCCAAAACTGCATCAGGGGGTTGGAAATGGAGGATCTTCAGGGTCCTTTCAACCCAAACCAGTCTGTGATCCTGAATTTTGTAAATGTGACAAAACTCCCAGTTCTGACACAGGGAGAGCTGAAATTTCGGTTTCTTTACCTCTCCTGCCTTTTAGGAGGGAGCTGCAGCTTGGCCCTGGAATTCCCAGGGCAGGGCTCAGCAGCAGGGAGCTGGCACTGGATGGTGCTGTGGGCCAGCACAGGTGAGCTCACCTGGCTGCCAGACAAATCCTGCTGCTCCTGGAACCACCAGGGGAGCCACAGGGACAGCCAGGATCCTGCTTTGCTCCTGGGTTTAAATTCTTTTCTAAAGCAGATTTTGCAAGAGCATTTTGTCCTGAGGATGCAGAATTTTGGGAAGTTGGCTCCTCCCCAGTCACTGAGCTTTTGAGCACCCTGAGGGTGACCTGTGCATGTTACCAGTCTGAGCCATTGAAAAAGGCAGGTTTAGGTTAAAAATCAAGTTTTAAAAAATAAACCAATTTCCAGATCACAGAATGCTCTGAGTTGGAAGGGACCCACAAGGACCATCAAGTCCAACTCTTAATCTCATACAGGGACTGAACCCACAAACCTGCTGTTCTCAGCACCCTGCTCTGATCAACTGAACCAATCTGGCACTTTTTAGGGGCTTTCTGGCCCCTGATGCTTTCCCATTGTTTAGGAGGGAAACAGCTGTTGTTTGGTACTCTGGAGTAAAGAAACTCTTAAATAGAAGTTTAGATTTTGAAGTGTTTTCCAGATTTTTCTTCTGATTCTGGAAGGAATCTTTAAGAGAAATGTGGCTTATTCCAGGGTTTGAGAAAATCACAGCTGTTACCAACCCAGGCTCATTTTCCCACTTTCCCATCAATGTTGTTTGATTAATAAGAGCCAGCTTAGTGCTGAGCAACTCAGGAATAAATCAAACTGTAGAAGAGGGACACCAGATGTAACAAAAGCAGCTCCTGGAACAAGGAGATGCAAAGATCTGCTTGGTGTGGAGGTGGGGAAGGACTAGCACGTGAGATGTGTGTATTTTCTCTGCCACAGAAGTATATTTTCTTCTCCTGATAAATGTATCCAAGGCAATATAAACAATTTCAAAGAGCTGAAAGTATGCAGTGAGATGTTGCTGTGGATCACACACATCAAAGCAGAGCTGAGGCCCAGAAGAGGCTTTCTGTGCAAAGAAAACTGGCTTTTCTTGTATTTCAAGGAAAGAAATCCTTCTCTGCTGCTCAGACTCTCTCTGTCCCTGCACACTTGTCTTGGATCAACACTTTCAGTGGGGCACTTACTAAACACTGCAGTGGCATAAGAAAAATTCACTCAAATATTGGTTTCTCCTGTGTGCCTTTGATTATTTCAGATCAAATCCCTCTTTAGCTGGTTCCTGGGGTGGTTTCTCAGGTGCTGCTCCACCTGAGCCCTGTCCCAGGTGAGCTGCAGGGAAGGGAGAGCAGGAGAGGCTTCAGAGGGTGACACAGACAGGAGGGGACTTGGGAACACCAAAAGGTCAACTGCAAACCAGATGTGGCCTCAGAGAAAGAAAAGAGCAGTGTTTGAATTGAATGTTGCCTTTGACAGAGCTCGGGGAAGCAGAGCTGGGGGAATGCTCTGGAACAGCAGGATTTCTCTGGGTGGGAAGCCACAGCCTGGGAGGAAATCCCAATTAGATTCCCTGCAGGATAATCTCCATTTGGAGCTGTGTTATCTGATATGTCAGCAAGGACAAGCACATAGATATTATCAAGTAATAATACCTAAGCACACAGATATGATCAGGTAATAATTCCTTTACAGCCCAGCCCAAGAGCTGTGCAGATAACGGGCGTGGGTGGCTTTGGGGTTTGCTCAGAAAAGTCCAGAAGAGTTGCAATGACTCCTGTCTTCAGGGCCATCTGTTATTTACTTTATTAGAACTTTATATATTTCTGTATAAGAAATCCATAGAGAGAGGAGCTTTAACTCTGAATTTTGACCAGAAAACTCAGCAGATAAAGCTGAATTATATCTTCCTTTTTAGCAACCTTTGAACTATTGTCTATATTAGACTAAAACCATTGGAGTTCAGAATATTCCACAGTGGCTCTTAATCCAAGGATGATACTTCAAAGGAATCTGAGCAGTTTTGTGGGAGCCAAATTGAGAGCAGCCAAAATTAGTCTTCCTGTGCCTCTTCAGGATACACAAATCCAAACTGGCTGAACAAAATTCAAGTCTTCTCTTGTAGTTAAAAATCAAGATAACTTCCCATTTCTGCTGTCCATCCCCATCCCATTTAACTGGATATCAGTGAATTTAACCATTACTAACATTTACTACAGGATAACTCATTAAAGGGAAGAATCCTGGAGAAAGGAGGGAATTCAATTCCCAAGAAGTTGTGATATCAGGTGCATTTTCCCCAGGTATAGTTTTCTGTCGCTATAATTCCAGCCCAGGCCCCAGCAGTGCCCCTGAGGCTCCACCTGGAGATCAGGAACACCACAGGGGTCCAAGCCCTTCCTACAGGGGCTCTGCCAGCCTGGATGAATCCTTTGGTTATCTTGTTTTTCTGGAAATTTCTTTTCTGGAGGTCCAGACACACTGAAGGTTCTCCTGATGGAGTGTTGTCACACAAAATAATTGAATTTTCTTTTAGGGAGTCCCCAAAACGACGGGATTTTTGGGAGTTGTGTGCCTTCCTGCCCTGCAGGTGTTCCTGTCTCTGAATGTCCATGAGCTCCAGTTTCTCCTGGCTTTGTCAGGCAGGCCCAGGTGCCCTCTGGAGCAGGGACAGGCACCTGTGGAGCTGGGCAGGTGCATTTCTGTGCAGTGTCTGAGCTCTGCCCAAGCTGTGCAATATTTCAGCCCCACTCTGGTGATGAATTCTCAGCTCTTTAGGGCTCCAGAGCAGCAACACCTCGGTCCAGACTAAACGGGCACTTAACGAGGCCGAGTGTAACAGGGCTCCCCTGGAATTACCCAGCACATTAAGGCCAAATGAGCTCATCCTGAATTCATTAGCAATGATTACTCTGAGTGCCAGAGGAATTAATAATCATTAGCATTTGCTGAGGAGGGCTGCCGGGTGCGGGGCTCCACAGGTTTCCCCAGGCAGCGGCATTGGAGGGAGTCATTAACTGCAGCTCCGTGGGCACCCGCAGCTCCCTCTGCTACCTTCAATCCGCACTCCCAGTTCAGCTGCAATCCAGCTCTAAAAGCACTTCAAAGCCCGGCACTGCCTGCCTCAGCCACTGCTGGAATTACCTCCCTTATTCTCGTTTTGTCTCCGAGTGAATCTCCCTGGCTTTCTGCAGCTCTTCTGAAAGGTTCATAAACCTGGGAGGCTGCTGGGAGCCACCCAAGGGCAAGGGGACTCCACAGACAAAAGGAATGCAAAAACGCTGTGTTATTATTTTGTGCAAGCAAATTCTCAAAGTAAAGATATCCAAGGCTTTGATTTGGCTCCTTAAAGCTCCCTCTGTTCCCAGCAGCATTTGAAGACTCGGCTGTTTTGCATATCAGAGGCAGCTGACTTGGAGGCACAGGGAATTCACTGCTCACTTTGGATGACCTTTTCCTTTGGGGATGAGCTTCCACAAGAGTTTTACTTCTCTGACAACTTACTCCTGTTCACTGCCTTCAAATCCCACACACTTGGAATTTACATTATCCTGTGCATGCAAATACAGCAATGAGCTTTCCTGCATAGCTGCTCCTTGTGGGCAGCAGGACCAAATCGTGGCATTATGGAGTCTCCTGTCCATGCCTATATGGAGCTGTCAGCATTTTTGTATCTCATCATGGAACAATATAATATGGTATCAATATAATCATGGTATCAATATAATCTGATCTTTATGGACAGGGAGCATAAAAGCTCAAGTACCGTTCATATAATCTGATTATCTCCTTCCTTTTACACAGGACTGGGCTGCTTTCCTTATCCAGTTTGATCTCTGTCCCAAGGTCCCTGTGGCATTACTCTGCCAGTGGAATTGTCCCCTGCAAGTTTTATGTGAGCAGGAGAGTTTATGGCCTGAGTTCATGGACTCCTTCCCAAGGCTGGGCAGGTGCCTCTGGAGCAGAGCAGGGGGACTGAGGCTCCCATGGCTGTGCCACCCCTGCCCTGCTCCCTGTGCCGGTGCTGCTCTGCTCTCTACAGCTGGGGCCTCAGCACTGGGGTCCAGATGGGAAAGGAAGTTTCCTTTCATTGGGTTCAGCAATCTTGGGATTAAGCTGAAGGAGTTTTAATTAACAAACTAAGCATCAAGTATGTTTTCAGGATAGTCAGAGTCATTTTGCAGCCACTTTTAAGCCAAAAGTGCAAAGGAAACCCTGGTGGTGACAAAAGTTTCCCCAGGTCTTTCTCTGCGGAGCTGAGAACTTGTCCATGGTCCATTTATATTTTACTTTTATTCCATCCTGAATCCAAAACAGTGAAATCTTTAAAGCAAAAACGCATATTTTGTTTCAATCTGCACTAAAGGAAAGCTGAGCCTTTGGCCTTGACTCCTGCTGATCTCCAGGTCATTGGCAAGGATGCACAATTGCCTGATGACCTTGATTGTCACACAGGTCGATGGCATTGCTGTGACTCAGGGGCCATAAAGCTCCACTTCCAGGGCGTGTGGGCCAGGTGGGCTGAGAGCTGGGGCTGCTCTATAAAGCCAGGGCTCAGCCCAGCTGCTCCATCCTGCTCCATCCAGCTGCTGCTCTGCTCCCCAGGCTCATCCCAAGGCAGCCATGGCATTCTCAGGCAAATACGAGTTCGAGAGCGACGAGAACTACGATGCCTTTGTGCAGAAGATTGGTGAGTCTGGCTGGGGTTTGTGCAGAAGATTGGTGAGTCTGGCTGGGGTTTGTGCAGAAAATCGGTGAGTCTGGCTGGGTGGGGTATGTGCAGAGATTGGTGAGTCTGGCTGGGGTTTGTGCAGAAAATTGGTGAGTCTGGCTGGGGTTTGTGCAGAGATTGCTGAGTCTGGCTGGGGTTTGTGCAGAGATTGGTGAGTCTGGCTGGGGTTAGGTATGAGGCATGAATTGGGGAAAATACTGGGGAAAGGCTGGGAGAGCTGAGATTGTTCAGCCTGGAGAGGAGAAGCTTTGGGGTGACCCAGCTGTGGCCTCCCAGTGCCTGAAGGGGCTACAGGAAGGATGGAGAGAGACTTTAAAAGGAATGGAGTGACAGGACAAGGGGGAAGGGATTCAAATTTGCAGAGTGAAGGTTTAGATGTGATATTAGGAAGAAATTCTTCCCTGGGAGGGTGATGCCCACAGAAGCTGTGGATGCCCAGAGAAGCTGTGGATGCCCAGAGAAGCACAGGATGCCCAGAGCAGCTGTGGCTGCCCCTGGGTCCCTGGCAGTGTCCAAGGCCAGGCTGGATGGGGCCTGGAGCAGCCTGGGACAGTGGAAGATGTCCCTGCCCATGGCTGGGGGTTGGATGATCTTTAAGCTCCCTCCCAACCCAAACTCTCCAAAGATTTCATGTGCCTATAGTTGAAGAGCAAGAGCAAATATACAAACAGGTATGTGCAGCTAAATAGCAAAGGCCCAAGGTCCCACAGATGAAACTCCAAGCACTGCATATGTAGGTTAAGGAGAAGGGAATATTTTATGTACTATGTACATTTTTCATGTTTCTTAAGGAAAAGAATGCAAGATTTGTTTTAGCAAAAGTATTAATGTACTAATATCTTTCTTTGGATCAGTAATTTCAACTCATAGCTTTGATATTGTCAAAAAATTAAAAATAAGAAATGAACCACAAATCAGATGCTCTGAGAACAAACACACCACTACTGTCTCTCAGTTCAAATTCAGCTTAGGTTTGACAAACTCTGTGTTTTTGTTGTTTAAGGTCTTCCCGGTGACAAGGTTGAAATGGGAAGGAACTGCAAGATTGTGACAGAGGTGCTGCAGAATGGGAATGACTTCACGTGGACACAGCACTTCCCAGGGGGCCGCACCACCACCAACACCTTCACCGTGGGCAAGGAGGCAGACATGGAGACCATGGGAGGGAAGAGCTTCAAGGTAAACTCTTGGAGCTCCTCAGCTCCCCAGCCTCAGGTGGATTTGGATTTAGGCTGAAAAGCAAAACCTGTGTCAGGTACTGAAGGTGTCCCTGCCCATGGCAGGAGGTGGGACATGAGGGGCCCCTAAGGCCCTTTCCAGCTCAGACCACCCTGGGGTTCCCTGAGTCCATCATCACTGATTCCTGGGCTGCCTGCAGGACCATTTTCAGAGCTGGTAATGAGTGATGTGCAGATCTGGAACCTGCAGGAACTGGGAGATGAACAAGTGTCTGTTTAACCTGAGAACATTTAAGAACCAAAGCCCACAGATTTCAGCCCTGTCCAACACACAACCTCTGTCTGATAAACTTCCAGCACCAGGTGTGCAGGTGTTTACAGAATCTGGCAACAGAAATTCCATCCCCAGCAACATGAACCCTTTCTCTCTCACAGGCAACTGTCAAAATGGAAGATGGGAAACTTGTAGCTGATTTCCCCAACTACCGCCACACCTCAGAGATCTGTGGGGGGAAGCTGGTGGAGGTGAGTGCTCAAAGATCCAGGGTAGTTCATAAAAACAAAGAGAATCCCCAAAATTGGAAATTTAGGAAAAAATCTTAAGTGAAGGCTCTGAGCCATGCCCAGGGCTGTTCCCCTGGGACTCTGGGGCTCTGATTACACTGTTCAAACAAAGTTTTGGCTTGTTCTTTGTTCCAGATTTCTACTTCTTCTGGTGTAGTCTACAAAAGGACCAGCAAAAAGATTGCCTAAGGCAGCAAGGCCAGTCTCTTCCAGTGCACTGAAAGCCAACAATAAAATAAATAAAATAAAGTTCTGTCTTCGTCTCTTTTTTGGTTTTACAAATATCATCACATTAATGCTGACCCTATTCCTAAGTGTATGACAGGGGTGCAACCACATGAGATTTAAGGTCCTTCCCAACCAAACCCTTCTGTGACTCTGATTCTCAGCTCTGAGGGACATCAGTGGTGCTCAGAGCACCACTTTGTGCCCTGAGAGGAGCCCTGAGCCTTAAAAACAAGACCTTTTAATCACTTCCTGTGCAGACCAGATGCCTTTGCTGTTAGAGCTGCCTTGATGGGGCTGGGAGGGCCTTTTACAACTCCAGCTGACAAATTCCTGACTCTTTTTGGCTGGCAAAGCCTGATTCCATTAACAAGGACTGTGCTGGTGTTGGGGAGGAAGCCCAGTGACACAATCTCCAGCATCAGTGGAACTTCCCAGCTCAGCTTCAGGAAATGACTGTTGGTTTCCATGCTTTATTATAGCAATGCAATAACCAAAGCATTCTGCACCAGTATTTGAGTTACATGCCCACGGCATGGTGGAATAATCATGGAATACATAACAGGTGGCTTTGGGATGGAGACATTCCTGAGGCTGCTGAAGGCCTGGTACCCTGTGGGTTTGATGACATCAAGGAAAAGTCTAAATAGCCCATACAGGGTGCAATCACCTGATAATCCCATAGGCAAATGTGGAATCATCTGATAATCCCAGGCATGTCCCACGTAAGGCCACACTTCATTGGATTGAGGCCATTTTCCTATTTTTTCCCCATAGTTTCTCCTCCTACACTTCATTGAGATAATCTTGGTCAGGATAAATCAAGAATCCAGTAAACAAGCTGTCAGTCCAGTAGGGATCATAAAAGAGCCCATTTTGCTCTGAGTAAAAGATTTGCAGCCACACCTCATCCTCCTGCTTCAGCGCCAGGATGGTGGATCCAGAGGCCACGTCGTGGTTCCCGGTGTTGGCGTCGAAAGTCTTGATCCGGTACTGGCCGTTGTGCACCAGGCCGATGGCCAGGTGCTTGTTGGCCAAGGTGATGTCGTAGGTGAAGTAGTAAATCCCTGGGATGCTGCAGATGAACTTCCCACTGGAAGCATTGTAGTGTCCTCCCTCGTTCATCAGGATCCTGTCGAACTTGATGGGCAGCCTCTCGCGGGGGTAGCTGGTGGACACGGCCACCGAGAAGGCCGACCTGGCCCTGCCGGCCCCGCAGCTGCAGCGCCCCGGCCGCCCGGCCTCGCCCTGGCTCCCTTTGGGCCCCTTCTTGCCCGGGGCCCCGTTTTTCCCGGGATTGCCCTTTAAACCCTTGGGCCCGCGGGGCCCTGCCTTGCCAATGGCTCCTGCTTTCCCCTTCGGGCCTGGCTTGCCAGGGTTTCCTGTTCTGCCCTGGGGACCTGGAAGACAAATGATCTTATCAGGTTTTCTTATCGCTCTTGAGGGAAAGAGCTGATACAGTGAGTGGAAGGGGGTTAGAGCATGGCAGCAGGGATTTCATTTAGGAGGAAGCCATTGCTGGGGTGAGAATCCAAATGAAATCCCACCGGGGCTGGACATCTGTCTGGACTGACCAGCCAGGTGTGGTAACAGTGGAATTTTGTCCTTTTTAAGGACCAAAATGCTGATTCCATTATCTGTCTCACTTGAGAAAAGGAGGAATTACAGAACAAGCTTTAAATGGTTGTGTTTTATAGAGTAAATACTTTTGATCTCATGTCTTTCCTTTTTCTTACATTTTTTTTTTTTTTTTTACACTTAGCATGAGACTGTATAAAAACAAGGTAAAACTAAATCTAGAGGTTGCAAAAAGCCCAGCCCAGCTGGGGGATGAACCAGCAAACACCGGGGGAAGGGGCTGCCTTGAGATGGGAAGGGAGTTGGGCTGGCAGCGATTCTGGCTCGGTGGTATCTGATTTGAGCAAAACCGTGAGGATTTATGCGGTGCCTCTTGACCTGCTGTTGGCAAGAGCAGATCGAAACGCGGCGGTGGCTGGAAACCTGCTCTCCAGATTGCCGCTTTGGGGAGAGAGGAGGAGGCAGCCGCAGGCTGGGCTCGCTGGCGTTGCTGAGGCAGGAGTGCTCTCTAGTGTGGCACAGGGAAATCTCTGCTGTGCGCAGCTCCTGCTGCCTCTGACTCCGGCACAGCCCCGGCACAGCCCCGCCTCGGCTCCGTTTGCTCCGCGCTGGGTCCGGCACGGCCCGCGCCTGTCCCGTTACAGCGCCCAGGGCAGCCCATGCTGCCTTTTCTCTCGTGGCTCCGGTTCTCCTGGGAGCAGAACCTGAGACCAGCTCCTTGTCTGCTCTAGAGAGCCCTGAGCAGCGCAGGGCCAACCTCACTGTGCCCCCAAATGAATCCAACACAAACTGCAGCTGTGAGGACATGGTGCGAGTCTGGAGCCCCCGGACAAGCGGGATCACTCGGAGGGCGGACAGCGGGAATTCCCGGCGGAGTTTCCCAGAGGTGGGGCTGTGAAGAGGCTGCTGCCCCACACCTCCACCCTTCCCTTGCCATGCTGAGCGCGGAGGGCGGACAGTGGGAACTCCCGGCGGAGTTTCCCAGAGGTGGGGCTGTGAAGAGGCTGCTGCCCCACACCTCCACCCTTCCCTTGCCATGCTGAGCGCCTCTCTTACCTTCATCGCCGTGCTCGCCCTTGTCCCCGTCCTGGCCGTCCTTGCCGTCCTTGCCCGGGAAGCCCATCCTGCCCACGGTGCCGGGAGTGCCGGGCACGCCCGGGGGCCCGGGGGGCCCGGGGGGCCCTGGCAGGCTGCAGGCCAGCTGGGCACCCTCCTGCAGCTCCCGCTTGGCAAAGCCCCCCAGGATGTGGTTTGCCACGCAGGGCACGGTCCAGAGGAGCAGCACAGCAGAGATCATGGCACGGCCTGTGGGAAGCAGATGGGATCAGGGAGCAGCCCGAGGGCACCGCTGGCACGGCTGGTGCAGAAACTCGCAGGAAAATGGGAGATTATTTGGCTTGTCCTGGCATGGTGGGGAGCTGTTTGCTTTGGTGTGATGCGATTCCAAGGACTTGGCTCACGGAGTTTTCTAGGTCAGACCAATATTTTTATCAAACTTACTCTTCTCCAGCTCTGTGTCTGTGGCCATCTCTCATTTCATTTTGCTCCCTGAGGCTCTTTTCCCCCAAAACACCAGCAGCAATGGCAGAGGGGTGCAGAAAGCAGCTGCTTGGGAGCAGGGGAGTGGAAGAGGGAGAAGAGGTTTGGTGTGAACATCCCCAGCATGACCTGCCTGTGGTTGGGTCACTGGGGTTTCCTCAAAGCACAAAGCCCACCATGGGATGAGGGCAGGACTCAGAAGAGGGGCTGGGCAGGCTTTGGGCCAGGCCTGAGTGCCTTTTGCCTGTCAGATGAGCTGAGCCTCATCCCCTTCCCCACTGCAGCTCAGCTTTAGCAGCTCCCCAGTACTGTTATGTGCAAACCCTGCATTGGAAATAAGATGCTTAAAGCACTGGCTAAATTCCATGTTGGCCTTAGCTCTTATCCTGCTCTCAGCTCCTGAGGGGTGGAAATGCATATTTAGATGCTCCAAATCCAGCCAGCTGATCCTACATATTTATGCTCAGTGGGAGCCCCCAGTTCTGTGATATTATAATTAAGAACATGCAGAGGAGAGGGAAATGCAAACCAGACCCAGGGCTGGATTTGGCTTCTTAAGCCCTTTGGCTCTTCAGCTCTGATTTGCTGCTGGTTGGTTTAATGGACTTGTGAGATGGAAAACACCACCCAGTGTTCATGTGGAAAGTTGAATGAAGACTTCTGAGTTCATGGGAAGGGAAACAAATGCCTGTGGAGTGGGAGATCACAAGGCAAGCTGCATCCCTGCTTCCCAGGAACCTCTCCAACAGGGCAGAGCAATGAGAGCTGTCTGGAGGTAGATGTGACTCACAAGCTGTGGCAGGGAAAAATGTCACAGTGGAGCATAACCTGGAGAAAAGCTGGGAATGCCTCATGTGGAAAAGGAAGGTGTGAGAAGGAGCAGAGGGTGGGAGAGCAGCTCCTCCTGTGACAGTTTCTTACCATAATCACTTCTGATATCTTGAGACAACCCAGCTCATTGACCTGATGGGAGAAAAAGTGGCAAAGAAAATTCCCAGAGGTCAGGAGGTCTGTGGGACCAGTACTTGGAGAAGTGGGGAGAATCCACATTGGGGCTGTGCTCTGGCACAGCTCCAGAGCTGGTGCTAATTAACAGCTCCACAAGAACACTTCATCCCATATCCCAGCAATGTGTGTGGGATGCAAAGCACCACCACATCCACAAGAGCATCTATAAATAACCTCTTCAAGAAATCTTTTTGAAAGAGAACAAACCTCATGCTGTTCCACCTTAAAAGGAAAATTGTTCCTCGATGTAGAAGGTCCGATGAGCTCCAAAAAGCAAATTGGAAGCAGATCAGCATCTCCCCTCTCCATGGTGTGGGCAGGCAGCCCAGCACAGGAGGCTGTGCAGCAGCAGGGCTGATTTTCCAATGACATTTTAACCAATGGCTTTGTCACCAGGGTTAGAGACCTTTGGGCCGTGACCAATGCCTGTTGTGCATTAAAGAAGTGTTTCTGTAAGGAAAGATCCTGCCTGGAAGAGTCAGGATCAGCTGCACCTTCTGCTGCTTCCAGGAGAGCTGGGCTGAAATCCCAGAGGAAAATCCCTGAGGGTTGCCAGATGCAGGGTTTGGTGGCACGTGCAGTGACGATGATTTTTTGGCCAGTGAAGCCACCCTGTGCCATGTGGTGGTGGGAATAGGAAACTGAGGGAATTGCTGCTTGGAGGGAGGCAGGAGCAGGATGAGGGGACCCAGCAGTGAGTGAACACTGGGACTTTCTTCTCTATTTCCTTTCAGTATTTGAGGCTTTCTCAAATAAAACATCCATCTTTCTGCTTCACAATTTCCGAGTGTACCTCAAGGTGTCTTAATTAATCTTCAAGATAATCATTATCCCCATAAGCCTAATTCTCAGCTCTGGAGGTTGCCCTGCAGCGTCCCTGGGGCGGAAGCAAAAGGAACCCTTGGGTGTGAGGCTGATTTCGGTGGAATCAGGTGTGACAGAGCACCGGGAATGGGCAGATTTAACTGATAGGAGCCAGGGAAGCACTTACACCCACAGGGGTTTGATGTGCTCCCTGCTGCTGCACAAAGCAAAGGAGGGAAAGCAGAGGATGCACCCTCTGTCCTTGGCTGCAGGCACCGGGAATTCCCGTGCCAAACCTTCCCTAGTCTGGAGCACAAACACCAGGAATTCCTGTGCCAAACCTTCCTAACCCCAGCTCAAACCCTCTCGGCAGCTGCCCAGCGCAGGACAGGCTGAAGGAGATGGAAGCTCCCAGCAAAAGCTGAGGAATGTTTCCCTCATGGTGTTATTTCTTTAACTGGCAACTGTTGCCTTTACGGATTCCTGTACAGGCTTTGGAAACCTGAGTGCTCAGTGACTTAGACCTTATTTGGGAAGTTTTCAAAGTTAAGGTTAAGAGGAGGGAGAGGCAGAGGCAGGAAAAGTGGATCTACTCACCAGCCTGATCTCCTCAGTGCAATCCTGACAGGCGCTGGCAGCCCCCAGGGCTTCAGGCAGATGTTTTGCTGCAGATCCACAGCCCCGTCCTGCCACAGCAGGTCCTGGGAGGGCTGTGCAGGATTGACTTTGGTCCTTTTTATTCCTGCTTTACTCCTTCTCGTGCGCAGTTTGAGCTCCCTGCAGCAGCTCCCCTTTGGCTCCACGTTGCCAAAGGCATATTTTTATTATTGTGTAATGGATCTGTGCCTCTTCCTCGGTCACGTGGCACGGGAAGGGATTTTTACGCACATGTGGCTGGAAAGCTCTTGATGCTCAGGGAACTTTTCCATTCTCCCTCTCCCTCACAGTCTTGCAGGAAAGGCTCAGGGGCTCCTGGATCCTTCCTGATTGATGCTGCCCCTCTCTGCTGTAGTCGCTGCCCTCACAAGCAGGGAATGGGTAATGCTGATCCAACCGGGGAACAACTTTCACACTTTCTCCTGGAGCATTAAAGGGAAGAAAATTTAGTCCTAGGAGCGGAAACTCACTTCAGTCACTCCAGGCTTGAATTTAAGGACCAAGTCATGAAGCAACAGCTCTGCAAATTTGTACCTTAGCAGTGCTTCAGGCTGATGTGCACTACAAAACACAACTTCATCTTAGGGATGGCAGGGCAGGAATGCTTCTGTCTTGGGAAAGGATTGGGATTTTGTTTTAAGCTTGGAAAATAATTACAACACCCCAACAACTGCTTCAGGTGAGGCAGGAACAGCAGGAGCAGCAGCTGAGGCTGGAGCAGGATGCTGCCAGGGCTGGTATTGACCAGACTCATCTTTGTTGTGGATTCCTGCTCTGGCCCCAGCAGGATCCCTCACGGGCGTGGGACAGGCCCGTGCCTGCTGGCAGGGCTCCAAACCCTGCCCTGCAGCCAGAAAATCCTTTCTGCTCAGTGCAGAACATCAGCTGATCAGGAGAATGCTGGAATTGTCATTCCTTGCTCTGCCCAGATTCATCCTTCTCAGAGCTGTCATGGTTTATTTTTAAGCTTTCCCCTGTGCTTGCTTTTGGCACTTGGTGAGAACGGATCTAACATAAAAATGAAGTCTGTACACAGTTGGCTTTGTGAGCTGGGCCAGTTTAGATGCTCCTGGGAGGACTGGGAACATTTGGCTGAGGAAGCACAGGGCTGTTTTCATGCTGTGCTGATGGTCCCACAGAGCTCCTGCAGAGCCAGTGCCAGGCCCCAGCTCCCTAGCACTGAACAACCTCCAGGGGAACAGCCCTTCCCAAACCCACACAACCTTCAGCTCTGCATTTCCCTGGGAAAAGGGCTGCTCTAGAAAAGCTGGCTCAGCTCTGGCACTGGGGAGAGCACAGCTGGGACAGACCCAGACACTGTTCCAAGGGCTGCTCTGGAAATGGGTCAGATAGAAATTCTCATTTTTTGCCTGTTTCTATGAATTTGTAAGAATCCAGATCTTGTGCTGGGCCCTTCTGGCTGGGTGTGGGCCAAAAGGCTGAGGGCATTGCATGTGAAATAGGAAACCAGGTGAAAGCTTCCCTGGGCTTTACTGCTGTGCCAGTGGGATGGGCCTGGGAAGCCACAGTGGTTTCCCCAGATGGTGTGGAAAGGAACAGCTCCTCTGCTGATGCTGCTCCTACCCCATGGCACCTGTGCTTTGGGATGGTGTGACATGGGCCAGGGATGAGAGGATGCTTGGACAGCCAGCAATCCTGCCAGGCAGCTCCAGGCAGGAGCAGAGAATTCACAGCTCAGGGTGGTTTTGTGCCCAGGTCTGCAGCATGGGGAAGGCAGTGAGAGCCTGACCTAGCTCAGCACTGTGGGGAGAAACTGCTGGGAAGGGAAGCTCCTTCTGGGCAGATGGAAAATGTGTCTGTGCTGCACAGCCAGGCCACAGCTCTGCTGAGAACACTTGGCAGCACAATTTGTTAAATAAACAAACTGCACAGAGAATCAGAGCAGCCTGAGACTCGTGCTCAGTGCTTTTTGTGTCAGTGAGACACTGCAGGGGACATTCAGCAGATCTTGTCCCCTCTGTGCTGCTTTTTTAGCAGCAGCCTGTGTGCTGTGACTGCCGTGGTGTCCCCAGGGAAGGGGGGCTGGCTCAGGGACAGGTGTGGGCTGGGGGTGCAGCCCCTGCTCAGGATGCTCTGCCTGGACTGGGGGGAACAACTCAAACAATGCCCTGCTTGAAAAGCTGTCAGTGAGTAGAGGTGTTCATGCTGCTTTTGGGCTGAATAATGCTAAAACCAGTCTGATCCATGGATCCCAAAGTTAAACATCCTGAGGGCCAGGTGAAAATGTGGCAGATGATCAAGTGCCTGATAAAGGAACGAACAAGTGATGCTACTGACACCTCACCCAAAGCTGCTGAGCTGGCACAGACACATCTGCCTGACAGCCCAGGCACACGGTTTAACAGAGGCTTTTCCAACACACCCCTCTGGGAGAGTGTGAGCAGATTCCTCCCTGGAGTGGGAGGAAGGCCACTCCTCAGGGCTGAGCCAAAGAGATTTGCCCACCACAGTCGTTGGTCTGGATGAGTAACACCTTTCTCTAGCTAATACTTTTTGCTGTCTTTAGTATAATTGCCTCAATGTAACTGCTTTAATATAAATGCTTCAGTTTTGCTTCAAAACCAGCACACTGTACTATACCAGTAGTTCTGGCTACCCATACCAGCTAGCAAATAATTCTGTTTAAGGCCTTTTTAGTCTTATCACTAGCATGATAAATCATTTATTTCTATATAAATATATCTGGTTTGCCATCCTTAATCCTGCAGGACAAAGTCACCTAAAGGTTCATTCACCCCTTGCTGTTGCTGTTCACGTGCTGTGGGGGAGATGTGGGAGTGCCCAAATGTGGGCAACCATCAGTTCCCAGCCCAGGGCAGGGCTGTGTCCCAGCCTGGAAGGATTTCCCCTTGTTTACCTTCTGACAACTCACTGGTATCATTGTTCGGCACTGACCTTGCAGCCACGACTTTGTAACCAAATAAAATGATTCAACAAATGCCAGAAGAGCTGAAATTCACACCAAGGCTGGAGGCAGCTAAAAATCCAGCAGTAACAATGGGAGTGTGCCTCACCACAGATGAATGTCAGTGCTTTGGGGTTTTGGGGAGACACTAATGGGAAGGAAGAAGCATTTTTCCACCCAACAGGCCTCCAGTCTTACTGTGGGATGGTGATTTGAGTAATTTTTATTGCCCTGCATAAAAGCAGTTTGGAAGTCTGTAAGCAGCCTACAGAGAGTGATTGTCCCTCTCCAAAAGCCCCCATAAAAATGAGTCAAAACCCTGTTTAAACTTAAAGGATGCCCTTGAGACCATTAGCTCTGCTTAGGAGCTGCAGCCCTGACCCATTAAGATAAAAATAAATAGAGCTTATTTTGGGAAGACGGAAGTGGGAACCAGCCCAATCACCAGTGAGCCACTGCCAGCACTGAGCAGATGCTGTCTAAAGCTTGGGGTTATTGCTTTTCGTTCCATATACCTTCTACTAATAATTCAAAATAAATTCAGCAACCTTTTGGACTCACCACAATATGCCCCTGCCTCGAAACCAAGTGACATAGTTAGACAAGAAGGGATTTCTGAAAACACCTTGTATTTCCCAACCACAAAAAACCTCCAGTCCCCCTGCTCTGGAGTCTGCAGTGTCAGACTTGCACCTTAACCACATCCAACAATAATGTAAAATAAATAAGACACTAACAAAATGAGGAACAATTTCCCTACTCCTACCTTAAAGCCACAAGTGAAACCCCATGGCAGAGATCCTGCAAGAAGGACCAGTATAAAAAAATTTCTGAAAAAATAGCTCAAATCTGGTGTAGAGCAGATGACCACAAACCTCACCTCAGGCAGCAAACAGGGCAGGTAACACCAGCAGACTCCATTTTTCACAATTTTTGATTCTTCAGGGCTTTCTTTACTCTTCAGCTTGTAAACAAGAGCTTGTCAGGCAGGAAAATACACCAGGGAAGCTGAAAGAGATTGTAACAAGCTTGGCAAACTCAGCTTTCCACTGCAGCACACCAAGGCAAGAGGGAGAACATCTGATATAACCCCTAAATTAAGCTACCTGTAAGATGCTCTCAAAGCAGCCTCAAACCTTCTTCCTTAACAAAACCCACAACTTTATACCCAGTGAGCAGCTAGGGGGGCTGGATTGTTCAGCTCAGAGCTGGTAAAACTACTCCACCAGCACATGGAGAGGGGCCAAAGGCTAAGAGCAGTAATAGTAAGCTTTATATATTCCTGCAAATAAACCAGGATTAATTAGAGCAGGCAGCACTAACGCCTCCCCAGCTCCCTCTGCGGGCTGGCACTCGCTCCCAGCCTGTAATTTCCCATGTGAAAAAGGTTAGTTCAGAATTAGTATCTCTTTATAATAAGCTCCCATGGCCAAGGCTTAGCCCAACTCCACTCAACCTGTGGTTTCAGGGACCAGCTGAAGGTCTTTCTCTTTGTTTCCTAATCAGAAGGAAACCTCCCTCACATTCCACAGCTGCAACCTATATAAGGGATGGGGCTCAGGCACTTTTGTTTTTCCTCGAATACTTGAGGGGAGGTGATATTTTTAAATTTTTTTTTTTTCATCCGCAGCCCTCAAGAGCATGGAGAGCACTTGGAGGATTTGTGTTTGTTTGTACTGCTGCTTGCTCTGGCTCTCTGCTGGCTCCCAGTGCTCGGCCCGCTCCCGGGGGGGCTCTGCGGAGACCCCTGGGTTCTTGGGGGCTCCCGAGGATGCTGCGAGCCAGCTCAGCGCGGTGCTGCGGCTGCCCCAAGGTGCGGCACCAGCCCATGCCCTCCTGCCCCCGCTGCTCGAGGTGCTGCACGACCGCGGCCCCCGGGGCTGGCACAGCGAGGCGCCGCGGCTGCGGCCGGACTCCAGGGCCCTTCGGTACATGAAGAGGCTGTACAGGATGTCAGCCACCAGGGACGGCATCCCCAGGGCGCAGCGAGGCCGCCTGTACAACACGGTGCGGCTCTTCACCCCGTGCTGGGAGTGCGAGCGCAGCCCCGCGCCCCTGGCCAAAGGTAGGTGTGCAGGGTGGGCTCTCTGTGTGCTCTGTGCCGGCAGCTCCAGACAAAAACACCTCCTTTCTTTAGTGCTGATGCTATTTTAGTCCTGGAGGCTCTTCTCCTAAACTGGGGGAGTTTTTCGTAGCCTACTTCTCCTTGAGTGGCATTAGGTACAGACTTTACAGGCTGGGGAACACCACACAAGGGGTATGTACAAGACAGGCTGATGTCTCAGGCTGACTCATCTCCTCATGAGTCAGAAAAAGCCACAAGCAGATCTCGGTGAAGTAAGAAAAGTGGAAAAACTGTTGAGGCATAAGGGGCAGAACATTTCCTTCTACAGCCCATCTTGGCTTTTTTCAAAGAACTACAGCACTGGTATGAGACTTGGACCAAAGTGCCAGAATCCACTGCCAGGGGCTCCTCTCCTTGCCTGGTGCATTTGCTAGAGAAGAATCATGGCCAAACCCTGAAGGGAAGAGTAGAATTACTCGTAAATCAGGCTTAGAACTGGGATGGCTGGGCACATTGTAACATGGAGCTTCTATGGCTTTCTTAAATGTGGGCTGATCACAACAACAGCACCTAGAAATCATTGGCTGTTAATCCTGCTGAGATGACCTGAGTTCTCCTGGCTCGGGTTTTTCATAGAAAGACAGATAAACACAAGCATTGTGCTTCTGCACAGGAACAGCCCTTTGAGGTGTGAAGTTCATGGTTTGAATCATCTGGAGTGTTTAGTTCCTGTTACCTCACACCAGCACTAAAGAAACAACAGCTGACTTCCTCCTGTGCTGGTTCTTTTAAAGAAATGAATCATAATAACTGTTAAAATCAGGGGCTTTCTTTGTTTTTTTTTTAATTTCTTAATTTTTAACTCATCTGTTCCTGACCAAAGTAGAAATTTCACATAGTAAATGTAAGGAAGGGCATAGAAATTGTTTTCTTATGCTGCTGAATAATTTTTACTTATCTACTACAACAGCATTTATGTCTAGGTGGAAAAATAAGACACACTAACACTACAGAATCTGTTTCCCTTCCCAGGAGATGCTCACTCGGTGGATTTACTCTTCAGCCTGGATCGTGTTACTGCTCTGGAGCACTTACTCAAGTCTGTCTTGCTCTATTCCTTTGACACATCTGTTCCCATTTCCTCTTCCATTACCTGCATATACCATTTATCCCTTAAGGAACATGATTTTTCCAGCCAAGTTTGTCCCAGAATTTCCCACTCTTTAGCTTTTAGCCTGCACTTTGACGTTAGGAAACGCAAATGGGTGGAGATGGATGTGACTTCTTTCCTCCAGCCTCTGATTGCTATGAACAGGAGGAACGTGCACATGGCTCTCAACTTCACTTGTCTGATGGGTGACCCACAAGGGAGCACGAAACTGGGGAACGCCGTGAATGTGACACTGCTTCCCCCTTCCCTTCTGCTCTATCTGAACGACACCAGCGAGCAAGCTTATCACCGGGGGAGCTCACTGGGGCACGGCAGGAAAAGCAGCAGCCCGCTGGTGGATGCTCCAAGGGGCGACCAAGGCAATCCCCAGGGTAAAAGGGCCTCTCGCCAGCGAAGGAACGAGAATCCCAACGCGGCCCCAGCCACCTCACCTCGCAACTTGAGCGAGCACCTGAAGCAGCTCGCGTTCCCTCCGCACGAGTGCGAGCTGCACAACTTCCGCCTGAGCTTCAGCCAGCTGCGCTGGGACCGCTGGATCATCGCCCCGCACCGCTACAGCCCGCAGTTCTGCCGGGGGGACTGTCCCCGCGCCCCGGGCCAGCGCTACGGCTCCCCGGTGCACACCATGGTGCAGAGCCTCATCTACGAGCGCCTGGACCCCGCCGTGCCCCGGCCCTCGTGCGTGCCCGCCGCGTACCGCCCGCTCAGCGTGCTGACCGTCGAGCCCGACGGCTCCATCGCCTACAAGGAGTACGAGGACATGATCGCCACCAAGTGCACCTGCCGCTAGTGGCACCGCCTGGGCTGCCTTGCACTCCAAATGCAGCTTTTACTTTTGGATTCTCCAGGGGCTGTAGCTACGATCACTGAGCAGCGTGGCTGTACCTACAGGAGCTGGGATTTAGCACAGAGTTACAGAAGGGGGTTCACATCGGAGCACTGGTTTTTGTACTCACTCAGCCTTTCTAGAATGTGCAATTAAATGTAAATAGTGTCTTTTTATTGGGAGAATTTTGCATTTAAAATGGGGGAAAGGTTTCAACTACTTAACGTCTATTTTTAAGCTGCTTTATTAGAGATTTTAAAAAAAGAGAGAAATAAATGGCTGTCACACATACCCTGACATGCAGTGCCTGCTACTCTGCCTCTACAGAAACCTTGTGTGTGGCATCTCCAGCAATGACTAGGAAGAGGAGAAAGTCTTTAATGTTAGAATTATTTCTTCAGTTTTTCATTTTCTTCCCCTACCACATTCCAGCTCTTCCAAGCAGGGTGACAAAACCCTTCCTCACATTTCCATAAAGATTAACAGGTTGTTTTTTGCTTTTCTTCTGTTGCACTCTTTGGGCTTTCTCAGCTAAAAGAAGGGTAAGAATTTAAGGGCAGCTGTGGGTAATTTGTGAACACTTAAGGCACTATTTTGGTAACAACTGGAATCAGGTGAGGCTTCCTTTGATTCAAGAATAAGGAGCAGCTGTCCATGGGGTGAGGGCAGAGCGTTGTCCACTGGAGCCACATTGCCACTAGCTTCTGAAGTAGGAAGAATTGTTTGAAAAGCTTAATCCCACAAAATGGCTTCTGAAAGCCTTAAATGTGTTGATGTAAATGCTGTTCAATGGGTTAATATTCTGAAATGTGGGGCTGCAGCTTTGTTTCCTCTCAACAACAAAACTGTAGGTAACAAGTGCCTCGACTCCAGATGCTTTCACACCAAATTTTTACTGTAATTGATTTATTATGATTTATTTTCTCCTCCTGGACTTGGAGTTTATACACAAGCCTCTCAGCTTCAGTGGGGAATTTTCTTGTTTGTTAATTAAAGGCTCTGGAGCAGCGCTATCTTGTAAAACTTGTTCAGAACATTCTCTAACGTTGACTTGGTAATGGATTAATAAATAAATGCTGTAACTTTCTGCACTCAGTCACCCAACCAGCCCCTACCTGAGATCCTGAGCACTTCCAGAGGCTGGGACTTCAGCCTGGCAGGGCAGGGACTGCTGAGTGGTGTCACTGCTGGTTCACCTGGTCACTGAACCCACAGATGGAGTGGTGTCTGGAGAGCTCCTGGAGCACAAATCTGCCCGAAAAGTGAACATCCTGCTGCAGGTTTCAGTCTCTGACTGCTGAAGTCAAAGTGGTTGACACCAAAAGCTCAAAACAGAACCCTGGTGTCACATAAAACCATCCTGGTGCCAGCACTGTGGGCAGCTGTGTCAGTTTGGATTGTATCACTTCTGCTCTTCCCTTCAAACTCTGGGAATTTGGCTTTGCTCCCCTGCCAGAAAAGAAAATAAATGGAATTGTTTCCTGAGACAAATCCTTCTAATTATGGTGAAATGTCTAATGTAGTCCAGTAATCCTAATATATTCTAATAGTCCATTAATGGGTATCATCTTTAATGATAATAATATATTAAATATGTGATATATTATGTAATAATATCAATAATATTGAACCTATCTAATATATTCTAATAATAATTCCAATAATGTTAAAGATGTTTAACATATTTTAACAAATCTAATATAGTGTCATATTAGTTTAAATAATGGCAAATATGTCTAATAGAGCATAATGATCCAAATAAAGTTGAAAATGCCTAATACAGGCTAATAATTCTACTATAATTCAAATCATGGTGAAAATGTCTAATATTCTAACCATTCTCTTCTAGTCTAATAATAATTCCAATAATGTTAAATATGCCTAACAATTCTAGTGGCTTCTAATAATGTCAATTATGTGGAAGATGATTAATTATATTATAGTAATCCTAACAATTATCCGTTAATGTGGAAGCTGATAGAATAATTCTAATATATTCTAATTATAACAGCAATAACGTTGAAGATCTCTAATATAGTCTAAAAGTAATTTAAATAAGTTTGATGTTGAATATATTATATAATTCGAATAACATGGAATAGGTCTAACATAGTCTAATAATTATAGACTGTATTAATAATTCCAGTAATAGTGAAGATATCTAATATAGTCTAATAGTAATTTCAGTTATGTGGAAGGTGTCTCATACATTCTAATAATAATTCCAATATTGTTTACAATGCTCATTGCGGGGCGGGGAGGGAGGGGCGGGGGTGTGGCGGGATATTTAACCTTTAAAAGCCTTTTCCAGCGCAAACTCTTCCATAATTCCACGATTTTCTGCTTCAGACACTTCCGCTGTTCATTGGAACTCCTCAATCGCCACACAAAAGTCGGCTTTTCCTCAGACCATTATTTATTTTCCATCGGAGCTCCGCAATCGCCACACAAAATAGGGTTTTTCCTCAGACCATTATTTATTTTCCATCGGAGTTCCACAATCACCACAGAAAAGTGGTTTTTTTTCTTCATTATTTATTTTTGGCGGTTTTCCGCTCTGAGGCACCGCCCCCCCCCCCCCCCCCTCCCCCGCCCCTCACGGCGCAGGTGCCTCGCGTGACCCCCCCCCCCCCCAGGGCAGGGCCCGTTTTTTGCCCACATAATTTGTTATAAATCGCCCGTTAAAAACACACTTTAGTGTAACTGTGATTTATCACACACGTACTTCATCGCTTCTGCCGTTTATTACAAACGGAAAGCGCCGCTGGCGGTGCCCCGGAAGGCGTCGCCGAGGCAGTTCCGGGGCGGGCGGCGGCCATTGCGCTGTGACCGAGCGGACACCGCGGCCATGGGGAAGCACTTCGGGAACCTGGCGCGGGTGCGCCATGTCATCTCCTACAGCCTGTCGCCCTTCGAGCAGCAAGCCTTCCCCAATGTCCTGTCCCACAGCGTCCCCAACGTGGCCCGCCGCTTCGCCTCCCAGGTGTTGAAGGTGGTGCCCCGTGAGTACGGGGGGGAATTCCCTGGTTTTTGTACCTCCTTCATAGTGTAAATTTGGGGAGAGGGAGGCATTGCGGCGGGGTTGGGGTTGTGGGATGTTGTTGTGTTGCAGGAGGTAGGTGCTGTGTGCGGTGCAGTGTCCCCTCTGCGGTGTTCCCATATTGTGAATATTCCATTCTCCCAGTGTCCCCGTGTGGTGAAATCCCCTTTTCCCAGTGTCCTCATGTGGTGAAATCCCCTTCTCCCAGTGTCCCCGTGTGGTGCAATCCCAATGTCCCCTCCCTGCAGTATCCATTTGTAAGTGTCCCATCAGTGCATCGTATGCCACTTTATTGTGAATTTCCCCTCCCTGCATTATTCCCTTAGAGCAGTGTTCCCTCGTCCAACTGTCCCTTTATGGAGAGTGTCCCTTAATAGCAGCGTCCCCTCATTGTGGTGTGCCCTGACCGTGCCTGTCCTCTGTCCCTGGCAGCCCTGGCCCTCGGTTACCTCATTTACTCCTGGGGTACGCAGGAGTTCGAGCGGCTCAAGAGGAAGAACCCGGCTGACTACGAGTGCGACCAGTGAGCAGGAGCAGTGCCCAGTGCCCACGAGCAGTGCCCACGTGGCTCCGGAGCTCCCCGGGACCTGCTGTGCTTGTTCCCATGGCCGGAGGGGATTAACAGGGAGATAAGCCTTGGCTAATAAACTGTAACTTTGCCCCATGACTCTGTGTGAAATCCGTGTCTTGAGCTGTTTGAGGTGAGGAGCATCAAATCCCTTGTCTGGTTCTCTCTGTACAGGCAGATAATCAGGCTGAAGTTCCATGTGCTCGGATGTTTTATCTTAAAGCACTTCCAGCCTTCGTAATTCCTGTTTCTTTGAAATATTCCTTTATATAATATATAATATATAAAGTATTAGTGCAACGAGGGCTGGTTTGAAATTGTTCCTTGTCCCCTTTATTTTTCCCATCGCTGGCCACTGCTTTTCCTCCAGCCTTGAGATCTGTGAAAAACAAACACTCCCTGGTTTGGAATTGATTAAAGCTGGATGGGCTGGCTGGTGGCTTGGGATTTGGGATGGACTCTGACCTCTGGCTGGAGGCTCGCTCTTCATGGGAGCCCCGGGCAGAAGATGAAGGGGAACAGGTACAGGCTGCACCAGGAGAGGTTTCATCTCTGTGTAACAAAGGAATTTTTTCCAGTGAGAACAATCCGTCCCTGGAACAGCCTGGCGGTTTCAGGAGGTGACTGGACGGGGTGCCAGGTAACCTCCTCTGGGCTCCCTTCCCACAGATGCCTGCACCAGCTGATCTGCCAAGGTCCCTTCCAACCTGGGCTGTTCTCTGATCCTATGATTCTAATTACCTAGTTATGCTAATGTTAATTTGGTAATTAACTACACTCTGGTATCTGATCAGTGGTAAGAGGCTGCATCAGAACCTTCTTGAAAACTGCCAGGAGAAGCAAGACTGTTTAATACCTGAAGATGATTAAAAATCAGCTGCTGGTAATAAAGCTGACACAGGGTGACAGAATTCACCCCGTGTTTCTGAGTGTAGAAACACCTTCACTGTTGGAAGCCCAGAACACCTGGCTGGTTCCTTTATCCTGATTTTTTCCTCGCAGTGTTCCAGTGACTGCCTCCAGCTCCCACCCCAAGCAGAGCAACACGTTGGTGTTCCTGCTGTGCTATTCCTGGAGCTGTCCTGGGAGTTTATCTTATCTGCAGGGCAGGAATGACGTTTCCCTGTGTGCTCAGGGCTGGGCTGTCAGGAAGACAATGATGCTCTCACTTCAGGAAGCTGGGGCAATGCAATTTTTATAGCTCAGTGCTGGAGTATTTTGGGGACCAGAGCACGTGAGACCCAGCTCAGCCTCTTTCCTCCAAGCACAACCTGAGGTTGGCATAAGTAGCAATAAAATCAATCAGCCAGTGTTCCCAAGTTGTCCCAAAAATATTCAGTGCTTAACTGCATTTTGAGTCACTGTTATTTTCTAGGCAGCTTAGGCAAGTGGGGAGCAACAAACTGGCTGCTGTACCTGTGAGCTGGCAGAGATGTATAGAGGCAGATTTATCCCAGAAGAGACCTCAAAGCCCATCCAGTGCCACCCCTGCCATGGCAGGGACACCTTCCACTATCCTAGGTTGCTCCAAGCCCTGTCCAGCCTGGCCCTGGACACTTGCAGGGATCCAGGGGCAGCCACAGGTGCTCTGGGAAATGTGTGTCAGGGCCTCCCAGGGAACGATTTCCAATATCCCATCTAACCCTGCCTCTGGCAGTTGGAAGCCATTCCTCCACATTTGTCACTGTATAAAGTCCCTCTCCCTGAGCCGTTTCATTCAGAACGCGTGTCCTGCTCACGGTGCCTCAGTGCCAGTCCCGTGCAGCTGTGCCTCAGCAGCTCTGTCACCGTGTGCTGTCCCAGGGCTGCCCAGGGCTCTCACCAGGTCCCTGCTCCTGCTCACAGACGGCTGAACCTGCCTGGCCCAGGGGCCAGACCAACGCAAACACAGGGACAGAGGGACAGGGGGGCAGCGGCACCGCGGCCACGCGCCGGCCCCGCAGGGTCAGCACCGAGGGACAGGGGCAGCACCGAGGGACAGGGGCAGCACCGAGGGACAGGGGCAGCACCGAGCTGCTCCACAGCACCCTGTGCTACCCTGCCCAGCCCTCCCCTGCCCCTGCCCCATCCCAACCCTGCCCTGCCGTCCTGCAACTGTGCCCACCCACCCTAAGCCTTCCTAGCCCTCCCCTGCCCCTTCTCCTGCCATCCTGTCACCCTGCCCACCCAGCCCAAACCTTCCTAGCCATCCCAACCCTGCCCTGCCATCCTGCAACTGTGCCCACCCATCCTAATCCTGCCCTGCCAACCTCCACCTCAGATGCAGGCTCCATTCCCAGCTGGAATGGCTCCTGCCAGTCCTGTGGCAGTGGCAGTTCGACCCATGGGCATTTCAGAATATGAACAAGGGGCTTGAGAAGTTTTCACTCATTTATTTCTGTTCTCCTCTGGGCAATTATTAGAAGTGGCAACAGAGCAAGATTTTGTGTTTCTTTCCTCACATCTCTGCTGTGGGGTCTTACTGGCCTGTGGGAATTGAGGGCATGGAAAGGACCAGCTCAGTAATACTCTTTTTTTTCTCCCAGTTTCTTGCACAGAGCAGTTTGCTGCCTGACAGGGACAGTCTGATGCTATTAGTGACCCAGAGGGACAGACAACAATTCTGATTTATCATCACAAAGTGCCAGCCTTCCCCAGCCAGAAAAGCTGAGAGACAATGACTTACAGAGGGCTCTGCTGCTCTTCCAAACCCTGTGCTTCATGGAAGTAGTCAGGGCTCCTGCTCCTGCTGCTTGTCCTCCTTTGTGTTCTGCACTAGTGCCTGATGGAAACAGCAGAAATTAGAACTCAGTTACATGAAAAGGAAGGACTCCATGGGAAAAACAACTGAGAAATTCACACCCAAATACAAAATAAACTTTTTAAGTTCAGCTACTTGTCTGCCATGATTTACTGTCCCATTTCCTTCCCTTTTTAAGATCCAAGAAGGTGAAATAATGAAAATTTTGCTTCCTCCTCCCAGAGAAGCAAAACAAGTAGAGCAGAGGAAGGTGTGTAAGAACCATCCTATGATGGGAATGATTGAATAGTGTTGTACACTGTGCTGGGAAGGTTTTTCTTTTCATCCCAGGGAAATTTGGGCTAAGGGGTAATCATCTGACATCGCAGCATTATCTTAATCTAAGTCACTTGCCCTCCACGCTGGCACTTGTGCCTTCATATTAAGCAATCAGAGAAACAGAGCCTGTGACATCCAGATCTGTATTTACAATTTAGCTAAAACAGTTCATTACACACTTATGCTTTATAAAGTATTTCAAACAGTGTTCCAAAACCTGCACACAATGACACAGGTTGGAATTCTCTGTATCACTCTGCAGTCTCAGATGTCTTGACCTGACAGAGGTGGGTGCCAGCAGAACCACAGCGTGGTTTGGGTTGGAAAGGCCCTTAAAGCTCTTGCAGGTCCCCCCACCTTCACTAGCCCAGGTTGCTCCAAGCCCCATCCAACGAGATCCACAAGATCCCAGAGGTGAGGAGCCACGAGACGCTGGGACAAGCACAAGTGTGCAGGCAAAGGGGAGAGGAGATGAGAGGCACCAGCTGTGCTCACACCTCTCTCTGCTGCTGCAATCTCAGCCCACAATGGAAAAACTGAATTTTCCTCTGAATGGCAATGAGCCCCTCCACCCCCATGGGAGATGCTGGCACTTCTGGAAGCCTGATGGTGAGTGACACAGCTTGGGGCAGAGATGGCTCATCCATGAAACCACAGGCTGCACGTGGAGCTCCTCAGCTCCAGACAAGCCCTGAGCAGCCTCTTCCATTATTTACCTAGAGATGATTATCTTTGACACCTTGGGATTCCTGAGGGAAGAGCTCTGTGAGTTATCACACATTTTCCCAAACCCAGCTGGAAAGTGTTACACCTGCTTTTTGAGCACTGTGTGCCTGGAAATAAAGGTTAAGCAACTTCCTTACGGTTCTTTCATGTACCAAGAGTGAGAAACAAATCAAAAGCACAATTCTCTGCTCCAAATCAGTTTGGTAAGACAACCCTTACCTCTGGTTGGCTAACTCAGAGCTACAGAAGTTAAATTAGGCTTTTGATCTTGACCACAATAATTTGGGCCAGCCCCCCTTTTGCTTACAAATAGACCATGGAGTTCTGGTAACATCTTAGGAGGGCTTTAAAAAAAGGAACAGCTGGCACAAGGGGTCAGCACAACTGACCAGACAAAGTACAAGTGGGAGGGGAGTAAATCATTAGCTCGAGATAGGCCTTGAACCAGATCACTGCAGCAGATGTAGACTTAGCAATTCCCTCTTGCTCCAAAACGAACTTTGCTCCTGTAATATCTGGCAGCTGATGCAACGATAAGAGAATGAAGTCTATAAAAATGTAGCTGACAGTCTGGGAAGTCCCGACTGGAGCTCTTTGTGCCTCCTCTGCCCACGGCTGCTCCAAGTGACAGCTCCCGCTGGGAAGATGCACTGGTGGAAAGTGATGGCAGCCCTTCTGCTCTGCTCACTGCTGCTCAGCCAGGTAAACTGAGACCATACTGAAATAAACTATTTAAAGGGTAATTCAAAGGACAGGCAGTCCATAAAAGCTGTTATGATTTGGATGGACAACTGGCAGGAGTTAAGATGTGACAGCAGAGCTTTTTACAGGATTCAGTATCATAAAAATGTAGTTACTGCCTAGTGAATACTGGGCTACTCTGAGCCACAGCTCAGCCAGTGATTCTGCCTTCACTCCCAAGAAGATAAAACCATCCCTAATTTGGGTGGATATTTCTTTGGGGTCGGGCTGCAAGCCGTGCTTTAACCAGAGGCTGCTGCAATCTGCAAACCAGAGCGATTTCCAGCTAAGCTTCGCTCAGAATGAGGACTGTTGACCTCAGCAGCACAACAGGGAGCTGTGCAGCTGCCACGTGTGCTGACAGTCACCCTGCCCTGTTGCAGAGCCACGGCGTGTCCCTGTCCCCGCGGCAGCCCCGGCAGCGGCGGATGACGCCCTTCTGGAGGGGGGTGTCCCTGAGACCCATCGGGGCCTCGTGCCGGGACAACAGCGAGTGCCTCACCATGCTCTGCAGGTAAGCACGGCCGCGGGCAGCAGCTCCCACCTGGGCTCCTCCAAACGGGATCCAGAGGTCGCTCTGTGCATAAAAAAAGATACCAGGAACAGGGATGGGGTAACAGGCTCAGACTCTTTAGTAAGCAGAACAAACAGAGCAGAGTCCAGGTCTGCCCAGTGGCAGCCCCAGTCCTTTCACTGCAACCCCAAATAACCCGGCTGGGCAAAGAGAACAAAGGGCTCCAGACAGCTTTGGGGCAATTTATAGACATTCCCATTAATCCTTCCTTCTAAAGCATGTACTGACGAAAAGTGAAAAGCTTGTATTGATATCTTACTCTAAATTAATCACTTTAAGGTGATTATATTTAAGCTCATATTTTAAAAAGCAATTACCATATCAAAAGCTATTTAGTTCTCATTAGGCATGAGCAAATTGTCCAACTACATATAAATTGATTAGTTAAAATGATTACTTAATTACTTACTGAAAGATGATTTTCTATGGCACCCATTGTACACATATACCAGCACTCAGAGACAAGAGAGAAAATAATCATTTTCTACTATATGCAAACAGCAGTAACAGATAAGTGTGTCCTATTATTGATTATATACTATATATAGTATAGTATATATACCATAGTATATAATAATATAGAGATAATATACTACATGTATATCATATTATTAATGAATATTATTATAAATAAGCTTATTTTATATTATAAATTATCACAATAAGTAAGTAAATAGGACAGGGTGGGTGGGCTGCTATGCTATATTTACAATTCTGATGGAAAGCAAAGACCAAAAAATGAATCAAGACTGAATAACTGAGGGGAAATACAGAGTGCCTGAACCCAGCACTGCTGGCACAGGGACACAGAGATGTACCTGGCACCCCTGGCAGGGCCTGGCAGGGCAGCCCCAGCCCTCAGTGCCTCATGATGGATTTTTCTCCCCCCAGGAAGAACCGCTGCCTCCTCTCCACGGCCTCGGCGTGAGCTGGCACCAAGAACAGCCTGCACTGTTACTGCTGACCATGCTCCACTCACTTGGGATGTATTTATTGACTGCTCAGGAGCTGCAAGGGCCTCAAGCAAGCAGAGTATTTAATATTTCTGTCACATGTGCTGATGAAAGGACTTGAAGGAGCTCAGGAGCATCTCGTCCCCAGCCACGCCTCTGGAGGCCTCTGGCCAAGCTCAATAAAAGGACTCTGCATCTCCTGCTCGTTTGGTTTTTTTGTAATGCTTCCTATTATTTATTTGAAGGTGTGAATTAAAATATATATTCAGCAAAGCAGTTTGGTTTTCCTTGTATCTTGAGCAAAGTGGATGGTGAGCACAGAGTTGGGGCTCAGTTCCAGCCAGACTTTGGACATTTATCCTTCCCCCTGGCAAGAGCTAAAGTAGATCAGACCCCATCCCCTCCCAATCTGGCTCTTATCAGCCCTCTGATAAAGGCCTGTTGGAAAGAGGGAGCCAAACTGATAATACTGATAGCAATTCCAATATCCTAAATATACCCAGCAAAAAGTGGAATGAGAACTATTTACTTTTAATTACTTCTAATCAAATTTACTTAAACACATGTCCTAGACTGACTTTTGCCACTGACCTTCTCTCCTGTCTTAAAATGAATTGATCAAAATGCTGTTTTGATGTGTTGGATGTTGACTTGGAGGCTGAAAGACAAAAAATAAAATCAGCAAGTCTGGACACACACACGGGATGCTACTTTTCTTTTGTTTCACAGAGGAACAGGACCAATGAAAGAAAATCCTGCCTAAAAATGTACTTCCAGGGAGGAGAAGGGCCCACAAAACAGATACAAGCACAGGGGGTTGGAAGTTTAATACAGAAAATCTATTTGATATTTATTAAACTTAGTTTCTCCAGTTACAGTTTTGCATTGTACAAAGCATTTTAATGACACAGTAGTTAAAAAGATCTTTACAAATTGAAATGTGATACCCTTTTCTCCAAATATTTTAATTGCCATAAATTTGTTTAAAAATACACATTAAACGCATGTTTCAGACACTAAACTTTCTATAATCTCAATACCACAAAATACATAGAATATACTATACAGATGTGGAAAAAATCTAGTTAGTATATAATACTTTGCTCACCATTAACAGCTTTATTACGTGAAATGCACATACTGACTTAGAAATCCTAATTTTGAGCCCCAAAGTACCCTTTGAAATTTCAAATGTATTGCAACAAATAAAATCACAGTTTGTTTCTATTTTTTCTGGTTTTGGTTGAAGACAGATGCCCAAATCTTTTGATAGAAAACAAAATGTAACACATGGACTTGTCATGTACAAAGCATAAAACAGAGACATCCCATTAGTTACTAATAGTACCTTTCTGTAGGATTAATCAGGGCTTCATTTATAAGTGACAGGTTAAAAGTTACCTCCCCTCCCCAGCCCTCCCCCAAAAGAAAAACCCCTTCTTCACCAAATAATAATTTCTAATAAGATAAAGGATTTTTAATAAATATATAAGCACTTTATCCTCCATATACAAAATTTTTTTAAAACAATTTAAAAGGGGGACCAGATACAAATGTCAGGAACTGTGCTTGGAAAGTCATGCCTGGTCCTTGGAGTAGAGTTTGGGATGTGGAATGCCAAGGCAGCGCCAGGAGCCGGTGCTGGGACAGGGCTGGGGATGGGGCAGGCTGGCCCAGAAGGGGCACACAGCCATGCATGGGAGCTGAGCTCCCAGCTGGGATGGAACCATGGCCACACCAAATCCAGCTCACACAGCCATGCATGGGAGCTGAGCTCCCAGCTGGGATGGAACCAGGGCCACACCAAATCCAGCTCACACAGCCATGCATGGGAACTGAGCTCCCAGCTGGGATGGAACCAGGGCCACACCAAGCCCAGCTCACACAGCCATGCATGGGAACTGAGCTCCCAGCTGGGATGGAACCAGGGCCACACAAAGCCCAGCTCACACAGCCATGCATGGGAGCTGAGCTCCCAGCTGGGATGGAACCAGGGCCACACCAAATCCAGCCCACACAGCCATCCATGGGAATTCAGCTCCCAGCTGGGATGGAAGCAGGGGAACCATGGCCACACCAAATCCAGCCCACACAGCCATGCATGGGAACTGAGCTCCCAGCTGGGATGGAAGCAGGGGAACCATGGCCACACCAAGCCCAGCTCACACAGCCATCCATGGGAATTCAGCTCCCAGCTGGGATGGAACCATGGCCACACCAAGCCCAGCTCACACAGCCATCCATGGGAATTCAGCTCCCAGCTGGGATGGAACCATGGCCACACCAAGCCCAGCTCAGGAGGAATTCAGCTCCCAGGTGGGATGGAACCATGGCCACACCAAGCCCAGCTCAGGGGGAATTCAGCTCCCAGGTGGGATGGAACCATGGCCACACCAAGCCCAGCTCAGGAGGAATTCAGCTCCCAGGTGGGATGGAACCATGGCCACACCAAGCCCAGCTCCCTGCCATGGCAGCTGGAGCTGCTCCAGAGCAGCCAGGGCTGAGCCTGAGCTGCCTGGGAGAGCCCAGCCCAGGAGCCCTTCCCTCCCCAGGGGCACCACAGCCCCAGAGCTCAGTCACAGCAGGGTCCCACTGCCCCTTCCTGCCCCTCCTGGAACAGCTCTGCACCTGGGTGAGTTGGTGAGCAAAGCTCTGGCTCCTCTCTGTCCTTCAGGATGCCCAGCACTGACCTCACTGCTCAGGAACTGGGGTTTTCCAGAACACTGACACAGCACAGGGAAAAGTTTCAACCCTGACCCAAGGATTTGTCGTGAAGGTAAGAATTTGGAAGTTGTTTACTCCCCAATGGGTAATTCAAACTTGACTTGCTCAGGCCCTTGTGGATCTGCCTCAATGGAAACACTGCAGTGACAGCAAAGATCTGTTCAGAAAATGACATTAAATACAGCAAAGGTAGTTTCTCTCTCTCTCCAGCAGTTTGCCTTTTGGGCAAATTCTCCATAATTCTCTGCCTACGGCTTTATTTTACTTGCCCCAGGCAAGTGCTACATCATTCCCATAATTTCTGACTCTCTGTATGTTGGGGCCATTCATAAATACATTTCAGGGCATTTTTTGTTACCACAGCAATCAAGCCTCAGCAATCTAAAGGAATATACATTGCACTCCTGGATAATATGCAATATTTATCACCAATAAGATGGTGACTCAGCACTCAATAAATAATATATCAATATAGTCAGTTGCACCATAATCTAAAAACAAGTATAACATATACTTTGGACAGACTGAGTCATATATATATACATATATATTAAAAGACACATACAATACAAATTGCATACTGCCATCGAAGCCAAGGAGAGCCATCCATCTGCTCTGCTTTATGGCTGAGATTCAAATCAAAACAAAACTCTTGGGCTGGTTTACTCTGGGGTCCTGAAGATTTGTTTGGAATTATAAATGGTTTGCACCTTTATCACCTGGAACCTGCAAGTCTGAGAGCAAAGTCAAACAGCACAGATAGCTGAGCAAGCCTAGTCTGATTGAGCCATTTTTAAGATTCACCAACTGGGGCCATGATCAGCAAGGGAATTAAAATTACAGCATTGATATGTCTTGATCCGTATTCCCTGTCCAGGGAATCATTTGGGAAGCCAGGATTGGGGAGTCCCTCCTAAGCCACTCCTGTGACCTGCACTCCCCCTGTGCTGGGAGCTGCCCAGGACAGGGACAGAGCCCTCCTGCTTTGGCAGAGGGATGGAAGCCTAGGACTTAATTGCTTTTTTTTTTGGCTATAAAATCTGATCAAGTACAGAACTTTCCTCTTGGAAACAAGGGTCAATCCCAAATTAGGATATGCTTTTGGAATTGTTAGGTTTGAACTGATCTGTTTGCACCAGCCCCAGCTGCACAAGGCATTTCCTATCCATCGCCAAGGCCCTGCGGGTCCCCCGCACGGACACGACGCCTGGGACAGCACTGCAGAGGACAGGCCACCATGGAGCCCACCCTCCAGCTGGGACACTTCCAACCAGCTCAGGTCCACATTTTGACATGGTGCTAGAAAAGCCTTCTGGTTGTTTGAAGCCAATTTCTAGGATCCACTGCTCTAGGGATAAGCGATGCGTTTTCAAGGGGCCGATTTCGCGTGACACCAAAAGGTATTTGTGGGACTCTGGTTAAGGAAAAAAAATTCCCCGAGATGCCACCATTCCTGCTGACAGCAATGGTGACTGTGCACAAAGGAGCAAGCCAAGAACAGCCACGCTGGCTAGTGCAGCACTACACACAAACCCACCCACGAATGCAACTTCTACCAAGGGATTTCTCAGCGTCAGAGGTGTGCGAGGCACTTCAGAGGAGGAAAGGAAACACAGCTGACAGTGTCCCATGCCCACGGCGGGGAGTTTGAGGGTACAGAGTTCTGTCTCCAACAGCAAAGACTAACAGAAAGGTGACCTTGCACAGTGATTCCATAAAAAGGATGCTCCGACAGACCTGGAGAGTCGAGTCAGGGAGAGCCCCAGGTCTGTTCCCCGTTTGTCAATCCGGACGTAGCAAAGCTTTTCTGGAAGTACAAAACACGCTGGGACGCAAAGGAAGCTCTACGAAGATGCAGCTACCTTGTAGTAGGTTACTAATTTGCAAAACTTCTAAACTCTTAAAGCCCATAGGACATACTGCAGTACTAAGGAGCGTAGAATTCTATTCCTTCTCTCGAGGTTGCCGTGATTTTGGCACTTAACTACACCTACACAAAAAATTTAGTGCAATAATTTTCCTGAACATGCACGTTCATATCTGGTACAGAATAAAGGGTTCAATGGGAGAGAAAACAAAGCAGCATTCCACAATCTCACTCCAAAGGATTCAGAGTTGGACTCTGGGGAAGGAGACCACCACGATGAGTCAGTTTGTGTGACAGACACCGGGACTTTGAAAAAGGAAATGGAATTTTACCCAAGTACTGCAGAAGACCACTGCATACAGTATACCTGGTCCTGCTGTAAAACATCTTGTAAACAGTTCATAAAATCTTCATCTAAAAGTAAGGCATAAGGCACACCAGACATGTTGGGGGCACTAAGCAATACTGAAAGCAGTAGCATTTGAAACCTTTTACTCAGACAAGCACCTCACATGGAAAGGTACTTTGGTTTGCACTCGGAGAGGGGCCACCTGCAGCTCCACCACCCCTCTGTGGCACCCAGCAGCCCCCTCGGGAGTGGACGTTACGTGACATGAACGGGACCTTCATCAGCACGGGGTAAAGCCAAGTTTGCCATGCACCCTGCACAGAACAGTGCTGCCTGCAGGAGCAGCTCTGCTCCCACCCCACGGTGGCTGCTGCACTGCCAGCCTGTAGTGTCCATCACCCAGCAGACCCTAAGAGGACAACATGGACCTAGAGTTCTACTAAAGATTCCTGGTTTCTCAGTCAATGGATAAGATGCAAATGACCGTTCTGGTAGGAACTGAGCTACTCTTGGGTTTGGAACCACAAAGTTCCCCAATTTTGTAACTGTCAAAAAGTGACAAGCATGGAAACAAAAGGTATTTGAAATGAAGAGATGCAAAAAAGCACGAGATTGTCCTTTTCCAAAGCCTTTCCTGTTTGCATCGCACCCATCAAACTGAAGGTCATTCCTACACCATTGCCTGGACGTTACATTAAATGCAAATTACTGTAATGTTTTGTGATTGTTATAGTGTTAATCGATGGCTCGAAGCTGCCTTGGAAACAATCCAAGGCAGATCCAGCTAAATATTTTTCCATATAAATTTCTTTATAATTCATTTAAATGAAGTATCTCAATACGTAGAAGAATATCTGGAACTTTTCTATTTAGTACAAATTCTGCAATAATAAATCTGTAGTTGTCATTTATTAGTCGACTCATAGGCATTAGGCATGAGAAGTATGGTGTCCCTACTCGTTAGAACCTATCAACCCTAGTTCCTTTTACAGGCTCTACCACCACAAGACATTACAGAGTAACAAAGCTCACAAAGTACTTAAATAAAGTGTCTAGGTTTAATTTCTAAGTACTCAAAAGGGGAAATTTAGGGAAGAAGAAATAGCTAAGACCAGCCCCAAAGGGGGCTTTTCAAAATTAAAATTAAAAAAATTAAAATAAATAGGATTTAAACTGACTATTCATGTATTGTGACCGGAATCCCAATGATCTATCCATGACAGATCAGCAAAACTACAACTTTTACGTAGCAAATTTTCAAATATTTAAATAACTTAAACCGGGAATACTGGAGAAGTCCATGAACCAGCTGATTTGGGGTTAAACACAAAACACAAATGAGGATGGGAGACATGGGAAAGCATTCCTTGCTCTTAGTGTCAACTAAGCAATGTGTTATGGCAGTCTTCCTTATTGACATGACACAGTGTTGTGGAGAGGAATCAGAGGCAGCTGAGGAGGGGCTGGGCTGGGCCGGGCTGGGCTCCTCACTTGGCGTCCAGGCGCAGCCAGTGCAGGCCCTGCCGCGTGTAACGCACCAGCTCCGTCATGATGCTCGTGTTAAACACCAGGGGCCCCATCACCTTGTCCAGTTCTGCAAAGAACTCTGCAACAGCACAAACACACGTTAAAGGAGCAGGCTGGGGAACCACACCCAACCCCAGGACCCAGCAGCCTGGGACATCGCTAACATCAACAGTCTAACATCGCTGGGGTGGAGAGAAAGGGAATGAGGAGAGTGGGGGAGTGGGGAGTCAAGGAGAAAGAAAGGTCACTCCTAATCCACGTCTTTAATCTTCTGCACAAGACTGCTTGGAAACAACTAAACCACTGCCAAACTTCTTGGTTTTCCCCTAAAACTTATATTCTCTAGTTGAAAATATTTAAACTACTACCAAACTTCCGTAAGAAGTCTTTACTAAAGAATTTCAGAAAGGGAAATGAACCAAGTTCCTCTTCCTACACTGAACATTTCACAGGAAACATAGCAAAGATTTTTATGTCACAATTCCAACACCACCTTGAGAACCCCAACACCCAGCCTGGGCTATCCCTGCACCCCAAGGTGTCGCTTTCCCCCTGATTTTGCAGAGATTCAGCACCCAGGGCACCACCAACAGAATCAAAGCCTGGCAGTGTTCCAGCCCCTTCTGGAGGTTTCCATCCCCCTGAGGCAGCCCTTACCTTTCTGTTCTCTCGAGAGCTGTTCTGCTTGTTCCCAGATTTCAGTGGCATAGAGGAAGTTGGAGGTGACCTGGACGTAGCTGGCAGCCATCTGATGGATGCGCTGCGGGATCGTCACCGAGGACCCGCTCCCTGAAGGGTTGGCTGCCCCGGAAGAGTAATTTCCTGAATTCCCTGGAGACAGCTTTGGAGACACTGGAGATGGCATCCCAACAGGTTTGCTGCTCACCCAGAAGGCAAGATGGAAAGGCAGAAATGCACCAGCTTTAGACACACCATGCTCTGAGATGTCCCCTAAGATCCCTCTGCCCACGCTCAGGGTGTGGGATGGGAAAACACTCCCAAAATCAGGAGACCACCAAAAATCAGGATTTGCCCTACAACAAATGGGAATCTCAAGCTGGGAACTGCTGAGGATGCTCCAATAATTATTGATAGCTTACAAAATCTAATTACCAAACCTCAGCATCTCAGAATTCAATAAAATCTTAAATTCATTGTTTAAATGAACATTAAGAAAAAATTACAGCTAATTGGTAATTCCACTGCCAGAATATTGCATTGTATAACATTATTGCAGATAACCCAATGGAAATCTGAAGTGGCCCCACCCTTAAACTCATGGAATAAATTATCAAAGGTCCATTATTGGGTTTAAAAGAGCAGAAGTAATTGCTAAACTATGGAACAGAGAATCCTGCAAGTGCTGGTAACCTCCAGCCTTGCAGCACTAACAAAGCTCTTGTTTGGGGGGAGAAGCATTACATTAAACACCAAAACTCCCTGGGATAAATGGTTTGTGGGTTAGTGGCACACTGCTCCTTTTTTACCCTGACAAACCCTGCAGAGCTGCAGCACCTCCCTCCACCATGATAATTACACAAAAAATGGATCTAAATCCACACCCTTCAAATAACCATCTCAAAAGCTGCTCCCTGAGCCCCCTGGCACACAGGAAATGGAGAAAATGTCCTTTAAGTTGAGAAATACAAGTAACAGCTTTTACCACTCACCTTCCCATACCAGGTGATGGTGCTTGAGAATTATTGTAGCAATTCTGTGGAGGGAAAAAGACCCATTTCACCTGATTTGTACTTATACTTTCACTTGTTACATTTTATCTGCTTGTTTAACTGGTTCTTTTTAACCAAGTTTTTTTTCATAGTTGTACTTTGAAGTTATGTTCTCAATAATATCACAGTAAACTGTAATCTAGGGAAATATCCTTTTTTACTGATGGCCAAGACACAAATTCAGGGGTTATTTTAGCAAAACAAACAAGTATTAGTCCATTGCCCCTTATGGGGACATTTGAGATTTTTTTTTCAGCCCTTTAAAAGAAAGACTCTTATCACTGGCAGTGAACAATTAAAGATATCCCAAATGTGAGAGACTGGGTATGTGATGAGCCTGTTTCCTCTCAGCACTGAGAGATGGAAGCTTCAGAATCAGCTGCACAGAAATTTAGATAAATTCATGGATAATTTCCCTAAACCCAGACAACATCCCACTGCAACCAGCTTGAAGTCTACTACATGTATTAAAGAAGATCAAATTAACAGAGCTGCCATGCCAGGACCAGCAGGGCCATGGTTAATAAAGCTCTGCCCAGCTTTAATACACCTTCAAGTCCAGTTCTAAACAGGTGTTCACATGCAGCAGTGTGAAACTGGATTTGGGAACTTGAAATCATGTAGAGCTTCCACACCATTAGGTTCTAATGTTCAGAAAATACAGATGTAATTACCTTCAGATGTTCAGTCAGAGTTTTGGAGTATTTCAATGCACTTTCCTTTTTCAGTTTGAAGAGCCTCAGGTACAGCAGAGCTTGGCACCGAAGGCTGCCCAAAGACAGGACAAATCAGTCACAATTAAAGTCAGGTTTATCTCAACTCAGTGAATTTCAAAAATCTAATAGCTGTGGTCATGATGTTCTCTCTGCCAACTCAGCCCTCAAGTTGTAACTCAACCAGAAAATCCACAACCACCTTGAAATCCTGGAGGGAATTCAGAACTGGAACAGCCCCGTGTGCCTCGAGCTGGAACTGAACTCTCAGTGCTGCTGCTGGGCTTGGGAGGCACCCCCAGTTCAGGCAAGGGGTTCATTTACTGCTCACCTGAGCCAGGGCCTGCCCTCTGCTCTGCCAGCCCCCAGAGCCAGCCCAGGTGTGATTTATCCCTGGCCCAGAGCTCAGGAGGCACCTCCTGCTCTCACCCTGCAATGAGGCAAAGCCTTGGCCCTTGCTGGCAGCATCCCCATCTACAGGCATCAGACACAGATGAATGTTTGTGCACAGACAAGTGCAAATCTCCTGTGTTTGGCTCAGGAACACCCAGGAGCTCAGTGCAAGGCAGCATTTTGTGCAGGTTACAGATGTGAAATGCAGGAGGGCACTGCAGGGAGTCCCAGCACACTCACCAAAGCACTGCCAGCCTTTTGTCTGCAGCCGTCGCATCCGGGGCCAAGTAATTCTTCAGTTTCATAGTGTACCTGCAGAGAAAGGAAGCAAATCAGCCCCAAAACAAAAACTACCTCGGTTCATCATTCACAAAACACTCATGTTCTCATGAATTTCCAGTTTCAGCTGTCCCCACTGTTTTAGGAACATCTCTCAGCCCTGAATAAAGCATTGACTCAGCAGTAACCAGAATAATTCTGCTCCTTGTGGGTCACTCATTGTAGAGGACTTGAAGCCTCAGCAGGAATCACCTCCCCCTTTCCTGGAAATGCTTTAAACCCCAACAACTGGAAGGAACTGGTCACTGCTCCAGTGTTATTGGGAATGACAACAGATCTCAAAAACTGGGGGCAAAACCTCTGCACAGCCAGAGCTCCCCCCACCCAGCTGCCCCTGCAGGAGCCCTGCAAAGCTTACTTGATTAATTCCACAGTTTCTGAATACATAGGGAACGGGGACTTGGATTCCTGAGCATTTTTCTCCAATGCATTCCCACACTCAATGAAGGACACGACAGCATCCAGGTAGTACACGGCCTTCTCGAACCTGTCCGACTGCACAGGGAGGGAAACACTCAGCACCAGGGCAGCCCTGCCAGGCAGTGCCAGCCCAGGGGGCAGAGCGTGGCACAGGCTGCAAACCAGCCCCAGCACCGGGGCACACACTGGGGGGGCACTGCAGACCCACTCACCAAAGCATCTGCATTGTGTTTCAGCTTCTTTGCTTCCTGCAAATAGTGATCAGCTGAGTAAGTCCTGCAAGAGAGGGCAGGGACTGAGGGACTGCAGCCACCCATTGGCACTGCCTTCTGCAGCCCCCCACTGGCACTGCCCTCTGCAGCCCCCCATTGGCACTGCCCTCTGCAGCCCCCCACTGGCACTGCCCTCTGCAGCCCCCCACTGGCACTGCCCTCTGCAGCCCCCCATTGGCACTGCCTTCTGTAGCTGCAGCTCCTTAATGCTGCCACATTTCAGGGCTTTTTCTGCTCTAATTCAAGCTACACTATGATAAAACTGTTTAAAAGAACTGTCAAATTAGTTAACTGCTATAATAAAATGGCTAAAAGTAGTTTCAAGTTAATTCTGTAGTTTCAGGTAATTCCAATAGTATTTCAAGCAAGTTCTTAAGCAGAAAGTTATTTTACATTTGGTGCAAAGATAATTTCACCTGTAAAGTGAATTTAAAGAAGTGCTTTCAGAGCAAGCTGACACCTGAACTGGCCCAACTGAAACCTCAAATCTGCATAAGATGGTGAAATATTTGTTTTATTTTCTTTTCAAGGTATTTTCTTTGACAAAGAGCTTGTGTGTAACATCTTCTGTGGAGTAAAATGCAGCTCTGCTCCATGGGAGCTGCCTGTGCACGAGACCCAGAGCCCCCCAGAGGGAAAGGGAATTTTCTGTCCTTACCTATCATCAAAAACAAGCTTTGCTCTCCTCGACTTCACACTTTCTGTGGCCTGAGCAGAGGCAGGAGGGCAGCTGGAGGAATTGTTCAGGATCTTTTCCTGGAAGGGAAATCCAGGCCATGATTACAATAAGAGCATTTGTTGCACAGATTCCCCCATGGTTCCCCATTCCCTCCAGGAAGGACAGGCTGCAGGAGCTCTGGGAATAACTCAGCAGAGGGGAGGGTGCAGCCAAGGCTTTCCAGACACACCAGGGGCAGGAAATCCCTCCCTCCATCTCACCTGTCACTGTTTTTAAATCCTGCTTTTCTACTCTAACAGAGATGAGGAGATTTGGATGATTTCTATCAACAATACTCTCTCTGAATGCCTGTGCCTTGAAAAACTCACACAGGAGTAGTTACTCTTTGAGGAAGACATGAGTAAGCACACCTGAGTATAAAACAACAAACATATCACAAATTAACAGCTGGCTGGGGGACATTTATATTTTTAAACTCCATCACATCTATCTTCCCAACCTAAATCTCTTACAGACCATTTTCTGCACCATCTCCATAACCTTGTTTGCTTCCCTCCAGCCATGGAGAGCTCTGTAAATTGCTGAGCTGGAGTTGAAATAATCTTTCTACAATGTCATAAAATGAGAGTCAGAGCTTCCCATCCCAGCAGAGAGCATGGGCTGAGCTCCTGCTGTCCTCTGAGACCAGGAGAAGCTCTGTGGAGACCAGAGCAGCCTCACAGTTCCATTTCCAGCTTTAGTGATGTTCTTGTTAACCACCTAAACAATGAATGGGCAGCACCAGTCACCAGGGGTGCCTAAAGCCATTCCTCTACTAACACAGGGATCTGGCAGGACAAACATTCACATTCCATGATCTCTCCAAGTTGTCTTCTCATTTATGGCCTTCCAAGGCCCTTGAGCTCTATGACAGGAAACAATGCACATCCCAAACTAATGATGATTGAACTGAACTGGAAATGGTTGTTTGGATCAAACTGAACAAAGCACAGGAGGCAGGGGCAGAACCAGCCCTTTACCTTGGCTTCCTTGGCACTGCTGGACCCCTTCCCCTCTGTCTTCTTCTGCTTGGAGGAGGAGCTGCTCTTGCTGCCACTGCTGCTGTCCTTGCCCGGGTTGCTGCTGGATTTCAGGGATGAGGACTGGCTGACTGTTCTCTTCCTGGAGCTGTGCTCCTGCTTGGAATCCTTCTGCAGGGCTGGGGCAGCAGGGGAGGGCAGCAAATCCTTCTCTTTTACAGCACTTGGCTTTGAAGACCTGGAAAAGAGGAACAAATTCAGGGGTTGGGTTTTTCCTTAACAAACAAAACCAAAACAAACAAAAACAACCCCACAAAACAACACACAAAAGTCTGATTTTTAAATCTCTAAACCCCTTTTTTCTCCCCAAGATTTTTACTGTCAGACCCAGCTCTGGAAAAAAAGCAGAATAATCCTCTCAGTGAGTAGGTTTCTCCAAAGCCAGATTGAACTTGTTTTCACCATTTTATTTGTTCTGACCTGAAAGCACAGGCAAAGCCAGACAAGTTCTAACCATAAAACCCCACCCCTGCACCAGTTCTGTCCAAAAACCAGCCCAAACCCTCCCAAATTTCAGCAGTGGGAGGCAGTGCCAGCGCCAGGCTGTCTGTGCACAGCTCCAGGGAAAGATGCTCCAGATAAAGCTCTGGAAGCCAGGGAATGGGAAACTTCCCCAGCACAGCCTTTCAGGACACTCTCACTTGGCTGCTGAGCAATGCTGCTGGCTATTCCTGCCCTCCCACCATTCATATTTTTACACATTATTTCTGGAAAAATCATATTTCATTTAATTAAATGTCCTTTAGAGAATTGCACTGGCAGTCAGGCAAACAAAAGAAAAAAATCAAGGATCAGGTAAAAATCAAACTATCCAATCATTCTACAGCTGTTTCCTAACAAACAGTGAGACACTGTTTAATTCAGAAGGGACAAACAAAAGTTGTAGCATCCAAACTGCTGCAGCTTCTCACACCTCTGTAATTTGGCAATTGCTCACTGGACAGGAATATTTTCCATGACACAACTATACCAGTTTTCATTGCCTGAACTGAAGCAGAAGTTTCAAAATGCAGTGGAAAAAAGCTTAATCTCTCCTGTGGTTTAATACTGACCAAGAAATCAATCAAATAAAGGCATAACAGGTGTTGCAAAAAGCATGGGGAACCCAGAAATAACATATGAAACAATGGGACTGATCTGCTCATTCTGTACTCCCTTGCTTTGGTATCACTCACACTTCTCTTGCACTAACAATCCAAGGAGATGGGAGATAAATCCATGGATCCAAAGCTCAAGGCCATCAGCTTCCCAAAGAAAGCCAGCTCAGGAGTTTATTCCCAGTTTAAAACTTACTAAACAGAGAATTACCAGATGGGGCTAATTTAAAAGCACAGATTTTGATTCTAGACCAAACCCAAGCCCCACTGTGTATCAGAGAAAACCAGGAAGGAAATATTCCCTTCACAGGAGGGGTCACCTCATTTTGTTAATGAACACCATTGTCCTTGGCCAATGATTTTGGGGATGGAAATTCATTTCCACCAATTGCTTGTAGAAGCTCTGAAGTAAATTTGTTTGAAGGGTAAGAAAAAATGAAATTTTACCAATTATTTGAGGAAAACTTGGGGTGGGAGAGAGGAGAAGGGGGGAAGATGAGCACCATTCTCCCCACAGCACCCTGACCCTCAGAGCAGGAAGAGCAGAGGTACTCACTCCCTGCTGCTGGAACTCTTGTGTCCTGAGGGAGCTTTTTCTTCCAGTTTCGTTTTCTTGCTTTCACTGGCTCTGTTTTCATCCTCGTTCTGAGCAAAGCAAATGAGAAAAACATCCAGCAAAGATCCACATTTACACATCACTGAGAGTGGAGTGTTCACACAGAGACAGCACTGAGCAGGTGTTTCACAGCTAATACAGACCCCAAACCCATGGCCCATCCTCATCCTTACAAATCCTTGCCAGACCCTGACATTGGAACAGAATGAAAATCCCAGTCTGGCTGCTAAATTACAACCTGATAAAAGCAGCAACAGCCAAGTTGTGCATTTCAACACAGATAAATTACAATCTTGAAATCTCAGGAAAATCTGCCAAAGGCTCTGCAAGATCAGGAGACAGATTTGATGTTGTGGGGTCTGAAGAGGTGTCTGATCAATGCCAGGAAAGGGTAAAAATCGAATCAGTCTAGTAAAGTCAGCTCAGAGATGCTGAAGACTAAGTACTGATATCAATTTAATAAATTTAATCCTCAGACCAGGGTCTTGAAGGTAAATTTCTAAGATGTCTACACTGGGCACTGGAGGGATCAATCCAGTGAGTAAGAGGGAAAATGGGACCTCACAGAATAAATCATCTGGTAACAAACCCCAGGTTTGTTACTGATGCTGCAGCCTGAGAATTGTGATCTAGAAAACCCAGGAAATTAGGAAATCAAGTGGTGGCACTTGGGTTTGGAGCACAAACTTAAACTCAGGGTGGGGAAAGGGGTTCTGTCCTTGCCTCACCCAGGTTCCCATCCCCTCAGGAAGCAGCACAGGGACCTGAGGCTTCACAACATTAAACCACCACTGGTTCCTGGGATAAAGCCTGAATTTAACTGATCTCACCAAAGCTTTGTGGTTTGTATGTGAGAGCACAGGTCTTTAATACTGTAATTCCAAATGTGTGCTTAAAGGCAAAACTGGCCAAAGAGAGAGAAGTCAGGGAATTGAGAGCCACTGGAATGTGGGAGTGCATTCCCAGGAACATCAGGAGCTATACAGCAACACCTGCAAAAGTCATTGCTCACTGCAGTGGGCAGAGTTATTCCCTTTTTACAAAAGCAGCTCATTTCTCATGCCAGAGAAAACAGGAATGTCAGTTAGGAACAGAACAGGATCAATCTGTTTGCAGTTACATCTCAGGGCTCCTGCAGGACACTGACTTCAGCCAGGGATCCAGTTTGCTTTGGTTGCTCAGTAGGAAACTGGTGTAACTGGGATGATCCATCTCCTCAAGTGACTCTGGGAATGATCTCCCACAATCCTGGGGCTGCAGATGTCAGCAAAGCCTCCAACCCCTGCCAGATCCCTTGGACAGGGTAAAATGGAGATTCCAGAGGGACACCCAGAGCAGCACAGGGATTTCTGAATCCCTTCCCCAGGGCCTCATGGCCCTACACTCCTGGAAACCAGACTCCCAGGATCACTGAGCCCAGCTGACAGCCCCAGCTTTGCCCTTTATACAGGGTCCCTGTGCTGAGCTTTCAAAAAGCAGTTTAAAATTACACCAGCATTGACTTCTCACATTCCCCCCTCCAAGAGTATCCCTTCTGTTCAGTTCTCCCACTGCCTCCTGCCATTTTACTGTCCCTCAGCCATTCCTGCTTCTTACTTCTAGCTGAAAAGATGAAATTCTTTTGGGAAATATTCAGTATTATTACAGAGAGATGACCCTGCTCCTAGTAAAGCAGCACCTGAGACATTTGCTGCTGCTGCCAAGCTCCAGGCCCAGTCCTGCCCCATCCCTTATCCTGGCAATGGATATTTCCATGGCTCAGGGAGCTGATCCAGCTGAAAACTGACTTTTGGGGTTTTTTCCCAGGTGGATTTCCCATTGGATCAGCTGCCTGATCTGGCCTGCAGAGCACCAGGGGCTGGTTCCAGGGAGGCAGGACAGGGCTGGATGCAGAGCTCAGAGGCACAGATTTGTGATCTCCCTGAGCTCTGGTTACAGGGCTGACACTCCCACAGGTGTTTGTGCAAGAAAATCCCAGCAGGGCCCTGTACCAGCACAGGGATATCCAGGAGTTCTACACAAAGCCATCCTTGCCCAGCTCAGTCCCTGCCCTGGGCTGCCCAAGGGCTGAGGGGACAGGGAGCTGCCCCAGAGGCCTCACCTGCTTGTGTTTCCTCTTGCCTTTGGTGGAGGCCTTGTCTGAGGGCTGTTTCTGGCCCTCCCGGCCGTGTTTCTCCGGGGCGCTCTTCTTCTCCGCCTTGGCTCCCTCGGGGTCCTTGTAAGGCTTCCCTGGTATCCTGGATAAGAGGCTCAGGTCAATCTTCACAATGAGTGGGTACCTTTCATCAGGATCACTCAGCGGGGACAGAAGCTCTTTCTCTTCCATAGGAGAGAACATTCTTTGCCGGAAAAAGCTGTCATCCTCCTCCATGGAAGATTTAACAGGAGTCCTATTGCTCTCAGAGTATTTGGGTGTTTGTGAGGAAGGAGGCAGACTCTCATTTTCATCTGAATCAGAGGATGAGGTATCTGTTTCGATGAATTCCCTGGATTTCTGGGCAGATTTGCTCGAAGCCTTGTATTTCTTTTTCTCCGTTGTAGGTCGAGGGGAAGACTTGGGCTCCTTCTTTATATTGGGTTTCCTGGAGCCTTTGGTGGCTGCCTTGTGCCTGTTGGAAGGGATGTTTGTTGCCATGTCTACTGGGGTTTCGCTTTCTATTTTAAGACCTCCTCTGGGCTCTTCCACAGATGTCTTTTCTGCTTTCTTGGGCTGTTTTTTCCCTACAGTCCTCCTCTGAGTGGAGCTGTCGCTCTGGGCAGGTGATTTCTGCCTCCCACGACTGCTCTCCGAGCCCTTCTGGGTGGGTTTGGAATCTCTCCCTGGTGTAGAAGAAATGGAGTCCTTGGATCCACCTTGATCAGTGTACCCACTCCCTGTACCCTGATCCCGTCCCTCTTTCTTGTAGCCTTGGGAAGAAGGGATATTGCTGTCCACGGAAGAAGCTGGTGACACTTTATGGGAATTAACTTTGTTCAACCAGTTATCCAGCTGCCACTTGTTTGTGGGCGGTGGCTCTGGCTAAAAACAAAGTAAAAAACAGAGTTAGATAAAATATTTCCCATTTCTTCCATCTTTTCCACGTGGCAGCTGTATGATGCTGCACACCAAAGCACGAGGGACACCCAAAACCTGATAAATGAGCAAAATGATAAATAAATGAAATACACAATTTTTCCCTTTGTCTGCTACCAACAGGCAATATTTGATGCCATGGTTTTTTAGGGTTCTGATACCATATCTAATTCTGCTCTTCAACAGACAACTGGTGGTAAAAACCACTTCAAATCAAACATCAAATGTGGGCTTATCTAGAGAACTGTCACACGCAGCACAGGAACTGCAGCAGAGCAGCCCAGCCTGACAGCGAGCTGCTGCTGGTCGGTGTTTTGACTCCAACAGTGACAACTGACTGAACTTTGGTGCTGTTGAACTCAGGACTGGAGGCAGCTGCTGCAGGCAGCCCCCCCTGGCTGTGGTACCTCGGGGGATGCACTCTGGGAGGGCTCGTTGGCCTCGCTGTCACTGGAGCTGCTCTCGCTCTCCGAGTCGGAGCCCGAGCTGCTCTCGGAGCCGCTGTGGCTGCTCGAGTCATCCCTGGAGTTATCTGCTCCTTCACTGTTGTGCTGGGAAGGCTCAGAATTACTGCAACACAAAGCAGGGAAAGCAAGCGTTACCCGAGGCACAGGTACATCCTTCCAACCTTTCATTAGAAGTAGCAAAATGTAACATTTTCATCAGCGTTCAGGAGAAAATTCAGCCTAAGTGAACACAGTTCAGCCTTTGGTGCTGCCCCTTCCCAAAGTGGTCAGTCTTATTTGCAGGAAATATTTATTATGTTTATTACCATTTAATCACTGCTTAAATTCTCATCACTTTTGCTTTAGTACAAGCCAAAGGACAAAGATGAATTTTGGAAAAAGACCAAGCCAGGAATGCTGACTGGGCTGAACTTCCCCATGTGCTGCAATCCCCCAGGAATTCAATTCCTACCTTCCAGGTGTGCTCCTTGGCACGGTCTTATCGCAGTCCTGCAATTAAAAAAAAGAGCATGAAGCTTCTAGAAGCTATTTTAGGCTGGAATATACAGTTAAGTTGCAAAACATTGGTTTAGAGCCTTTAATTTTAAAAATATTCATTATTTGCAGTAGTTTAAATTTTTCTGCATTTTCCTTATACAGAAAGATAAGCAGCGTGATTTTCTCTAAGTTTTCAGCACAAATCTCTATATTCTGACTCCATCTGTGAGAGTTCCCATTTCCACCACTAATTAATATCTTGTTTCCACCTTTTTGAATCAGCATTTCACAATGATTTTCCTGAGATGCCCAGGGTAAGTAGAGTTCACCAACTCCAAGTTTTCCACTTGAAGAAAATCAAGTACCAGAACTGACAAGAAACCCCAGAGCAGTGGAGCTTACTGGGCAGCACAGACAAACATTTTATTTTTATTTAGCATAAATAAAGGGCCAGTCTGGCAGAAGCTGCACAAAGTTAATCCTGGAAATAGTAAAAAGGAGATTTTTTGATAAATGTAAAAGTGCAGCTGTACTCCCAGGGACTCCTTGTCACCCCAAACATCCCAGGGCACCAATGCACCCAGATGTTCACACCAGGAGCTCTGTAGCTGAGCTGGGATGGCAGAACACAAAGGGGTTTATCTTTAATTAAGGAGCCATGATATAAGTTTCAAAGTGCACTACTGTCATTTGATGTTCAGAGAAGGCCCATGTGAAATCAGTTAATAAGAATTCCTAGATAAAAGCAAACTGTTTCCATGAAACACCACATTTCAATTTGTTTGCACAAAATTTCCCCAAGATTACATTTAGGAATGCCTGAGGTTTGTCTAAAAACATTCCAGGAGATTTCAGTTCCACAGATCCCCTGCTAAGCTGCCCAGGCTGCTGCTGGGGCTCTGCTCCCTGCCCAGGGCTGCCCTGGATGGGGGCAGTGGTTTTTGGGAAGCACCTGAGGAATTTACCTGCTCTCCATCGCTGTCTTCACTACTGCTGAGTTTTAAGTCATCTTTCAACATACTAAGGGAAAAGGGAGAAAGTGAGATAAGTTTTTCCAAGCTCTTTAATTACTTCCAAAGCATTCTGCTAGGTTTGAACATGGCACTGTTTATCCTGCAGAGCTGTGTGGGTGAGAGCCCCCAGACAGCACTCACACATTTCAGGGTTAAGAATGCAGAGTTGAGTCATTCTCACAGAAGAATCAGGATTCAGGTACTTTGGCTCCTGAGTCCATTCTGGTAAACTTAGAAAGGAAATCTGACACAATTTACTGGTGTGGGAGGAGGTAACTTGGTGTTGTGTTCAACTTCTCACACACAATGGGCAAGAATTGTGTTTGGGATGGAGGAAAGCAAGCCAGCCCCAGTGGCTGCTTCCTGTCCCGTGGCAGCACTGCAACTGTCCTGAGCCATCATTAATTACTGTACCCAAAGCCATAATTACTGCTGGAGGTCACACACACACAGCTTCACACACTGAGAATGCAGGAGCACAATGAAAACACACAGCAGGGCCTTTCTGGTTAGTGGAAACATTTGATTATAAAAAGAAAACATCTTACTCTGTCTGGTTCGATTCACATCTGTGGAGAGAAAATGAGAGAGAATTAAAAGCCTGACTGTCCTGAGCTTCCCAGTGAGCTGCTCTGCTGATCTGAACAGCAACACAACCTCTAGGAGCCCACTCCTGAACTACTGCTCACTGCTACCATTTTACAAATGATGCATTTATCTCCTTTTCAAGGGTTTTCTTTACCAGATCATAATCACTTAAAAATATATTTAAAGTTGTTTGTCGCAGTAAACCGGTAAATATTTATTTTTATGGGCAGATTTATTTGGAAACCATCTTTTAACTGCATATCACTGATTTTCAAGTCTGAGGAAGGTGGACTACAGCCATGCAGAACATCCCAGCTGCCTCTGAGTTTTTCTGTGTTGTTGAGTCTGTGTTCAAAACAATTGTCAGGATTTAAAGGGAGAGCAGAACAAACCTCACAAGATCCCAGACCCAGTTTTCTGTCTCCTCCAATCCAAAACCTTTCCTCACCCTGAATTTGTGCAAGCTGCCAGCTTTGTCAGTCCCATCCTTGCTGATGCCTTTCTGATTCCCAAGCCAATTCCAAGGTCCAAACTCCTGCTCCCCCCTCTCCTGGCAGCTGACAGGAAAGCAAAGGAGCAGAAAGGCAGCTCAGGGTATTTTTTACTCACTCCAGTGAGCAATATTTGGTTTATTGTCCTAAAAAACCTTTCCCTGTCAGCCAAGGAGAAGGAAGCTGGAGTGTCACTCACATTCTACCACACACCTTCTCCTAAATCTCTTAAAACACAACTTTGGTTTGTGAAATGTTTCCTCAGCAGGCACTTACGATTTGGATTGATGACCATTGGAGGTTTTGGATGAGGGATTGTATCGTTCTAGGAGGAGAAAAGAAGAAAAGCACAGCTGAAATTCACTCAGGCACAGCAGAACAATTCCCCCAAAGCTGCCACAAGGATGGACAAAGCAAAGCCAAGAGAGGGGACAGCAGGTACCACCTCCCCCAGGCTGAGGGAGGGAGGATGCAGAGGCAAAACACCAAATAAAGCAAATTATTTAACCAATAAAATAGAGAAAATCATTTAAATCATTGCTGTGTGAACCAATACACAGTAATTTGTTATTAATGGTGTGGAAAACTGTTCTGCTCCTGGCAAGATGAAATTCTTGCCTTACACAGGCAGGATCTGGGACACAGATCCATCTGCTGAGCTCTGACTGCCCCAGCATCCCCACACAGCTTCTGATGGATGAGAACCCCCACACCCCAAAATCCAACTCTCACACCAATTCTGACAGCAGGAATCCACCCTGATAAATTCCCTTCCCTTTTCTTTCATTCTGGTAAATAACTGGGTGCAGCTCAACAAAAACAAGAACAGAGCTGTTAAAAGCTCTCAGAAAATCCAAGCAGGCACAGGGAACTGGCTCTGTGTTTAATTCACCTTGGCTCTTCTTTTCCACACCTAAAGATCAGCTGCTCCCATAACGTGAGCCTATGGTTTAGCATCATGGAATTAAGCTTGAATTTGTTTCCTTAATTCCTCACTGTATCAGGTGTTCACATTAAGCTGCTTGTGAATATCTAAGAATAAACCATTCTTCTTTTGCTATTTAAGCTGTTTAATCACTTCAAGAGGGAGTGGAAGGACTTTTGGAAGGTAACAGCACTAACTTAATTCAATTTTACCTGGTATTTACTGAGTTTCATGTTCATTTCAGTAATATTCAAAATAATGACAGTTAAAAGAAATAAAAGCTACTTTTTTCCAAAGTCCAAAAGTGCAAGAAACTCAAGGGCAATAGCATGTGATTTAAGTTCCTGACCAGTTCTCTCTCTTGACTTTAAAATGTCAAAGTAACAATAAATGGTGGAACTGCCATGTGCTTTTTCTACTGAAATAAAGGCAAAAGTTCTCTTCTGGTTTCTAATATGTCCCCAATCAGGGAATTGGGTTTTTTAATGTTTTTGGTTTAGTACTCAGTTATTTTCAAATCAATCACAGAGGCATTTTGTACAGAATTGGATCAAAACATATCTGCTTTCTTCCTCAAACACACCACCCTTCCACTCAGTGATAACCTCCAAGATCTGAACAAGAAATGCAGAAGAAAATTGAGCAACTTTAACAGCTTAAAACTTGAGAAAGCAGAGAAAATCTGAAGTCAGCCTCCATCCTGTGAGCAGTCTGGAAAACCTCATTTCCTAAAAGCCCTGACATCCTGGGAGATGCTGAGAGCAGAAAGACAACAAAAACATTCAACACATTCCAGGAAGTTTCATGTACTCACTCTGTTCTCCAGTGCCAAAACTGGACTGCTGAGACTCCTGGGGGAATAAAACATCACAAGTGGGTATTTTCAGTGGGAATTTAAGGTACTAAAAACCAGGCTGTAAAGAAGATATTATGTCTACATAATGGATGACACAATCTCTGGGAAAGGGGAAAAAACAACAACAAGCAACAAAAAAAGGGATTCTTTCCCTGGGCCCTGGGGCACCCCAGGTGAGACCTTCACACTCCTCTTCCTCAGCCACTCCTGCTGTTCCCAAGGGCACATCAGGGCTGACCCTCCCAAATCCCTGGTGACTTCCCTAAATCCCCTCCTGCTGTGTGTTTAGGATGGACAGGAACTGCTCAGTTGGTTTGTTTATGCTCCTGACACACACACACAAACTCTGCTGGTTGAAGTGCTTTCCTTCCACCCCTTTCCTCCTCATTTTCCTTCTCCAGGCACACACAGCAATTGGAACAAAGTCTCTCAACAAAAAATATTCCTCAGCCACAGAGGAGCCTTGGGGACAAGGTGAGGCTGCAATTGGGACCAGCTCTGCACACTCTGCCCCAAAGGCTCAGAGTGGGCCCTTGGCAAGCCCAGCCTGGGTGGGCAGCACAGCACTCCACCCAGAACAGCCAGCTCTGGTAGAAAAACCAATGAAATGGTATTTTTGGTATTTTAGAGTCACAGGATGGGCTGGAAGGGACCTCAAAGTGCCACCACCCAGTGCCACCCCTGCCATGGCAGGGACACCTCCCACTGTCCCAGCCCTGCCCAGCCTGGCCTGGGCACTGCCAGGGATCCAGGGGCAGCCCCAGCTGTGCCAGGGCCTGCCCACCCTGCAGGGAACAATTCCTCATTGCCAATATCCTATTAAACCAACCAGGAAAGGGGAAGCCTTGCAGATTTCAGCACTTTTATCATCCTCAGTATTCCCATTTCAGAAAGCCCAATTCTGACACAGCAGATGATGAACTTTACTGAAATCCCAAAGCCTTGTTTTAACAAATACACAGAGGCTACTGAGCCACTGCAAACTCCCTTCCAGGCTCGAGTGCCTTTTTAAAATGGGACCTCCCTGACCTCATTTCAAAATGAGGACAACTGACGGCCCCAGAAAAATAAATTGAGTCCAATATTTGCAATTTCTGGTTGTATACACACCTTTTACTTATGTGCTCTGGCAAAGACAAACCAGAACTACAATTCAACAATGAATTCCATTTTTCCTGGTCCACCTGTGACCTGGTTTTCCCTCACACCAAGCCAGTGCCAGGCAGTGGTTCCAGAGGCAATTTACAGAATGAAGTTTTTAAACACACAAAAGCTTTATACAGCAAAGCACCCTTGAGATGTTTTCAATTTCCCTCAGCTTTGTATTTCAAAAATGGAACAATGCATTGATGAGAATTTTGTGGATGGAGAACTTCCCAGGGAGCTTTCCTTGGGAGGTGTTTCCAACACCTCTGATCTTTACTAACTGAAAGGAAGGGACAATAAAAACAATAATAAATTAAGAAAGAATTCAAGAGCAAAGTGAAGATGGAGAGAAGCTTTGTGAACAGTCACACTCCCTTCAAAATAAATAAATTCCTTATCATTTCACAGGTGAGAAGAGGCAGGTGGGAATCCCTGGTTTCCCTTTGCCACTGGCAGCTCAGCCAAGCCAACAAACTGAGTGGGAAAAGAAATCAAGGCCTCAAACTCCCCATTTCCACAGCCACAGCACTGGGGGAGCACAGGATGGGGAGCTGGCACCCCCTGCAGCAGCACATGGACTGGGAATTGTGCAGAGCACACCTGCCCCATTCCCCACTTGAGTCAACTTCCTATTTCAGAGGCTCAGCACTGGCTCTCAGCTAAGTGCATTTTAATGAGGTGTTATGGCTCAGTGTGCAACTTTTTCCAGCTGCCTTGCCATCTACTGGATACATATTTCTTTAAGAAACTCAGAGAGTAACAAAAAAAAGTTCTACTTTCAACTCCCAGGTTATTGAGAGCAGCAGCTTCTAAAGGTCTGCTTCAGAAAGAAATTGCAACAACTGAAAGGAAGGAAACCCTTTAAAGCAAAGGAGAATGGACTGAGGTTACACAGGGAAGACACTGGAGCAGAAACCAAAACTCTGACAAAAGCACCTGAAGAGAGAGGAATTCTCCAGCTGGACAGAGGGCAGCAGGGCTGGGGGGGAACATCCCCAGGGGACACCTGAAACCTCAGGTGACATCTCCTTTGTGCCTGCCAGGAGCAGTGTGGGTGTCCCAGCAGGGAAGGGATGGCAGCAGGGTCCTGCTGGCCCCAGCTCTGCAGAGAGACAGGGACAGGGACAGGACAGGGGCAGGGGCAGGGACAGGGACAGAGGGAGGGACAGGGGACAGGGGCAGGGACAGGGACAGGGACAGCCCAGCCTTCCCTCCAGCCAGCAGCTGGGCTGCTCAGTGCATTTTAGAAACACTGCCAGTATTGCTGGAGTGTCTGACTGTGAGCCCATGGATAAAATTATAGAGTGTTAGGTCACAGGATAACATTTTTTATCAAGACACAGCAATCTGCATTTTTCCATAGCATCCATAAAACTTTCCCTGACCTATTTTCATGGAGTTTTCTCCTCTGATCCAAGACTTCCTGGGAACTATTAGATGTATTTATAGTAATCAGAGAGGCCCCAGCCAGGAGGTTGGGTTCCTTGGAGTTCCTCACTCCCTACACACAGGGAAAGTGATCCCATCCCAAGAGTCTGACAAATAAAATCAAGTGCTCCACCAAGGGCAGCTCCATTTAATGTGAGCAGGAAGAACACACCAGGCTCTGCCCACAGGGGCAATGCTGAGAAACACTTCAGCAATAAATGGAGCACAGTACTGAAGAGAAGGAGCTTTCCTCCAGCAGAACTGCTTGATTAAAGCAAACCACTGTTGTGTTTTGTTTGGTGGATTCTGCTCTGGGCCCAGACTGCACAGGCCCATGGCTCACTAACTCCCTGGAATTCTGCAGAGCTGCTGCTGCCAAGAATGACAGAGGGGAGAAGGCAGAGGAAATTATAGGCTTTGGATGCAGAGAGAGAATTTGACAGAGTTCCATGGCTAAGATGTGCAGCCACAAAATAAAAAAGCTGGCAAAAAGTCAAAAAGACTCAGGGCAGCCATAAATGGAATTTTTTTGTAAACTGGGTGAAGAGACACAATCCAGGTTGAGAGGTTGAAAAATCTCCTTTTTGTTCAGGCAGTGCCAGAGCTGGGCAGGGTTGCATGGCCTCTAGGTCACAGCCACAGGGATTTCTGCACCTTCCTCTTCCCAAAGCCAGTCAAATGCCAGGGAAACTAAAACCAAGCAGCCCCACAGCCAAGGGTGCTCAAAATGCAAAGGAAAAATATCTCCCCAAAGGTTCAGTAATGAGTACTCAAAGCAGAGGAATAAGGACCTTTGTTGATGAGGAAAGGTGTGGAATTTCCTTGTAAGAAAAGCTATGAATTATTTCCAGGCTGACAGTTTTACATAGCACACAAATAAACCCTGACTGAAAGTAATATTTGCAAGATTAATATTGATCTAATGCTAGGAAAAACAGAAAACAGGATTTATTTCTAGGTATGCCTTCCAAAGTAAAGCTGAGAACTGAATGGTAAATTCTGCATTTTTTGATATTGAAGAGAAGCAAAAAGCAGAGACCAGGGACAGGTCACACAGAGATGGGGACAGCAGGACTGGCCCTGCTCTGGGACATCCAGCCAGGATGAGAACCTGGAGCAGTCTGGGGAGGTTTGTGGATGTGCCCTTCCAACAGGGACTGGAACCTTTGGCTGAAGGAAGGTCATGTCAAAGCATTCACATAAAAGGATGGGATTAGAGAGATGACAGTAGAAACCTCAGTGAGAAACTCTTCTCAAAATTATTCCCTCAGATGTTCTGTTCTGGGGAGCAATTTGGATCCAACAGGAAATTCAGAGCAATTAAGGGGTGTCCAGAACAGCAGCTGCTCAGAGAGAGCATGGTCTCAATTATTACACAGGTAACTTTTAAAAGACAAACAGGGCAATTTCTTCACTCTGAAGCTGTGCCAAGTTAGGGGTGGAGCACCCCAATCCAGCCCAGAGAGATGTTGAGTCTGGAGAAAAATCACATTGTGGAGTTGAATCCTTTACTGGTAATCAGCAGCCCAGGAACCAGAGCTTGGATTCCTGGGTGAGTCAGCTCCCCAGGCTGGGCTTCACCCACAGCTGCCTCCCCTGGGCTTCCAGCATCCTGCAGAGCTGCTCTTCCAGGCAAGCAATTCCCAGTGCCCTGAGAGTGCCCTGGAACCCCGGAGCTGCCAGGCCAGCCCCAGCAGCACAATTCCCTCCTCAGAGGTGTCAGCCCCAGTCCTCCCCTGGACACGTGCCCTGGGCTCTCAGCAGCAGCAGAGGTGGATTTCTCTCTGGAATTAACTCTTAAACCCTTCAGCACTTCTTAAGAACACAGCAGGTTGGGAAGAGGATCTTTTGGAACAACTGATTACTTCAGCAAAACATGTGATTCTTAAACTGTCTTAATTTTTTGTAATTGAAAATGCACAAAAAATCTCACACAACTATTAGTGGACTTCAAACTAAGAGGAAAATTCAGTTTATGCAGAAAAGCCCATTTAAACTTCTCAGCATTTACCATTCAGTCTCTGTTTTGCTACATGGAAGGAAACTCACTTGGTTCTACACAAAATGGTGCAGAGCATTTCCTTGTTAGGGAGAGGGCTCAAAGGCATTTCCAAGCTTCAAAAGTTTGAAAGTTTGAATTTATCTCAGAAAAATTTAAAAGGTGAGTTGTACCACAGATAACTTTGCAGACTGACTGTGCAAAGCAGAGGAAAACCAAGGACATTTTTCATAAAGCCACTGCTGACAGATGAGGTGAAGATAAATAAAGAGGCACAAAGCACTGAAACAAACCCAGATTAAACAGAACTGAATGCAGGAGTTCCAAAATCCTGATCTTTAACTGGAGTTACTTTTTCAACAGCATCCACTGCTGGATTCAGCACTGACCTTGGTTGGAAAGGGGAATTTGGAGGGTTCAGTTTTGCAGGGGGTGTGGATGGCAGTCAGTGGAGGAGGCCAGGAGTGGGTCATCTCCTGAAACACAACAAAAATCAAAGTTATTAACAAAATAAATCAGGTTTCAACTTGCAATCTGGATTCTCTCAATTTTCAGTTCATTGTTCACCCTTCACTAAGCTTTATATTCAAATCTTAATTTCCCAAATGTGCAACAAAAATTTTGCATGTAAACCTGAATGTTCAATTGCTACCCAGGAGAAGAAGAGTTATGAGATAATAACAAGCAGCAGGTCATAAATCAATCAGCTGGGCTGGCCTGAAGATAAACTGCAGTGCAATCAGAGTCTGATCCTTTCACAGTGTGTGGGAAGAAGAACCCTAGGAAAGGGAAGCCTGTAGAATTTGAGGAAAAGGGGGAAATCAAATGCCTGCAGCTGGAAAGTGCCTCCAATGCTCTCAGAGCACCCACAAGGCCCCTGGAGGACTGAAGGTCACAGGAAATAATAAGCCATGGAAATGCTCCAGAGGGACCTGATGATGTTTTTGTGAGAGCAGACACAGGACAGGGCAGCACAGGAGGGGTGAAAGGAAAATAACCCAGGTGTGAGAGAGGGAAAGTGCTGCCATGGGGCAGCAGAGCATTTAGTATAATCTAAAATATCAGGATTAAGAAGTGCAATTTGGTGGAAGAAGTGCAGTTCTGGTTATCAGGGAGGAGGAATGCAGGGAGGATCTCCAGGGGATGATTGCACACCACAACACCCAGGGCAGCTCTGCTCCCAGCCTGGCCCAGTCCCCTGTGCTGGAGGAGCACCAGGAGAGCCCCCTGTGCCAACCTGCACAGGCTCTGGCACTGCAGAGTCCTCCCCCTCCTTGGGAATGGCTGCACTTTCAACAAAGCAGGAACAAGAACACCAAGAACTTACTTTGAGGATTTCATCCACGCAGCTCACCTCACCAGAGGCTGATGCCTACAAATCAAAACTCAAAATTAACATCTCCCAGATTTTCCAGGGACTAGAAACAGTTAAGAACAAACTTCAATCCTTATTGTGACTCATGTGGACTCTACATAGACACAAACAGCCCTTGCTAACTCTTTTCATCAATTTTAACATCAGATAGATCCATGTTTTTATGGCATGAGTCACAGTTATGAAAAGCAAATACATGACATCCATAAAACTGTGATAATAATCTCTCACTTTTCACTTGACAGTTAAAGTGATCACAAGCAGGCAGGGATATTAAAAACTTGTAGAGAGGGGAAACAGAACCACAGCTTTCAGTCATTTCCTGGAAGCAGCCCCAGGATAATATCTGAATTCAAGTGCAGGACCGTGAATGCACAGGAATGACAAACTGCATTCCCAAGTAAAACACTCATCACAGAGAGATCCCAGAAACAGCAATAATTACCAAACTATGAGTCCTCTGCATCCCTGGCTGCCACAAGCAGAAAGAAGCAAAGCTACTTAAGGATTCACTGCATCAGCATTGATGTGGCAAGTGTTCACAAATAAAGTAATTCCTGATTTCCTTACCTGTGTGCTGGATCTTACTTTGCTATCTGTTACAATCCCAGGAACAAGAGCTTTTCTCTGGCTACCATGATTCCAGCAGTTGGACAGGAGATGAAATGAGACTTTATTACCAGCAAAGGCACTCTCCTTGTAAGTGAGCTGGAGTCAGAGTCTGTGTCCTAATGGTTTGGGAATTACCAAACTCCTCCAAGTTGTTAACCCAATAGTATTTCATATCCAGCACGACTGATAAAAGTTCTGCACCCTGTTCAACGTGGTGTGAAGGTATAATAATCACATCTAGTAATTGCTACTGACTTCAAAAGAAAATCTGATACAGGCATATTGTATCAACAAGTCTAAGTCAATTCAGCTCCCAGGAACAACAATGTATTTACCCAGCTTGTCAAAATATTTGTGGATATCCTACAATTTCCCTAACTCCTGACTAGAGAAATCCTCTGTGAAAATTGGCCTCTGGGGGTTAAGTAAGCCTGAGTGTCTCAGCCTTTATTTAATAAAAAACCCAGTATCCACACTGAAGAAGCAGAAGACAAAAACAATCACTTTTGCATGCTCTCCAATGAAAATACAGCTTAGGCGAAGGTGCTTTGAGTAACAAAAACACAGTGTTTACTAAAAACTCCATTTGGGTTAGGCAAATTGGGATTTTGGAGACGCTGGAAAACCCCAGCCCAGGTGGATTTACATTTAAGAAGACAGGACAGAGCCAGCAACTTACATCCAGTGGCTGAGAGGGAATTTTCAGCTTGGTCAGGTGCGCCTTGCTGCTGGGTTTCAGCTCGTTGACGCCGCCTCCGTGGCTCTGGCTGCTGTAGTGTTCCGAGGGAAGCTTTGGCTCCATGGACTCCTGCCCGTCCATCGGCCTGACGTAGGCAGTGGGTTTCTGTAACATCGAGCTGGACTTGGACATCAGCGAGGGGGGGAAGGACTGGGTGGAGTGCTGCCCGCTGGCGAAGGAGGGCACGCGCGAGGGAGAGTCCCAGCTGGGCTCGGGGTCCCGGGGCGACTTGGAGCGCTGGTGCTCCTTGCCGTGGTGCTCGCTGCCGTGGGCCCTGGAGTGCCCGGGGCCCAGCGAGCCCACGGCCGGCGGCTTCCCGGGGCTGCCGGAGCGGCCCTTGGAGTGCTCGGAGCCGTGCTGGCCCTTCTTGCGGCCGCCGTAGGAGTCGCGCTCGTGCCGGGCCCCCGCGGCCGCGCCGCCCCCCGAGCGCTGCCCGTGGCCCCCCAGCCCCTGCGAGCGCTTCTGGGACTGGGCCGAGGTGCTGGGGGCCGGCCCCACCGGGGTCCATTTGCTGCTCTGGTGGGAGCCCGCGCCGTGCCGCTGCTCCCCGAAGAAGCCGGGCACGGCTTTGTCGTCGGGCGCCGCGGGCACCGAGGGCTTGGGGATGGCCACGATCTTCTGCAGCGGCCGCTCCCCGATGAGATCCGTCATCTCATCATAGTTCCCCAGCATGCTCTGGATGCGGCTCGACAGCTTGTCCTCTTTGCTGGTCTGGGACAACAAGCCACCAAAATCGGGATTTAGAACTGATGACAACTTCACAGGAAGTTAAATGGTCTGATAGCTACAGCACTCCACCTGAATTTCAGCTGGAATACACCTGTGTCCAGCACTCAACCTGAATTTCAGCTGGAATACACCTGTGTCCAGCACTCAACCTGAATTTCAGCTGGAATACACCTGTGTCCAGCACTCAACCTGAATTTCAGCTGGAATACACCTGTGTCTAGCACTCAACCTGAATTTCAGCTGGAATACACCTCTGTCTAGCACTCAACCTGAATTTCAGCCAGAATACATTTCTTTCTTTGCCAGCGTTTACAATTCTGAATGTTAGGTCTTAAAAGAGCAATTTGACTCCTTAAAACATATTAAAAATATGTAACAATATATATTGAACTGCCTAAAACATACTGAAAATTCAGCAGCAGAGACAGCTGAAGCAGCAATAATCAAATAATGCACTGCTGAGCTGGATGGCAGTTCCAAAGCTGCAGATGCCCCCTGTCACCTTACAGACTGTAACTTCTCTAATACAGAATGCATCACTCCTAAAAGGTTTTAATTAGCAGTAAAATAAAATCAACTTAACCTCACCCCCGTAAGTCATTTTTAATTGGTGTTTATATTGGCACAATGTTTGTTGCACACAGTTAAAAGGGTTCTTTGTTCTATAACCATTTTGTTTTCTAAATCTGGGATCCTGGATCATTCCCCCATGCACCCCAACCAGCTCCAGTTAACTTCACACATGTGGAATTTGGTTATCAAGCACAGGAACAAAAAAACCATCAGATATTTCTCAACTTTCCTCCTGCAGGAAGAGAGTTTGCAGTCATGTTTTACTTCTTGCAAACCAGCTGAAATTGCAGCAAGGGAAGGGTTTGCTTTCAAAGTGAGCTTTGAACGACGTAATTAACCTATTAAATAATATTTTATTAGTTATTCCAGAATTAGGTTATTTTTTCCAGTACTGTTCAGCAAAGCAACCTGGAAGGAAACCCAGCACAGGCTGAAAGCAGTGCAGGACCACAAACAGAATAAATTCCTTCAAAACAAACTAAAACATCAGCTACAAACTACTGGAGCACTAGCTAGAGCTGATAATTCATGTCAAACATAGTCATATCAAACATTCCAGCATTTTAAATTAACCTCCTATTTAAACATTCTCTTTGTGAATTTATACAGGTCTGGATTATGTTGATGAAAGGTTAGAAAGTTTAGCAACAGTCTAAAGCACCTCAAAAATGGCAATTTGGCAGCACACAATGGACAGTTTAATTGTTTTGAGTCACTGTATGGAAGGTGAAGGAAGGAAGGAAAATTTTGATGGTTTTATTTTCCTTTTTCTCACTCCCTATAAAGGCTCCTCCCCTTCCCAAGCATTATAAATCTGCCAGTGGAGCTGTGACTGCCCAGCTTTATTTTCAAGCTCTAAGAGCTTTCAAGAACAGAGATAAAAATAAAACATGAATTTGCAGATGATTTCTGTTATAAACCCTGCATTTTTGTGAGGTGCAGGAACTCACCACTTTGTAGGGTTCAGCAAAGAGAGGGGAGTTGGGTGGGAAGGCTTCGTCACCCTGCTGAATTTCTTGATTTCGCCTTTCCCTTTCTTTCATACGCAGCACATTCCGGTCCTCACGGTTCATGTTGCTACGAGCAAAAAGAGCAGAGCTGATCACACAGGGGGCAGGAGGGATGTGAGGGCCCAGGGGAGGGATGAGGGTGCCCAAAGGAGGGATCTAAGTGTCCCCAAGTAGCCTCTGGCGCTGTTTGGCCATGGAACGATCTCTGTTAAGAACCCACTGAGGGCCACAACTCCTCAGAACTGTCCCAATTTCAGCTCCCTCCAAAGGGCTGTAACCCCCAACCCACAGCTGGCTTCTAACAGGGAAACTTTATGCAGCAATAAAAAAATTAAATCAAAAAAACCCCACTAGGTCCTCAGGCAAGCAGCTATTTCAAACCACTTCACCCGCTCGAATCATCTCGGCTCCAGCCCACGCCAAACGTCTCCCATTCATTTCTAAAATACCTTTTCTCCCCCACATCCCCCAGATGTTCTGCCATCCCCCCACGAAGCAGTGCTTGACTTCTCCTGTAGATTAGGGTTATTTTTGGTGCTGACATACCTTTTTTTGGCACCATTCTCCAACATATTCTAACCTCAAGCTTTGATGTGGTTTCCAGGTCTCTCTCCCTCCCTGATCCCCAAAAGGCATTTCAACTCAAAGCAGTAATTTCAGAGAAGTTCTGGCAATAATGCACCTTTTGCCTTGGACCATATCCTCCTACTGCAAAAATGCAGATTAAGAACCTGCCAATCCCCCTTCCTAACAAACTTTCCTTTGCAGTTTGCTCTTGCTGCTTCTGTTAACAGAAATACATCAAATTCTTGCAAAACACACACAGAAGCTGGAAAAGATTCTCCCTGAGCTTGACACAGCATTGGGACATAAAGGAGTAAACAAAACAAGATGATAAATAAGGTGCCATTAACTCCTTTAACATCACACCCCAGGATGGTTTGGGCTGGGAGGGGCCTCAAAGCCCCCCCAGTGCCACCCCTGCCATGGCAGGGACATGAAACCCCCCCAGTGCCACCCCTGCCATGGCAGGGACATGAAATCCCCCCCAGTGCCACCCCTGCCATGGCATGGACATGAAATCCCCCCCAGTGCCACCCTTGCCATGGCAGGGACATGAAACCCCATCCAGTGCCACCCCAGCCATGGCAGGGACATGAAACCCCATCCAGTGCCACCCCAGCCATGGCAGGGACATGAAATCTCATCCAGTGCCACCCCTGCCATGGCAGGGACACCTCCCACTGTCCCAGGTGCTCCCAGCCCTGCCCAGCCTGGCCCTGGGCACTGCCAGGGATGCAGGGGCACCCACAATGTGTGCTAAACTCTGCACCAAGAGATTTAGAAATGTTCTTTACTGATCTACAGTTGGTGCATCCAGGAAAGACACTGATGTTCCACCACATAATTTGCAGTCGAAAATGAAAATGCTGGCTGATAAGAAAATCATTATTTCATGTCTTTAGACAGCTGATTGTTAAAAATAATAAATGACTTGCTAGAGCATGACTCTGAAAGCTGTGCAAACCCAGCTATTGCATTCTCAACAAGAAAATTTCAACCCATCAGTCAGTTTTTAAAACATGAATCTTCTCACCTCAGTAACGTTTCTGCCTCTTACCTTTCTTCCCCACTTGGCTTCACTCTCCTATTGCTCTGAAATCTCAGAGGCTGCCCAGAGCAGCCCAAACCCAGGGTGTAAGCTGAGATCTCTGATGCCTTCTAAGGCACCAGGTTTGCTGTATTTCCCTGCCTTGCAAACAAAGTACAAGCACTGGCATAACCCAATGCTGTGCTGATACCAAAGCCATGAATACAACCTACATTTTATGTGAAAAATCACTTTTTTCTCCAGTTCTCCTGTAACCTGCTGAACTCATGTGACCACAGGTGGCCACCAGGGCTGAGAGAGGGACCTGGCACTGGAATGTGGCCAGCAAACTCCTGGGATCATTCTGGCATTCATGACAAACTTGTTTCAGAAGTTTGAGGCTTGAAAAGAACATTCTTGAGACTGCAATCCAATTTGTCACATATGTAGGATTTCAACACAGATAAATATCAGATTTAATTACAGATACTGATCAGTTAAAGCCAACTGGAACAGTCTGAGTCCATGGCATTTACTATTAAAAGCAAATTTGGAGGCAGGGAATAGGAATGCTCTGGTTCTGGATAGTTCATTCCCACCAATACACCAAGATCAGGAATTATACACAGCTATATATCCAGAATATTATAATCCTAACAAAGGATTTTACATATCTGTTTTCCAAATAGAGGGTTAAATTTTATAAAGACCTTCTCTATTTTTTACAGAGATAAGCATCACCTTTTAAAATTGCATCAACATTTCCTGTAACTTTTAGAGCTGAAGAAAAACCATCATTTGTATCAACACTGTCACACAAAAGGAACATTTCAAGAAAGATTCACTGGAGATCTGAGTGGTGCAAACCCAGGGCTGGTCTGGCTGTACCTGCCCAGGTCGATGTAAAATTAGTCATCACAAAGACACCAGTTAATGACACTTTTAACCACTCCTCCCCAGCCTTTTGTAACACAGTAAATGATAAACACCCTCACGGGAGTCACCTTCACTGTGTGGGGATTTAGTTTAGCTTTCTTTAACTCTTTTACATTTTTTATTAGAGCAAACAGTTTGACTGTGATACAAGTTAGACTTGTTGGTATCTAATCACCCAATCTCCACACAGAGCTATTTTAAGTGCCTATAATGTGCACAGGGCCATTAAAATCACACCAGCATGAAATGTGTAAATAGAGGAAGTTCGTGGGGCTTCCTTAGCTCTGTACTTCAGACAACTTCCCACTGCAACCCAACCCTCCAGAGCACCAGAAGGGAAATGTTCCCATGCTCAGGGAGAGCAAGGAGAGCTGCTTTGGAAGGCAGGTGACCAAGGGCTGGCTGCTGATCAGCACTGCTGGCAATTAACTCCAGCAGGTGGGAAACTGCAGCAGTTCTGTTTTCAGACCATTAGAAGTTGTAACAAACCTTTAATATCCACTGAAATGCACTGCTCCCACCACATCCTCTGGGAACAAGGAGAGCACCTCTGCTCCTCCCTGCACAGCCCTGGAAGAGGAAGAACTTGCTGCCTTGTACCTGGTGCTACCAAGATAATCCTGCTAAAATTCCCCTTTTCCCAGGTGGCCTGAGCTAAAGAGTGAAGGAGGAACAGAGCCAGAACAATGTCCCTGTGGCAAGGGCCAAAGTCATCTTAGTTGCCATATCTGGGAAAAGTGAAGTTCAAATTTTTTTTTTAAATTCAGAGAACAGGCCTCAAGCCCAGGAGAGTATTTCCATTTTTAGGAAGTTGAACTCCACATGGTTTGAGTCACTCCTCCTGCAGTGTCCCACTGTACTTTGAACAGTCCCTGGCTGAGACTTCCCTGCACAACCAACCCTTCAGATCTCACGCCTCTGCTCCAGCTCAACAGGAAGAGCTGAAAGCAAGCAGGAAACCCAGCAGGGAATTCACAGAAACTCTGGCCCAGCCTCCCCTGTGTGTGTTCCTGAAGCACCATTCCAGGCTGCTCCAGGCACACTGAGCACATCAACACCAGCACCAGCACATCCCCCAGACCAGACACAGCTTTCCTTTCTCCTTCCAACCTCTTCCTAAACCCCACCTGGTATTTCTGCTCATCCCTAATCCAACCAGGCCATGCCTTTGTTTGAGAGATCATCCCTTGGGTGTGTAACCTGTGGGATGAAATGGCAGAGCTGGTGCTGCCCTCTCCTCCCACTCCCTCAGCTCTGGGCAGGGGGCACATCCCAGCTCTGGGGCTTTTGGAGACTCCAGACTAAAGACAAACCCCAACCAGCACACCCACACTGCCTGAGCTCTCCTGCACAGCTGTTCCAAGAGAGAGAACCTCGGCCCAACCCTCCTCACCCCCTGAACCACATCAGGCACCCAAACCCTCGCTCAGCTCAGCACCAGCAGCATCTCCTCATCTTCCCAGGCTCTGAGGCCAAACCATCAAAGGCCAGGCTGGCCAGGAAACCCTGCATGGGCACCCCTGCACAGGGATCTGACCCCAAACACCTCACCCCATCTTCCCAAACTCCATGAGGCCAAACCATCAAAGGCCAGGCTGGCCAGGGACCCTGCATGGGCACCCCTGCACAGGGATCTGACCCCAAACACCTCAGCACATTTTCCCAAACTCCATGAGACCAAACCATCAAAGGCCAGGCTGACCCAGGGACCCTGCACAGGGATCTGACCCCAAACACCTCACCTCATCTTCCCAAACTCCATGAGGCCAAACCATCAAAGGCCAGGCTGGCCAGGGACCCTGCACAGGCAGCCCATACACAGGGATCTGACCCCAAACACCTCAGCAGCCAGCAGTGCACCTCCAGAGCCTGCTGCAACACCTCCACTTCCTTCAAGACATCCTCAGCTAACTCCAGGGCTCCTTCAGTCTCAATGGGTTTTGTGAGCAAGAGGAATCAAACAGTTAATTGGTTAATTGGCTGCCATGAAAGCCCAACTTTGGCTAGCAAGGATAAACAGGCTGAGAGGGAACGTGCAGGATCCCAGCTCCGTGTGGGGCACACCCAGCTCTGGGGGCACACCCAGCTCCCATGATTTCATCCTTTTTTCTTAAAAGGAAGGGGACAAAGAGCTGGAGAGCCTGCCTGGAACAAGGAATGATGTTTGCAGGAGGCATTTAAGAATACCTGCAGCTGCCTTAGTGCTGCATCCAAAGATGCCTGTTGATATTTTAAATATTCTTTTTACCACAAGCAAGGGGCATCTCAGGAGCTGGCACAGGGCATTTCTCCCAGCTTGTGCATCAAGCAGGGCATCACCACAAATCCTGCCCTGAAATCATGTGCATGAGCCTAAAATGCTACTCTGTCAGCTGTTAATAAAACACACCCCCAGAGGGGCTGTTTAAAAAGGGAGACATTGAAAAATAACTGTCCTGCAACAACAAAATTAACACAAAAATACCAACACACAAAGAGGAACATGCCCTGGTGTCACCAAGAACTACTTACAGAAGTGTACACAGAATCTTTACTTCCACGTTCTATGTGATGGTGAAGAAAAACACAGAAAAAAATGTAACATTTCCCACTAAAACAATACAGCTCTGCCCAAAAAAGCACAAACAGGATGATTCTCCAGGACAGGTTTAGAGGATAACTGTGATGGTGCAAATACAGAAGCAGCAGAGTCACCTTCAGAGTTTTATAACTGAAATAAGGAACACAATTAAAAACAAGAGTTTACACAGAATTCAAGTCGGTTTTGTATGTGTCCAGACAGATTAAAAACCCAACTTCTCAAAAGCATCAAGTTTTTGTTTCTGTCCCTCACCTTCTGCCACAGAGGCTCCATGCCAAGGGAGGGATCTGGTTTGGGATGGCTCCTGGAGCACTCAGGAACTGCTCTGCCAAAGGAAAGGCTGGGATAGCACCAGGATCCCAAAATTCCATCCCAGAACTCGGAATCACAGGGGGAGGCTGCAGGTGAACACAGCAAACCCTGAGCCACCATCCTGCTCAGCTATTTTGATGAGAATGAACTGCTCCACAGCTCCAGCTCCCTCTTTCCAAGGTTTCATTTGAGCTCTTGGGAATACAAATCAAATACAATTGTACTGGTAATATGATACAAATACAAATCAGATTCAGCACTAACTGAAACATAAACGTTTCTCATTCCTACAATACAAACACAAATGCTTCCATCCCACCCCTCACATCAGGAGTTCCCACTGCACCTCACCAGGGAGAACACAAAGTGCCCCAAGAGCTGTCTGGGAACACCTTTGTACATACTGAGGGTGGGAGAGCTTTAAATAAAAATAATAAAAAAGTGAGTTGGCCTAGGTCTGGTTAATGTTTGACAAGAACTCCCAGGGAGGGCAGAGCCAGCAGTTTGCTGCAGGCACTTCTCCTTCCCACTCACTCTGGAGCACCCAAAATCCCCAGCAAGCAGGATGTGCCTGGGCTTGTGCTGCTCCCCAGACAAAGCAGCACAAATCCTTCACCACCGTTAGCTGAGAGAATTCCAGAGCACTCCTGTGGGAGCACTGCCTTCATTCCAGCGTCCCAGACAAGTGATGCTGCAAGTAATCACATCCTGCTTTTGAATTTTAGCTCCCAGAGTCCCCTTCACCCCTCAAATACCAGGTTACCTGAGGATCAGTCAGCATCTTCCACCTGAGAAGCCAACACACAGTGATGGTGGATAAAAGAATTCCAGTGATCATTTGTAACTCAACACTAAGCACTGCAAAAGGACTTGGGGATCCTTTAGAAAGAGGCTCTGCAAGTGTAATATCTCATTTAACAAGTCCAGATGAGAACTGGGTGCATCATTCATCATACATGAGACTCAGCACACAGAAGTAAGGGAGAAATGGAGTTTGGGTTGGAAGAGACTTTAAAAATCATCCAGTTCCACACCTCCTGCCAAGGTAAGGTAAAAGAACTAAGGTGAAAGTGAACCCCCAGCACCTGGATTTTAGAAGGCAAGTCGAGGAGGACATTTCTAAATTCAGCACTTGCAGTGCACCTCATTTAAAACCATTTTTAAGCCCATTTTAAAATCATACTACTAAAACAGCTTAAAATTGTTTATATCTGAGAATTTGCAAGACTGGTTTGATGTAATTCACTCAAGGGACCTTAAAAATGCACAACCACACATCCTAAATGTCTCATTTTTGTGCAGAAGTACTACCCAGGAGGGAACACGTCTGGTCCCCCCTCCCTGATGAACACAGAAATTAATTCCCAACTCTTTTCCTTCACAGGGAGCTGCACAAGGACACCAGTCCCTCCTTTCTGTCCCGTCTCTTCAGGAAGGGGAGAGGAACAGCAAAGGGCAGCAAGTGCCAGCACAGAGCTCTGCTCCCTCCTCCTCTCTGCATGGCAGGAGCAGAGGGAGGGACACTCCTCCAGCCTCTGTCCCTCTGTCCCCATCCTGGGAGACAGCCCAGACCCCACAGGGCCACCCCTGACTCAGAGCAAAGGGACTGACACCACAAAGCCACTAACATTGTCATTCTGTGCACCTAGAGCAGGCCAGGGCAGGATTCCAGGTCAGAAAAGGCACAGGAGCCTCAATGCCCTCCTACCACAGGGACCAGCCCCGGGCAGGAGAGGGAAGTGAAGCTGCTGCTGCTGCTGCTCAGCAAAGCTCAATTTCAACCTTGCCTGCCCAAGGCTCTGCATTTCTATTTGTTCCATTCTGCAATATCTGCTCTGAGGAACAGGGCCCTTTCTCACCCAGGCAGTGAGGTTCCTTACCCTGAGATGCCAGGCTGAGATCTCCTCTCCAGCAGGGCACACTGCCCTCCAGCTCAGCAGAGACCTCCAGCCCAGTGACCTCCAGCTCAGCAGTGACCTCCAGCTCAGCAGAGACCTCCAGCCCAGTGACCTCCAGCCCAGCAGTGACCTCCAGCCCAGCAGTGACCTCCAGCCCAGTCACCACCAGGAGCTCTCCTTCCTTTCTCAGTTAAATCTTCCCTGCCAACCTCAGCCCAATTCCACCTCCCACTCAGCCAAGGACATCCTCCCCATCCTTTCCACTCTCCATCTCTGGGACAGTCTTTAACTCCCCCAGTACAGAGATGGACCATCAAAAATTCAGCATTTTTACATGCAATCCTTTCATGTCCACACAGGCTAACCAAAGCATATTCTAACACAGTTTCCCAACAAATTTCTGCCCTTTAATTGGGCAGAAACTTAATAACCCAATTCCTGTGCCTACATGTTCATCTGCTTAAACTTTGAAGCCAAGACAATTGGCATTTAGATTTTATTAAGCAATAGTTCTTCAGACATCTAACATTAATCTGGCTATTATCATTCTGACTTCCTCCCAATAATTTACTTTCATAAAAGACATCATTACATTCGAGTGCTATGAACTCTGTGGCAGTAGGATTAAGAAAGTATTCACTTGACAGAAATTCTCAGATAAATCTGCTCTGTGTAAGATTTGAAACAGTAGACAAGGCTTTAATGAGGTGCCATCTAAACCAGGAGTGAAAAGGCAAAAGGGAAAATCACACTCAGGGTTCACATCCTTCTCCCACCTCAACTACAGAAGAAGAAAGGAGAGGAGTTTATCAGAGCCTTTCCCCTGGTTTAACTGCCACTTCCCCCAGCCCTGCTGTAAGATCATGTCTGCTCTGTCTCACAGGACATTTATCTTGCACTTCCCATCGTGACCAAGGTTCCCCCACTCAGGGTGTGAGATGATAATCCTGCAATGTGCTGGGGAGGGATGCAGGGAGAGCAGGAGGATGCTGGGGAGCAGGGCAGCCAGAATTAAAAACTGCATTGTTCAATGATTTACCTGCCCCAGAACCATGGGAAGCCACTCAGGGTGAGCCACAGAACAAATGAGAGGCCCAAAGGGAAATCTGAGTCCAGGCTGCTCCCAGCACAAGTGCAGGGGAAGCTCCAACAGCACCGGGGTGGATCCAGGGCAGCAGCAATGGATTTTCTACATTATCACCAATTCATTTTTATTATCTGTACCTTTCCAAAAGTGTGGCTGGAACTCTCACAGGGCAGTGCTCCCCACTGCAGCAGTTCTAGATTGCTTTACACATTTCACAAAACCCACAATTCTGAGCACTAGAGAAGTGAGAACACAAGTTTTCCCTCCCAGTTTTCAGCCCTAACTCATATTCAAAGGGCTCACCAAACTCAGCATCATTTCCTCCTTGTCTAAAATCTGCTCTCAGAACATGACAGCTTTGAGACCTGGGATGCTTCCTGGTACCTCCAAACTTGATTTTTAAATCTCAACATGCTGAAGATGAGAGCACAGAGTAGCTAAATTCTGGAAAAACCTAGGGAAGAGGAGCATTTAAGATTTGCAGGCAAAGCACAAAAATTTGGAAGCGAGAGGAAGGGCCCAGAACTATCCAGAGAGGGAAGCTGAAATGCAGCAGGAAAGGCACAGCTTTGATGTGCTGTGCCTCCAAACAAACACTGCTCCAAACCTTGGAAAGTTTTCACTTTTCATCCTGCTTCTAAATGCCACCTGTACTTTATAATCCCCCTGAGCAATTTCAGAAAAACATTCACATTTCTGCCCCCACTGAGTAACAGGGCATTCAGTGAGGTGACTTTTACCTCAGGAAAACAGTTGATAAATGTTAATTTAGCTGCACAAACTCTTTTCATATAAATGACATCATATTTTCCCAAAATAACGATGTTTGGGCTTTTTTCCCACAAGTTCTTACAACTTATTGCACTTTTCTGGATGTGGCCTTAAACCAAAAGACAATAAACTACAAAACACAGAATTCTACCAACACATTTCACTTCCAGCCAGGGAAACTCGGTAAGTTTTGCCATCAGAAAGAGAATTTCAGCTTTTGGTGGCACGAAGTCAAAGGCAAACACAAGGACATTGCAAAAGCTGAGTCAAAATTCAGTTGAGTTTCAAAACCCTTCATGCAAGAGGGCACTTCACACTGAGCTGGGCCAGAGCTGGAGCCTGGCAATGTCCCTGGAACAGCCAAAACTGCCTCAAGTGCCACAGAAATTCCATGGTAGGATTCAGTTCTAGGATTGCTTTACAGATTTCACAAAACTACTGCAGCACCAGGCACTGATGGGCATCCCAGCCAGGGGCTCAATTCATGGAATTCTTCTAAGCACAAGTTCAAATTAATTTTTTTTTAAGGTATGATTCACTATTCATAGTGAGAGTCACACATAATAATTTTTTAAAATGGAATAATGCATTGAAATAAATTGTATAGCAAGGAATCAGCCCATTAGAGCAGCTAATGAGATCCAAATCTCCTGCTCTAAAATAGCAATGAAGATTAAACCACACCCATTTCTGACCATCCTGAGCTTCAGGTCTGTCAGCAAATCATGACTGGACGGATTTAAACATTCCTCTGAATAAATAAGAAAAAACAAACAAAAACATTTCTGAATGCCAGTTCAGCATAGACCTTGCTTCACATGGCCAGGAAATAATGCAACTTTTTCCACTAAAAAAAAAGAGAGAAAGCTGAAGAAAAAAACGTGAAGAAAAAAACCTGAAGAAAGTATTTTTAGGAGGTTATTAGCGATTAACAAATTTAAGCTGAAGACTACTTGTTAAAAGTCTCCCATTAAAACATATTTCTGGTAATTATTGGCTAAGAATGTGTCACATTGCAAAGTCCTTACTTGTGTTTTTTGCTCATTAAATATAATTAGTGGAGCTCTTTCAGCACGAGCAATTGCTCCAGGAAAAACCTTTTCACCCTTTATCTTTTAAAGGCTGCTTCACACCAAACACCACTTTCCACCATGGCAAATCAATGCTATAATATGATGCTAATTTATCCTATCAGCATTAGAAGGCTAAATTACATCTAAATTAATTAATTTAAAAATAAATGAATTACCCAGAAACCCCAAACTTCACCAGGCAATTTAAACCAATATTCCATGTGGCCACAGGGCTTTTCACCCACACCAGGGAGAGCCAGAGGGGAACTGCAAGGCTCAATGGGAAATGTCAAACAAACACAGCACCTCACTCCAAAAAATAAAAACCTCCTCAAAGCACACAAACAAACTCTCAGGAAGCTCTGTTCCACAGAGGACAGCTCAGAACATTAAAAAAAAACAGGAGAAAGGAAAAATATCAGTACATGAATCCATTTAACCTCCTGTTGGCCAATCTTTGTGCTTCAAGGCCTCTTGAAGTTACAAAAATACAATAATATTAGGAGATTTGTGTAAAATCCAGCATTTTTCACTCAGCAATTTCCATTAGGTTTATTTTATTTATGCCAAAGCACAGGACAACCTGCTGAAGTTACAACATGTTCCCTTAAGTTCTTCAACCTGTTTCCCATATTCAATTCTCTGAAATTTCCATGCTAATGTTTTCAAATCTGGATTTTGACCAAAGAATTTTAAAAATATCTTTAAATAAGGAAATGCTTATGTTAATTGTAATGTAATTGGAAAGTTACATTGGCAGATCTCTCAAATTATTTTATTTTTCCACAGAAACTCTGCTTATTCCTCTGCCCACGAAACGCACGACATCACACAAATCAAATTCCCATTTTGATGGGGCTTTTTTTGGTTTGCTGTTTCCCTTCCCTGTGGGAAAAACAGAATTACAGAATTGTTCAGGCTGGAAAAGCCCTCCAAGTTCCTCGAGTCCAACATTCCCACTGCCCCAAGTGCCCCAGGTGCCACCTGCACATTTAGAGCCAGGCAGGGATGGGGCTCCAGCCCATTCCATGGAGGAATTTTCCCAATTTCCAGCCTGAAGCTCCCCTGGCACAGCCTGAGGTTGTTTTCCCCTGCCCTGTGCCTTTGGGATTTCCTGAACATTTCCTCCTCCCCGAGTTGCTCTGCAGCCCAGGCACACAAAGGGAACTGGGGACTCTGATCTCTTCATCCTCCTCGCTTTAATGATTTGTGCACATCAAAGCCTGATTAAAACCATTTAAGCACTTCCATCACTGAAATCTCTTTAACGTCTTTTGGAAATTAAATTAAATGCAGAAACAAAAAAATCTCCATGTGAATGCACAAAGCTGGACAATTATGGTCAGGTTTGAGCTTTTATAGTCATGCCAGCAGGAATGGTAGTACACAGTTTTGGAAGCCTAATTTATATACAAATATAGCAGAAAACCAATATAAATATCCAATACTCATTTAAAATCAGACATTTTCAAAAGGATCACACCAAGGAAAGTGAACATTAGAAATTTCAAAGGAAAATGAAGTGAAAAACTGGATGACTGTTTGATGGCATGAAATTTCCACAGGAACCAACTGTTGAGGGAAATATCTACTCTGGAACAATTTACCTCTGTGAAATCTTAGAATCCCAGCTAAGGACAAGTGGAAACAGTTTCCTCTGTCTCAGGAGTTGAACTGGTCACTGATCACAAACACTGTTTTCCCAGTGTCTGGTTCTGCAAATTACACATCCTTTATTTTTCTTCTTAAACTGGAAAATGTCTGTCATGAAAGTGATGCCTGCCAGTGAGGCACCAAGGCCTGCCCCCACTTCCAGGAGATGACAAAGTGACACCAAAAGCTGGCTGCCCTCCCATTGCACCACCAAAGGTCACAGAGCTGGAAAAGCTCAAAGGTTTGGGATCTGCTTTGGTTTGGGACCTTCTGTGACATTGCCAATGCTCAGGGAGCTGCAGGAGGAGCACAACCACCCCAGGGCTCATTTCTGCCCCTCCACGAGGAACCCACCGAGCTGAAAGGCTGAGGGAAGTGTCCAGCCCAAAGGAGAAACAGCTTCAGCTGCTCTGGAAACTGCAAATAATGTGGGAACATCAATCCTTCAGAAAGAATCATCCTGAAGAGAAGCACAGCACTGTCCTGCCTCTGCTCTCCCACCTCTCCATGCTCCCAGTGCAGCACAGGAACAGTCAGAAACTGCTGTGGGGCTGCAGGGGAGCACACCTGTCCACAGGGAGACACATGGAATGGTAAAACAGCCTCTCCTGGAGAGCATGATCACTACAGGATTGCACATTAGTAAAAGTACACTCTATTTGCTTAATTATAAAACATGAAAGCAGCACGTTCAAGTAATTTATCAATAAATGTGACATGAATAAAAACTGAGATGAACTGTAAAAAAAAAAAAGGAATAAAGGGGGCTCTGAGCTGCCTCATGAGGTGTTGGTTTCCATAAAAAGATGAACAGGAAGATTTCTCTTAATTAGCCTGTTAACAGAACAAAAATTAGTTCAAGACTTCAGGGCAAGAACTTCCTTATTCCAGGTTTGTACAGTTTGGAGTACAAGGAGATTTTTCTTCCTGCTGGCACCTGGTGCTACTGGCAGCTCATAACCCAGGCTTTACATTCATCAGCAGGAATTCATGAACCCAGTAAGAACAAGAGACAAGACAACCCAAGGAAAACTCCAAACACTGGGGAGAAAAGACAGAGGGAAAGGGGGTTTGAAACACAGAGCTGAAGAACAGCTTGGGAAGCAGGAAAAGTCTGAGAGCCTGGGGAGGTGGCAGACCCCAAAGGCCACACGAGTGCATGGGGCCAGCAGCTCCAGCTGCAGGGAACAGGGAATTCTGGCTGGCCCAGCCCCAGGAGCTGTGCCACCCTGAGCTCTGAGCTCTGCTCACATGGCAAGGGCTCACCCAGCTGGCACCCAGGGCGAGCAGCTCCAGGAGAATGAAGTGGTTCCTGCAGGACAGGGGCAGCACTCGGGGCTGGCTGTGCTCAGAGCTCCCCAGTGACAGGAAGGAGCAGGGGCTGTGCTGGATTTCCCAAGCAGTGACAGCAGCCCTGTCATTTCACAAGCTGCAGAGCATCTCCTTAGTCATTAGTGACTGCAGAGAAGGAGTCACTACTCTCATCCTGCCACAGAGCAGTAACTGCCACACAAGTTCTTTCATCCTGACTTTTGCAATTCTGTGAACTTGATTGCTTATTTTCTTAGTTTAACACAGTTAGTAAGATATTTTACATACATCTAACCTTGCTCTAGCTAAATGTAATCTGCTAAAGTTCTTGATTTGTTTCCAGACATTCCATCCTACAGCCTCTCCATCTCCCCACAGCTCAGGGTGTTCTGTTCCCCCTGTCCAGAGAAGGTGACACCAACCTCAGTTTGGTTTTGGTAAACACTCCTGAAGGTGAAGGAGGACAGGGGGTCTTGGTGGGAAGGGACCTCAAAGCCCCCCCAGTGCCACCCCTGCCATGGCAGGGACACCTCCCACTGTCCCAGGGGTCCCAGCCCCAGTGTCCAGCCTGGCCTTGGGCACTGCCAGGATCCAGGGGCAGCCCCAGCTGCTCTGGGCACCTGTGCCAGGGTTTCACACCCCCACAGGGAAGGATTCCTTCTGTGTATCTAATCTAAACTGAAGTTCAGGTATCCAGTCTCAAATGTAGTTGTTTCTGAGCCTCTGCTGAAGATAACTGTGACATAGTAGCAAGAGAAAGGAAACAGGCCTGCAGAACAAACCACAGGTGAGTAACAAACTGAAATTATGTGGCCAAGAACAATTATTGCCACAGAAAAGAAACCTCAATCACCAAAAACTCCAGACTATTCCTACATCCTCACAGAGGGGGACCCCAAACACGACACTGAGCTCCCACTGCCCCCAGCTCAGCACACACATCACTGTGGCCTCTTGGGAGCTGCTCAAGCTCTCCCCACATGCCCAAATGTGCCCTGGCAGAGGTTCTGCCTTCCTGGCTCAGCTCTCAAGGCTCAACCCTCACTATTTCTGCCCTCAACACCGCACATTTCTGATGATCTGGAGCAAAGGGTAAGAGCAGTGATGATGACAGAACTCCCAAACCGAGAGGATGAGCAGGAAGGGACGGAGGCAGCAGAGCAGTCACGAGCAGCTCTGGCCCCTGTCCCAAGCACTGGAAATGCACTGAGGGACACGATGACAGCAGCTCCACCATCACCTGGTGACAGAGCCCCTGCTGCCAGGCAGGAGGTGCCAAGGCTGTCTCAGGCAGTAAGGTCACTGTGTGTGCCCTTAGTCACATCCGACAGGAGCACCCACGCTGGAAACCACCGGGGCAGCACCCGCCCGCCTGCAGCCACGGGAGCGACTGGTGGCAAATGCCACCCTGTCACGGGCCAGCTGCCACCCCAGGACACATTTCTGCCACAGCTCTTTATCCACAAGGCCCCCAAGAAGCAAACTCCATGGTTTGTGCAGACAGAAATGTGGCATCTTCTCACTAAGAACTGGGTTGTAACCATGCAAAAGCATCTGCACATTCCAGCTTCCCAAAAAACCATCCTGGAAATCCAAGTCAATATTCCACATTTCACTGGGTTTTATCGTGGTTTATCAAGTCCAGGTCACTCGAACTGGCAAGAATGCTAAATAAATAAATATGAGTTATTTTTCTGGATTGCTGTGTGGCTTCTCACACAAAAACTGACCCAGGGGCTCAGTCTCACTCACTCAACGTCTGAGACAAGGAGAAAAGCCATGACACAAGAACTGCAGAGATGTTTAGAGGAAATATCAGGGACCTGAGACAGTTTTTGGGATCAGAGTTGAAATCCACTCTTTTCCTTCGTTGCTGTTAAACTGTACTGGAGCCCTGGGGGCACTTTTGGGTGCCACAATATAAAAAAATACAGCATCTAAAGAAGGCACACAGGGATAGGGAAGGGTGTGGAAGGAGCAAGAAGGAGCTGCTGAAGGCACTGGGATTGTTCTGCTGGAGAAGAGGAGCCTGAGGTCAGAGCTCATTGGGGGCTACAGCTCCAATCTCTGCTCCTGGGAGAGGGACAGGACCCAGTGCAGGGCTGGAGCTGGGCCAGGGCAGGGTCAGGGGGGATTTTAGGGAATTGTTTTTCCCCCAGAGGGTGCTGGCACTGCCCAGGCTCCCCAGGGAATGGCATACTGCTCCCAGGGATGCCCAGGGTGGGATTTTGGGGCTGTGCAGGGCCAGGAGCTGGGCTGGATGATCCTGTGGGTCCCTCCCAGCTCAGCATATTCCAGTGTTGTCTCACTCCTGAACACAGGAGAGTCCACTCTCACACAGAGCTGCAAACACCCCGTGCAGGAGGCAGCAAATGCCAAAAATCAACATTGACACATTAAAAAAGCCAAGATATTAATAATGCCAAAAGATAAATTTTCCCTTTTTCTCCTGACAAACGAGACCTGCCCCAGTCCAACCACTGAGTAACTCCAGTGTGACACTGGGACTGTCCCACACCTCGAGGCTGGCAGTCCAATCACGTTTTCCTCATTAGAGGAGCCATGAAAGGACCAATGAGGTGCACAACCACTCCTGCAAAGCACTTCACCAGACCTTGTTTTGCAATAACCCCCCAGGCTGCAAATCCCCATCTGCCAGGGACCTGAGAGAAGAATTCAGTAGTTTTAAAGGAATGCCAGGAACTAGAAACACACCTGAGAGATCAGCAGCTGGAAGGGAGCCCAGGTGACAAACAAACACACAGGGCTGAGCAGAACCAGCTCAGGGACACCGAGGAAGGGCCTGATCAGTCCCACAGGGGCCTGACTGCAAACAGGAGGATGTTTAAAGCCACCAGTATTGCTGAGGAAATGATCGAACAAGGCTGTGATGGGGTGAGAGATGAGCTGGGGGCACAGCAGGCCCCACACCTGCCCCTTGTCAGGCTCCTTTTCCATCGTGCAGCACCTGCCCGGGCTGGGAGCAGGGTTTGGGCACAAGCACTCAGCTCTGCCCCAAAGGCAGTGAAACACTTGCTGGTGTCAAGAACAGAGCCACAGACACAGCGGTGAATGCACCGGTACCGGGCCACAGTCTCAACACCTGCTCGCTTTGTTCTGTTCATCGGAAAAGGGAAAAAAGGGAAAAACCAGCGCAGAGCACAGGACTGCTGAGCGAGTGCTCCTTTACCAAGTCCGGTGGAACCCCACCGGGAGGAGGCTTTACATAACAGCCCCCCGGCCCCGGGCCGTGTCCGAGCCCCGGCCCTGCCTGCCCTGCCCGGGGCCGGTTCCACCAGCGGGCCCCGCCCGGGCCCCCGAGCCCCGTCCCGGAGCGGCTCCGGCCCTGAACCCGTGCGGAGAGCAAAGGGGAAGGAACAAAGCCCTGACGTCAATTACCGGAACAGGATTAAATCCATCACCGGGGCGGGCAGCGCAGCGGCCCCGCCGGCACCGAGCCCAGCCCGGGTCCGGTGCCAGGAATGCCCCGGCCGTGCCCCGGGAGGGACCCCCGCCCTCCGCTCGGTGTCACCGCGGGGCGCGACCGGCCAAACCCGCGCTCCCCGGCGAGAGATGCGCCCGTAGCGGTCGATCCCGCCCTGGGGCCCGGCGGTTCCGCCGCAGGGGCGGCGGGGTGTCCCGGAGTGCCCGGGCCGGGGGCGGCGCGGCCCCGGCGCTGCCCCGCTGCCGGCGGGAGGCCCGGCCCAGCCGCGCTCACCTGCGCTGGCCGCTCCGCTAGGCCCGGACCATCTCCTGGCTGCCGCCACCGGCGAACGATGAGGCCCGAGGAGCCGCCGGCGAGTCACGGAGCGCCGGGGGGCGCGGGGCGGGCCCGGCCCGGGAACGGGGGGGCGGCTCACAAGCGGGCGGCCGCTCCGTAGGGGTCCCGGCGGTCCATGGCGGGCCGGCGCCGGGCTGGCGGCTCGCAGGGCGCGGGCAGGGCCGCGGCTCGGGCGGGGCTGCGCTGGGCCCGGTCCCGGTGCCGATCCCGATCCCGGCCCGGTCCCGCCTGGCGCTTCCCGGCGGCCCCCGCGCGCCGCCGCCGCCCCGATCACGTGACGCACGGAGAAACCACGTGATCCCCGCGGAGCGCGCGCGTAGGGGGCGTGGCGAGCGCTCGGCCCCGCCTCCCGCGCGCGGCGGCGGGAGAATCACGTGGGGCAGAGCGCGGGGAGCGCCCCCGCGGCCGTGGCGCCCCCTGGCGGCGGCGAGCGGGAGCCGGGAGCAGCCCCGGAGCAGCCCGGGGTCAGGGGGATGCTGGGCAGGGATTCCTGGCTGGCAGGGTGGGCACGCCCTGGCACAGGGTGCCCACAGCAGCTGGGGCTGCCCCTGCATCCCTGGCAGTGCCCAGGCCAGGCTGGACAGGCTGGGAGCACCTGGCACAGGGGAGGTGTCCCTGCCATGGCAGGGTGGCACTGGCTGGTGGCACTTTGAGGTCCTTCCAACCCAAACCATGCTGGGACTCTGGGATGCTCTGTGGTGCCAAGGTGCACAGCACACACGGCTGGTGAACAAGGAGGCTGCGAGGCCCAGCTCAGGCAGGAGCCACTGTCCCAGCGGCTGGTAAAGGCCCAGCTCACAGAAACAGAATTTCACAAGGCAAATCCCTTCCCTGGAGAAGCTCCCGTCTGTTAAACTCCTCCCTAAGAAAATAAACCAGTGCACTACCCCACAGGGACTGTGCAGTGCACTGGCACCCAAAGGCTGTTTCAGGCTGGGTTAATACAGCCCTGCACTCAGAAATGGGTCTGTCTGCCCCTGCTCCTGCTCCCCTCTGTTTCTCTTTGACAGGTGAGGGCTTTTCCCGATGCTGTTTTCCTGCCAGGCTGCATCAGCTGCTCCCCTGCGATGAGCAGTGGCAGCCTTGCTCGGAGTGGGAGGGATTGAACAGGGTAGTCCCTGGAAGCACTCCTGGCTCACTGGGCTTTTATAAAACTCCTCATCTGCCAGCAGAGCAGGAGGGAGGCACTGGCAGATGGAGGAGGGCAAGGCTCGGGTCAGGCTGGGGAATTACTCTGTAAAATAATAACACCTAGAGACAAAGTAACCAGAAAAGGCAAGAAGGAAAAATAAAAACTAATATAAACATTGTATTTGAAACTAAACTTTTTCTTTTTTTTTTTTAATCTTGATACAGAAGGACTTCTGGCTGGAGAACCTGCTGGTCAGCAATTGTGCCCCTCTGTGAGGGAATGCCAGGGCAACTCCAGCTGAAACCTGCATATAAACACCACAAATATTTTAGATATTTGCAGTAAGCCTCAACTTAGCACCTAGTGTTTATTAATTGATTCACTTTCCCATTAAATGGCACACTCACTGCACAAGACTTGAACACCTTTCTGGTAGTTTTATTTACAGCCTGCAGCGTGTTCTGTAAAACACAGGAGTGTCACAGACAGACACACAACATGGGATTTTCAAACATTTAAATAAGTACAGTTTATTCCAAATTCTACACACTATTCTTTCCATAAAAATATAAAAAATAGTTTAGTTACTGTATTTAACCTAAACCAAGATACTTGAGAATTCTTCCACAAGTGATGCCCCCTCTCCAAAAGGGCACTCCAACAATAAGAAATTCAGGAGACTGCATCACCAAATCAAATACTACCAGCAACTGCTTCAATCCACCAGAAAACCAAACAATTCCCCTCTGCATCCAGCAATCCCTGTTCTGCAGCATGTTTGGATTTGCTTTTGTGGGCTTTGCACTCACTTGCTTCTCCAGGGCCAGTCCCACATTTAAAACATGACTGGACTCCTGCAGAGTGCCAGCACAGAGTGCATTTCACACATTCCTGGGAAACACATCCAGAGGGGAGCACTTCTCTTTGAGACTTTTACTTCAGGGAGTCTCTTTTTTATGGAGCATCCAGTGAGGACAGTGCCCAGTTCTGTTTGTCATTATTTCTCTGGCTTTGCTGCCCATATTACAGATGGGAATATTCTGATGCAGTTCTGCAGGACACCCACTCCAGCCCTTGTCTCTGGGGTACACTGAATTTCCAAAAAAAAAGGCACAAAGATGAAACTCCTAAAGCAGCAGCAGCCCCAATTCACTGAGCTGCTGCTCTCCAGCACCAACCCTGTGTCTCACAAACACCTCCAACACAGCAGCCAAGGACACAGGGCAGGGCCCAGAGCCTGTGGGCAGGACAAGCACAACACTGAGCAGGGACAAATCAACACAGCTCAGCTGGATGCTGCAGTCAAGACTGGACCTGGAAGCATCAGGAAAAGCCACTGGAACACAAGCTCAGCAGCACAGAGCCTGTCACCAGTGAGATGGGAGGCTCTGTGTGGGACACGTTGTGCATTCAGGTTCATCAATGCCACAGCTCCACAGCAGCACTGAAAAACTTCTGCTTTTAACAGTTTAGAGGATTTTTCTCAATGGAAGTAAAGCTGTCATTAACAGAGGAACAGCACATGATGCACAGCATAATCTGCAACAACAAAAAAAAAAGCTTTTGCTTTCCAGCATGTAAACATCCAGGTTCAGCTGCTACTGGACTTTAGCTCTTATAAACAAATCCAATGATAGAATTTTTTTTTTGGGAGCTAAAAAAGTAAAATCTTCCATAAAAGGATAAACCACAAAAATACTCTCTCAGTAAGTCTCACGTGCCATTTAATACCTTCCATGTCCTATGAACAACACCTAGAAATGGGAGCAGTAGAAATGTTGACCATTGAGTGTTTGGCAGCCGTGTGCTCCAGCCCCTGGCAGGGCAGTGTCACTCACTCCACACCAGTCCTGCTCCTCCCCAGCTATTTCTTCTTCTTCTTCTTTGGGGGCTCATCCTCGGAGCTGCTGTCTGTGCTGCTGCTGCTGCTGCTGGAGGAGCTGGAATCTGACTCGAAGTCAGAGGAGGAGGAAGAGCTGCTGGAGGAGGGGGAGGAGGAGGAGGAGGAGTTGCTGTCCTCACTGTCACTGTCTGAGGAGGAGGAGGAGGAGGAAGAGGAGTCCTCGCTGTCGGAGGAGGAGTCGCTGGCTGAGCTGTCACTGCTGCTGCTGCTGGAGCTGGTCACACTCTTGGACCTGAGGGAGAACAGAGAGCTGAGCACAGCCCTGCCAGAGCCCGTCACACACAGAGCATTCCCTCCCCTCTGTTGCAATAATCCAAAGATCAATTACTTGAAAATTTCCACACCTCACCATCGAAATTTCCAGGTCTCACCACCTCAGATGAATCCCTGTGCCCTCCCCTCCCTTCTCCACTCCTGGCCGAGTGCATTTGGGCCATTTGAGCAATGGCAGGGTGGCCCCAGGGCATGACACAACCCACAGGACAGCAGAGAGGGGCAGGCAGGGAAAGCTGGCCAGGATCTGGTTCCCAGCCCTGAGCAGGGGCTCTGCTGGCCTGACTGCCCTGAACTGGCCAAGCCCTGGGGAAAATGAGCCAGGCTCAGTCCCTGCCTCACCACTGCAACAGGGAAATTCTGCCCTGCAAGAGCCAGGGGAGGTTTCAGCAGAGATTTCACCAAGGTCAAAGCTGCTCCCAGCAAAAACTTCTTAGATTACTCCTGGCAGAAGAACCCAAAGTACCTGCCACGACAGGATGCTTGTGTTTTCCAGGTGGAGGAGAAGGGTGGAAACAATCCAAGGTTAAGACAGAATGATGAACACAGCAAAGAGGATTTCTGTATGCTCTGCACTTTTTTTTCATGTTCAGCCCTTCCTGGGGCCATTGTTCTCAAGACCAACATCTCTGATTTAGGGGGGTGATAGGAATTCCAAGAAAGTACAATTCAATTCTCCCAGAGATCTTTCCCTGTAGTACAAGACGCTGATCCACCTCCCTTCTCACCAAAGTCAATCAAAAAGCATCCAAAAATGTAAATTATGATAATGCAGAATCTTGTTCCCATTAGAAAATTAATGCAGTATTTTTATCAGAGGGTTTGGTTCAATGTAACAGCTCAGGAAGTGGCTGTAAGGTTACTGAAGAGTGTGAGGGTTTTTCATCATATCAGCCCTGTCAGCTGACAAACGTGGGTGTGGATTAAGCCACAAAGCACTGAAGTTTTTGTAACACATCTGTAATCTGCTGTCTCTGTGTCCAGACACAACGACTGTTCCTTACTGATAAATCCACGAGGGCTGCTTAAACACTGACTCTTCTGGGGAAAAAAACAGCACAACACCTCTGGGAAAGCACAGAACTTTTAAAGTAGGTACCATTCATCCTCCTCAGGACAAGTTTCCAAGAGTTCAGCTCTGGTTCTGTGTCCCTGTGGGGGCCAAGTGCTGTTGGAGCCCAGGCTGGCACCCCAGGCTGGCCCTGCTCAGACACCCCAGGGCTTTGCAGTGCCACTGACACCAAAAGCCACAATTGTGGGCACAGCCACAGCTGGGGCCTGAGGAGAGCAGGGAATGAGCAGGGAATGAGCAGGGAATGAGGACACAGTGCTGCCCTGCAGCCAGGCAGAGTCACCTGTGCCCCAGTATCAGTGGGCTCTCAGTGATAACTCAGGTGTTCTGGGTGGGACACTGAGGCCAAGGAGCACCTGGAAGGTGGCTCTGTCACCTGAGGTCACAGGGCTCTGCAGCAGCTGCTCTGCCTCAGCCTGTTTTTCTGGTTAGGCCTGAGCTCCCTTATTCGTGTTTATATCAAAACAAACACTCTGTGCAAAAGGTTTGTGCTCCTCCTGCCAGAACCCAAACTTTTACAGATTTATTTTAAGTCTGGAACTTATAAATATGCTGGATTCTCCACATTTAACTCTTCCCATGTTATAATAAAAATCTAAGTAGCAAACTGACTGGAAAGGAATTTATATAGATGGATTATTCTGGGCTTGCATAGGAGCAGGAGAGTAATTCAAATTCACAAGAGTTTTAAAATTTCAAGGAAAAAGTGCCCAACCACCCCCTTGCCCATGAACCCTTCTGCTCTGTCCATTTTTGCACTGGTTTGGAGCTCAAATACTCTGTAAATAATGATGCCAGCAAAGGCTGCAGTGTCTGAGGGACTGAGGCAGGAAGAGGCCTGAGCTGCCCAGCTCCAAACCAGTAAATTCATGATCTCACCAGTCCTGAGTAACTCCAGCAATAAATTGGCACTTCTGGGAAAGCAGCCCTTGCTAGAACACACTGAGACAGCCCATTCCAATAAACCACATTGCACAGGACAGCCTGGAATAAAGAACACTTTAAAGATCTGCTCTGCCTTATTTACTGCCTGCCACACACAGCAAAGGCCTGGCCTTCAAACACCCCTGGAAACAGGGTTAGAGCAGACTGGGACACAGGAGTGACCCTGAAGGGGAAGGGATGCTGGGTGTTCCTGCACAGACATTCCCTGGTGCCAAACTCCCAGCACCATTCCAGCAGTGCTACAGCCACAGCTCTGCCTGCTCCTCCTCTCCATGTGCTAGGAAAGCAAATTCCCAAGTAAACATGAATGCAAGGTAAAGTACAAACAGTGTCAAAAGAGCTCCTGGCTCCAACCAGGACGTGGGGAGGGCCAGGGTGATTTCCTGGATTTTGCTTTAGTTTGGGATCAAGGGGGTTTTGTTTGGTTTTGGGGTTGGGCTTTTTAAGATGTTTTATTTCATCCACTAGACAAAGCTTGAGAGAGAGAGAACTGGCAGGAGAAGGGAATGAAAAGAGCAGAAGCAATGAGAGACCAGAACCCCCGTGCCAGTCTTGTTTCAGAGACTCCTGATGGACTCTGAGGCAGAAATGGGAAGACTTTTATTCCTACAGCAAGATGATGCAAGGGGAGGAAACCAGCAGGGAGAAAAACAGAGAATAAAATATTGAGAGATTTTGGACAGGGAGGAGTAGAAATTCTCCAGATGCCTGTCAGACAAAAGCTGTAACAGCCTCAAAGCAGAACAACCAAAAGTTATTTACAAAGGTTCTTTTGCCACCCCTCTCCCAAAGTCCTGCTGGAACAGCCAGGGCAGCACCTGTCCCCACCAGTCCCCACATACCTTTTTTTCTTGGTCTTCTTTTCTGCAGCACTTTCTCCAGCACTAATTAAGGGGGGAAAAAATAATGGCTTTGATTAATGGAATAGGAAGATTAAATAAATAGCAGCACACTGAGGCTGAGTTTAATATTCAAAGGGCACTGGGCAGCTCAGCCCTGCGCAGAGCACAGCAAAACCCACCCATGAGCCAGGGGAGGAAACCTCAGCAATTCACCCCTGATTTTCTGTGCTATTTATGCTCTGCTCTCCCTTTTGTATCATTTTGTAGAGACAGCAGCAGCTGGGGTGTGAAAGGCACAGGAGGAAAGGATACAAACAAGTTGTGTGTAACTACATGTAGCAATTAGTGAATTGATTGAAATCAAGGGTAAAAGCTTCACTTAGCCTGTAGCTTTCACATTTCATTCAAGTGCAAAAAGAAACAGAAAAGTCCATTTATATTGATGCTTTCCAGCTGTGTGTCTGTCAGATTCCCAAGTGCTCATCCCCTCACACGGTTTCAGTGGTGCCACAGAAGAAAGTTCCTTGTATGCCACCACAAAAATGAGATTTCTCCAATTTTTTATTCTCACACACAAGGTATGAAAACTTTATCAGCACACAAGAGTTCTCCAGACTCCCCACGCTCTCCTGGACAAGGGGAAGATTCTCTGATATTCAGATTCCAACCCCTCCCATCCATATTTACATTCCTAAGGCCCCAGACCCTCTGCAGGTAACCAGGGGGTTCCCAGGTAGGAGGAATCACTGTGAGAACAGAACTGAACCCCACAGCAGCTTTGAGGAGGCAGGACCTAGCTCAGGGAGTGCCTCCCTCTGGTGTGTGAGTGAGGGTTACTCAGGAGTTACTCCAGGAGCTCCTACTGTGCTCAGGCCAGACCTGCTCTGGCCACCCCCTCCATAAACTGAGCCCTAAACCCAGCTCAGGGCTGGCTCAGGGCTCCCCAGCCCCAGGGATGAGCACTGCCCCAGCTCCCTGCCCTGCTCCAGGCTGGCAGGGCCACTGACACCTCCAGAGGGGTCAACACCAGGAGAGCACAGGGAGCCTGGAACAACTGGGGAAGGAGTTCATGCTGGAAAAGCCTGGATGAGGCTGTCAGAGGTAAATATTGACCTGTCTAGGCTGGGTTTGCCTTCTGGTTAATGATTCCTGGGTGGCTTTTTAAAGGTGGTGACACAGGCTGGCCACAGCAGAGCTGTGGGAGACCCAACTTCTCCAAAGGCAAGGAGAACCTCACAGAATGCCACAAAAGCACAAGTGTGATCCAGAAATTGTCTCTCCATGAAGAAAAAGCTTCATCCTTGGGAGTGCAGCCGTGGCACAGCTGAGGAGCTCATGATGACACCAGCCCTGGGAATGCTGGGCCAGGTTTAACTGCACACTAAGCACTGCTCCCACCTGGGGATTGCTCAGGTTCCTTTCACCAGAGGATTTTTCCCAGCACCTGCCCCTCACTGCAAGAGCCCCAAACTTCCTTCTGTGCCAGACTGGCCAGTCCTGTAACTGCCACACAAAGTGATCCCACACTCGGGTTCAAGCCCAAGGACAGGACAAGGAACTGGACCCTGAATTCACCATCCTCCAGGGGTAACCTGCAGAATCCACCAGAAAAGGGCAGAAAAGCAACAAGGAAATAATCTGAGCTTTAAACTCAAATTTACCCTAAAAATCTTGAGTCTCTGAAGAGACTCTGCCTCCAAAGGGAGCCAAGTGTCAGAGTCCAAGCACTGTTGATCTATCTGCAACACTGGGTGACTCTAATTACTGCACAATTCCCCACTGGATGAGCATTCATTTCCAAGTCAATCACTTTGCATCACTCTCCTCCCAAGCTAATGAGTCCCCAGTGCAGGCAGGGATGGAGCCCTGTGCCTCACAAGTGCTGCTGGGCTGGAGCAGCTGAGGAGCCCAGGGAGCCCTGCCTGCCTGAGCTGCCACCCCTCCCTGTGCCAGCAGCAGGGACAAGGCTGGGAATGCTCTCCCCAGCTCCCATCCCAGCAGGGACAGTGCCTGAGGACACCTGGCCAAAGCCTCAGCAATTCCAGGGGCAAGGAGGGGCACTGGGAGTGACCCTGTGTGTCCCTCTGCAGCTCCCACAGCCAACCTGCAGTGCCAGAAAGGGCCCTGACACAGGAATTGCATGGAAAACTGAGGTGCTGCATTACTTCAGCTTGTCAAAACAATTATTAACCTGGGGAGAAACACTGAAATGTACTCCCAGGGCAAAGGGGAAAGGAAATCAGGTGCCACAGGCAGAGCTCTGTTTAGATTTCTCTGCTCCTTCCACTTTTGGGCTGTCACCAGAGGAAATAATTGTGCAATTCAGTGAGCTGTTTTCACTTCAGGCTTGGTTAAAGCTGATAACCCAACTCTCCCTCTCCTGTCTGAGCCCTGCAGCTCCCAGGGAGCAGCAGGGCCAGGTTGAACTGCAGCTCTGAGCAGCAGATCTGGACACAGGGCAAGAATTGCTGCTTTGCTAGAAATAAACCTACAGCTTTCACTGCCTGGACAGCACAGAAACATGAAATCAGACAAGCAAGGAATTCAGGAAACTGCTCCACTACTCCAAGTGAATTAACTTGGGCTCAGTGCATGGCTTTTGTTTCACACAGGCCAAAACAGTTTTAAATTTTTAAATGTATTTCAGATGAGCAGGTGTTGATGAAATTAAAATGTTGATTTCAATTCTCTGGGACCCGAGTATACATAATTCACCTAACACACAAATCAGCTCCAACATTAAATCAAGCACACATTCCACAGTCTGGAGGAAAAGATCACAGAGAATGCCCTGGGACAACATCTTTTATTTCAATCACAAACCAGACATTTCATCCTGCCAGTCTTACCTCTGTTGCAGTAGGAGTTGCTTCTCTTTCTCCTTAAGGATTTTGGCCAGCTGAGCTGTCCTTGAAGGCCTGTGCAGGTATTTTCTCTTCCCTTTACATTCATATGTCCAGTGGCCAAACTCTAAACACTTCTGACACCTCACATGCTGCTTGTTGGCCTCCCTAGAAAAATGCACAATTACTTAAGTAACTCATTCCAGGCCTGCTCTACCCAGTGGAAAAATATTTAGCTTTTTATCATGCAGCTTTAATCAAGCTATGATTAAATCAGATGTTCACAGGTGCTTCAGGTTTTTTTCTGAATCAGGACATGGGCAGTAACACCAAGTAGACACAGAATTCAGGCAGACAGATCTTCATTAATTAAAACATTTCCACATGGGAACAATCACACTGCTCACTTTGCTGCTATCCAACAGCTGCAGGTGATTTCTGGCTCCAGAGAAATCACTGCAATTCTGGTTTAGAGCAAAGAGCAGCAGCTTCATTTCCACTTCCAGAAATGTAACACCCAAGTCCCAAACTGCCCAACTCTCACCCAGAGCCCAGGACTCTCTGAGAGGCTCCCAAATAAGCTCCATCAGGAGCTGGTAAAGCCTGGCACAAGGTTTATCTTTGGGACAATCAGATTCCTGCTCGTTCCTGCTCCCCGGCTGCCTGTCTCCAAAGACCTGCAGCAGCAGGGACATTGCACACTCCATTCCACATCCACCCTGCTAAAATCCCATGGGCATTTTTAGAGATCAGTTAACAGAAAACACTCCTGTTTTCCTGCTGGAGCTCTTAAGCTGCTCTTTTGAAGCTCTACAAAGCTGTTTTGCCTTCTGTCCCAGTGCTCTCCTCCTTTACAAAGAAGGGAACTCACTCAGCCCAGGAGCTGCCCAAGGTCACAGCCAAAATTAGTCCTGAGCTCAGGGCTGTGCCACTTCAGCTCCCTGCCCCTGCTGTCCCTTCCTGCCACCTTCAGTTTTTGTTCCAAGCACCAAAACATGAACTTTTCAAGGCCAGCCCATCTAAACCTTCTGAATTGCAGCCTGGCTGATCTAGGAGGCTCCCAGCCTCATATGTGAGGATGAAGTGAGAGACCAGCAGGAAGCATTTCTTCTCTTCCAGCCAAGCTGGGAATTGCTTCTCCCTCAGCTCCGCAAACTCATCATAACAACACGAACCTGAAGGTTACTGTTTCAAGTTTGAACCGCTGGGTCTACGATGAGGAACAGGGAATGGCCGCGGGAGCTCCTCCCGAGCCCCGCTCCCGTTCCCAACGCTCCCCACGGCAGCAATCAAGGCCAACAAATCCCTCAGCCTCTGCACTACCGCTCCCGCGGGACGCCCTGAGCAGAAAGGACGCACCGCGACCCTCGAGTCCGAGCTCCGGCTGTGCACCGACACCCGAGACCGCCACCGTTTCGCCCCAGCCGTGTTTTGGGGCGGTTTCCCTTCGGCCGAGCTGCGCCCCCTCCGAGACACAGCGCAGCGGCGCGGAGGCCGCAGAGCGCCGGGAAAACGCCGAGCGCCGCGGCCCCAGCAGTGCCCGCCGCTCCTCAGACCGAGCCCGCCCCGCGCGGCCCCGCCGGTCCCACTCACGCCTGTCTGCGGGCAATCAGCCGGTGCATGGGCGTCGCCATCTTAACGGCCAGGCCGGAAGTGAGGCTGCCGCGGGGAACGGCGGGACGTGTGGCGGCCGCGGGGCATGCCGGGACATGCGGCCCTGTGGGCTGGGAGAGTCCTCCGGGTCAGAGCGAATGAGACCTCCAGGGTCATAGAGAGCGAGACCTCCTGGACCATGGAGCACGAGTCCTCCGGCGGCCAGAGCGGCAGCGCCCGCCGGCCTGCACTCTCTATCGCCCCTGCCGCTCCCGCCGTGTCATTGCAGCGCCCGGGCCCATTCCCTTTTCGTGTCCCTGAGCCTGTTAAATATAAATATTGATAAACATATTAAATATAAAAAATATATTTATAATTATACTAACTATATTAAATATAAATATTTATACGTATATTAAATATAAATAATATTTATTTCCCTGCAAATTCCTGACCTAAGGGAGCCGGCGGAAATGGCTCCTGGGTAATGCTCATAGCACGGGGAGGTGGGATTTTGGAGAGCTGGGTTATCTGTGCTGTGATTTATGTCAGAGCTTGGGGCAGGCAGCCTGCAGATCCCTCGGCGGAGGGGATCACAAAGCCCTCTCCTATTTGAATATCCCAGAATAGCCTGATGAGCCTTAGGTCGGGTGACGTTGAGGGCTATTTCCAGCAGCCCCAGGAAGAGCCTGTGACAGACAGCAGCCAGGGGTTATTTTCAGGCCACATTCGTGGTCGTGTTTGGCTGGCATTAGTGAATCCCGAGACTGAACTGGAATTGCAATCAACTGTAAACTGAGGCTGGGGCTGCTGGGAGGACACTGGGACACACCGTGCTGGCGGATTCCAGAGAAATCATAAATCTGCTTCTTCTGCAAGTCACAGGAAAGGAGGGTGCTGGGTGTGCCAGGCAAGGATTTATCATGAGTAAGTGTTGAGCAGGTCTGGGGTCAGGAGTGCCCACGGCCCAGAGTGAGCCCAGCCCTGAGTGAAGCCCAGGGTGGGTGCTCTGAGGAGCAGAGTGTGGCCAGGACTGGCTGCTGGGGCTGGCAGGGCCCCTCTCCCCCAGCTCCCTCCCGTGCCCAGGGCAGCAGCCCTGACAAGTCCCAGGCATATCTGCCAGCCCAGGGTCACTCCGGGGCGCTCTGATCCCCTCTGACACCGGGCTCTGCTCCCTGGCTCCCTCTGGAAAAGCCAAGTAAAAATCCTAAAAGGCAGCTGGGCTCCTGGGGCTGCACTACATTCCCACACAGGGGCAGCAGGCAGGGCTGTTCCTTGGCACCTCGTGCTATGCTCAGGTGGTGCCTGAGAGGCTCCCTGGAGCAGAGGCTGGGCAGAGTTAAAGAATAAAACAGGGATTTATTAAAAGCCCTTCACAGGACACACCCTGGGCAGTGCCAGAGCCCGGCCATGGCTCCACCCCAGATGGATCCTGGCCACGAGTTCTCACACTTTGATAAGTTTGGGTCCATTTCCATCCCTGGGTTCAGTGTCCAATCCCAGCTCCAGGTGATGCAGTCCCACCCTCCCAGGTTGCTCCCCTCCATTCCCTGCTGTTTGCACTTTTGGGCTGAAGCTGCAGCAGTGTCCTTGGTTGTGGGGCTGGAAAAGGATTGTTCTGTGGGAAAAGGATTGAGCTGTGAGCAGAACTTGCTGACATTTTATATGAAGTTCAGAGTTATATACCATTGCAGTACAGAGACTGGAAAATATGAAAACTCCAACTGAAGGCATCACAAGGACGCCCAAGGTCAAACACTTCATTAATATTCTGTCATTAGCACCGTGATGCAATTCCTGAGGCAATTCCCAGCCCCGTGCAGCTGCCAGAGCAGAATGGCTGAGGCAGGCAATGGCTCTGGGGCAGGAGTCCCTCCTGCCTGCACCAGTGAGTGTCTGTGGGGGTGTTCTGTGTCACTGACACAAGGAGCAGCCGTGTAAATACAGCACTGGGGCCTTGGTAACGCACTGGTGATGACACACTGCACTGCCCCGCAGTTTTTGGCGTGTTTCATCATGGAATTAAAAGTATTCCTAAACATTCAGTTTCATGAAACTCATGGACCTATCAAGGTTAGGTTTGTGTCAGGACGAATCCACCAATCCCTTGTGCTTTCACCCCAAAATGTTTCCCTTGGCAGAACCTTTCACACTGCCCAAGGGAGCAGCTCCAGTGTCCACTGCCCCCTCCACTGCTGGGACCACCGAATGTCCCAGGAACTTCTAGGGATTTTTATTTTTAATTCTGTTTAGCTCTTTAGGGATTCTTGATCCTTTAAAGGACTTTTCTCCCACACACCCACAAAGTATTTGGTGGCCAAAAACTGCCCTGGAAAGCATAATGTATCTGTGTTCATCCAAACTGCAGCAGAGGGCCCCAGTGAGATATAATAATATTAAAATATTCTGTGATGATTATACACCAAGTGTACTGTAAATCCTACTGGACATAAAGCACTCAAATGCTGAATTTTATTGGAAGCACGGTTGGTCTCAAATTATCTTTTAACACAATCTCAAATTATGGCACCTTGGATCATCAAAACCAGGCTTGGACTTTCTGCTGTAATTCAGGAATAATCAGAACACGAATTCCAGAATGGTTTGGGTTGAAAGGACCCTAAAGCTCACCTCATTCCACCCCTGCCAGGGGCAAGGACTCCTTCTGCTATCCCAGGTGCTCCAAGACCTGCCCAGCCTGGCCTTGGACGTTTCAAGTGATGTCTGAATCGCAAATGAAAAATTCTAAGGAGGCGTTGAAGTCCCTTTCCACAAAACCTGTGTTTCCAGAGACTGTACTTGTATTATCACTACATCTCGTGGTGTGTGCGCTGTTCCCATCCACCCCACATCTGTCACCCTCAGGTCCTTACATCACGGGCAAGCAAAAAGTTTCACTGAACAACTTTTCTGTGGCACCGACGGCTTCAGACTGAGGACAACAACTCAGCGACCTTTGCAGTGCCGCCAAGTTGTACCTTTATGGCCTTTTTCCGCCATTCCTGACGCAAGGAAAGAACTTTCGCAAAGGGGGCAGGCGCCGGGCACCCTCAGAGCCCGCCCAGAGCGCCCGCCCTCAGCCCCGCCGCGCGCCCCGCGCTCTCGCGAGATCTCGGCCGCCCTCAGCGCCGGCGCGGCCGCGGCCCGACGGGATCTTTCGAGAATTGCCGGTACCGCGCTCCCCCCTCAGCGCCGCCGCCATGTCCGTGGTGGGCATCGACCTGGGCTTCCAGAGCTGCTACGTGGCTGTGGCCCGCGCCGGCGGCATCGAGACTGTCGCCAACGAGTACAGCGACCGCTGCACGCCGTGAGTGAACCCGGGAGCCGCGCTGAGGCGGCGGCAAGGCGCCCGCGGAGCCCGGCGTGGCGGGGCCGGGGAGGGAGGGAAGTGGCGGGGCCGGGAGGAGCGGAGGTATAAAGTGCTTGCAGAGATGCGGTAAAGCGCGGCAGGCACGGAGGGGGCTTAGGGAGGCTCGTTCAGCTGCCCTACCTAGAATCACAGAATCATAGGATGCTAAGGGGTGGAAGGGACCTTAAAGCTCATCCAGTTCTACCTCTCTGTCTTGGGCAAGGACCCCTTCCACCATCCCAGCCTGACCTCGAATACTTCCAGGGATGAGGCAGCCACAGTTTTTGTGGGCAATCTGTGCCAGTGCCTCCTGACCCTCACAGGGAAAAATTTCTACCCTACATCTAATTTAAATTTCCCTTCTTTCAGTCTGAAGCCGTTCCCTCTTGTGCTGTCAGTCCGGTTCCTGATGCAGAGTCCCTCTCCGGCTTCCTTGTAGCCCCTTGAGACGCTGCAAGACGCTCCGAGGTGTCCGCACAACCTTCTCATTGCCAGGCTGAGCAGCCCCAGCTCCCCCAGCCTTTCGGTGCAGTACGGCCGGTTTGTCCCCCCCGAGGCGGGGCTCTGCCCTTGGGATTAGAAGGACGGGGGCTGTGAGTGTAGAGAAAAGCATCCCTGGCTGCTGGAAGTGCCAGACTTTAATTCCCTGTGTGTTCGTACGCCGTGTTCTGGGAGCACGGCTGTCATTCCCCTGCGGTCCCAGCTCAGCACGACCGCGGAGGGCTGAGATGGGTTGGGCTGGTGCTGCGCTTAGTGTGAACCATGGCTTGTCCTGGGATCAGAGTTTGGAAAACTTCTCAGCAGCCTGCAGCGCCAGGACAAGGGGAACGGCTTCAAAACTGACAGAGAGGAAGTCTGGGTTGCATATTGGGAAGAAATCTTTCCTTGTGTGGATGGGGAGGCTCTGGCACAGGGTGCCCAGAGAAGCTGAGGCTGCCCCTGGATCCCTGGCAGTGCCCAAGGCCGGGTTGCATGAAGCTTGGGATGGTGGGAGATGTCCCTGCCCATGGCAGGGGGACTGGATGAGCTTTAAGGTCCCTCCCCATCCATGATTCCATGGTACAGTGTAGTCAGTGTATTATAACCCTGCTTGTGTAATGATCCCTGCTACCACACTCTCCACAGGAGTGGGCATTGCCTGCTTTTATTAAGGAACTTCCTAAGAAGGAAGGAGAGACCTGCTATAAAACTCTGAATGAGTTGCAAAATGAAAGTGGAACAAGAATTTGCATCAAGAATTGGGTATCAGACCTGGAGAGGAACTGAGGGGAAAGCTGTCCTGGAAGTGTTTCTGGAGCTTCCCCTCTGTTGCAGTGTGGCTTTATTTGAGCAGATCCTGAGGTGGCTGTCTTGGTGAGACAGCTGCAGCATCTTTGATGTTTGGGCTGTTTTAGATCCCTCACATCACCTCAGAAAGCCCAGAGTGACCTTGCTTCTCATTAGACCATACATCACTGTTTGCTTGCTCCTGTCTCTAAGCAATGAATAAATAGAGAAGGAATTTTTGAATTCAGCATGTGTGCCCAAGTATCTAGAGATCTCTTAAGTGTTCTCAATAACGTGGAAATTTAAAGGTTAGATGTACTGGGAAAATATTGAATGTAGAGAGGATCAGAGCTGAGTTCTAATAGCTGTAGGTATTTGGCCCTCAGGGAGTTGAAGTTCTGCTGATAAATATATATCTGTATATTTGAGATGTGAGCACAAATCTCCCTTGTTGAAGGAGATGAGCTAAATAAAATATCTGACACGATGCATCTCTTGGGAAATAATTCGATTATGGGAGCCTGAAGTGAAATTGGAAAAAATGAGCAAAATGCAAATGAGAGGGTTTTAGCAAGGCTTAATCTCCAGGTGCTGTTCTGAGGGAATGCAGAAAAGCATTCTGCAAGCAGACCCTTCTATTAAAAGAGCTTCTGCATGGTTTTTAAGTGACTTGGAATCAGAAGCCTGGTTCAAAAAGTCAGTGCTGAGCAGTTGTTACAGTGGGGAAGTCATGCAAGGTGTAGTGACAGGTTTCCTCAGGCCCTGGCTCGTGGTCAGGGCTAAAGACTGTGTTTTGGATGTTATTGTAATAATCTCTATTATTAAAATAAACCCCACTGTGTGCATTGGGCTGAGTTCAGTGGCACACATGACACTCCCACAGAATCTGCCTTCTGCTCTGCTACTTGGATTCTTCTGGAGTGCTGTAAAATTTGAACTTGTACACCCCAATGCTGTGCAAACTGTGTTTGTCTTTGGACATGGAAAAGTGGTAGAGAGAAAGGTAGTGGAAACTGAGAAATAAAAGTAAGATAGTTTAATTATTTCTGTAGAGATGAAGGGCCTTGAGTTAAATGAAATCCTTGTGATTGACATTCTGGAGCTGGTGCTGATGATCAGTGCAGGGACATGAACTGGCAGGGGACAGGGGACCTTCCCAGGAAGTGGTAGTGGGTGGGAGGGTGAGGAGGTGCCTCCAGGTATGTGAAGCAGAGATTTTAACTTTCTGAAGTTGTTTCATTAGACCTCTGGTGACCTTCACTATGAATGTTTCTACTTAAAGTGCACTGGTTAGTTTTTCAACTCCCAGAAATTGTGTAATAGTGTAATTTGTATTTCATGAGTTTACTGGTTCTTGTGAACTGATTTGGGGAATGAGACTGGTTGAAAATTCTTCCTTCTCTCCCTCCTTCCTAATTTCACTGACTTCTGTGCTGGGTCCCTGCCTGGGCTCTCATCTCAATTTGTGCATTTGTGTTAGTGAGGGGATCTTGATTTGTAAATTCAGCAGTGAAGTAGCTGTATTTGTTTTTTCCAAGAGAAGGGCACAATTCATGTCTTAATTCCTTTCAGGAGACCAGAGTAAATAAATAACCAGCTCCCTGCTCTGGGCTCATTAGATTTTTACTTCCTGTTCATTGGTGTGGGCCTGAGGGTCTGCAGAGCACAAACTTATTTTTTTTTAACTAATGTCGTGAATAGTTGTTTCAAACAACTGCAGATTTATTCAGAAATGGTAATTCTGTTGCAGCACATACTTTAGGGTAGGCCTTGTAGCATTTGTGAAGTTGTTAATTAATTGGAAGAAGATACAAACCCAATGCAATTGTGTCACCCCAGCCTTCGGGTTGGTTTTGGTTGGTTTCTGCTTGGAACACCCAGTTCCAAACCTCAGGCTGAGCTGGAATGTTTTCTGTAGCAGCCCTGTGGCATCACCCTGCTATAAAGCAGATTCTTAACCTGCTGCATGGACAGCAGCTTAATTAGACTTAGTTGGCATGTTGTGTGAGCAGTAAAGATCTGCTTACCTAATGGCAGGGCTCCCCCCACCAAGTTTACCTCAGTGGTATGAACAACTTGGATTAGAGGGCTGGATTTTGTTTTGTTAGGGCTTCTGCAGTTTGTTAAATATGTAAATCAAGAGGCTTAATCAGCTGAGGAATTTCTCCTAAAAGGAGAATTTCTCTATTCAGAACTGCAGGCTGTCACAAAGCAGGGGGGAGTAAAACATAATTTCTCTTTCTGTGCCCCATGTTGTTTCAGTGGGTACAGATGAAACTCTGAAAGACCAATGTTTCTCTGCAGGTAGTTTCTTTCTGCCCTTGAAGGGTTTGCCTTAACCTGGAAAGCTTAGTTACCATCTGCTGCAGGCATGTAGGAATAATTTCTGTAACACCTGATTCACCTCGTGTTTGAGTGCTGGACAGTTGAATGTTTCCCGTGTTACAGCTACCAGCTTATCCCTGGGTGCATCACACCCACGGGCAGTTACTGAGGAGAGGCTCTGCCCAGCCAGTGCTCAGGTGGGAGGCTTGGAGAGCATGGATGGGTCTGGGTTAGCCTGTGCTGCAGGGAGGGCTGGGGCTGGTTTAAATGCAGTTCTAGTGCCTGTTTTTCCCAGAACCCACAGAACCTTCCATGCACAGATTGCAGCGAGTGACCAAGGGTTTTAATGGACCAAATCGTTAATTTCAGTGGCCTTCCAGGCAGTGTCAGTATTTTTACCCAGCAGATGTGCAGCTGTAGAGTCACTGACTGAGCTCACTCTTCCTTGCAGAGCCTGTATATCCTTTGGGCCCAAGAATCGCTCCATTGGTGCTGCAGCTAAGAGCCAGGTGAGTGTGGGTTTGGGCAGAACACTTCAGAGCAGCACTGTGGGGTTTGTCACTGCACATACCAGATGGCCCTGAGCTGCTGCCCTGCTGCCTCCCTAACCAGAGAACAGCTGAGCTGCTCTCAGCTGTTCACCATGGGCTGCTGCTTTGTCAGCTGGCAGAGAAATCTCAGCGTTGATCCTTGCACATAATGAAGTGTACAAAATAAAGCTGTGCCTCTTAAGAAAGTTTCATAACTACTAATTTTTTTTTCAAATTGTGAACCTAAATTTACAAGTGGTGCTTCACCCTGCCCTAGTTTGTTCCAGTCCCTGTGCTTTATGATGGCATTTAATTACGTGACTCTGTTCTATAGAATTCCATTAAGTGCATGGTTTTGGCAGAAAGGAGGCATATTTGAGTGTAAAAGATAGAGCTCTCTTGACCCTTTGTGGCTGAATTGCAACCTAAATATCTCTCTTGGGTGTTCTTGCCCATAGTCTGAGTTTCTGTTGCTGTAGGAAGGTAAATGTAATTTAAGGACTGGGAAGAAGTTAAGGAGATTTGTCCTACTCATGGTATTTGGGTCTTGCTGTATCAGATTTTCTGTTGCTGTGTAAGTAACCTCTATAAAAGATGATTTATTTTTTTCAAGTCTTCTACAGGAAGTGACTAGTCAAACAGTTGTTTTTTCTTAGCCTAAAAAACCTAGAGATGTGTGAAGATTTTTTACCTAAAATACAAAAATCCCTGGACACATCCATGTTATTCAAGAACAGCACAACTGTACTAGAACCAAACACAGCTGTTTTTTCTGGAATTGAGTCTGCTTAGCTTAACGCAATCCATTGGTGCAGAGCCCTGTAGAGACGAGTGTGTCCTGCACAGACTAAACTTAGAGAACATCCAGCCCAAGTTACTTAGGAAGTAGAACCTGCCTGAGGCCAGATGCCAGGTAATGCTCTGTGGAACAGTGCCTGTCTGCTCTCTCAGTGCTGTGGTTTTCAGTGCGTGCCTCGCTCTGCTGTCAGTGACAGAATTCCCTTCACTTGTGCTGTGAAGCCAGCTGGGACGGGCTTTCACTTCTCTGTGCTGATCTCTGCTGGTAATGGAAGTCAGTCTACCTTTTGTCAGTTAAATCAAGGTGACAGCATCATTTTAGAGGGCCTCCTGACCTCAAGCTTCATGAGCACTCTCCTTGTGAGAGGTCTTTTGTGAGAATATCTGTGTGTTGAGTGTCATGTGCATGTGATGAACCTGAGCTGGAGTTTACATCCATGTGCTTGTTATGTTTGGGCAGTCACTGATTGTAAAAAGGTAGGGGGTAGAGAACAGGTAAGTGGAAAGGAGATTTTGCTAACAGTTCTAATGAACTACACGTGCACTGTGAAATTTGAGTGTGGTTGTAATCAATATTTTATAGACCTGGCTCAGTTTTTAGTGCATATTTTATTTTCCCTCTCAGATTGCTGTAGGTTCCCTGAGCAACCAGAGGGAAGTTGCCTCCCAGCACCTGCCCAGATGCTGTTAAGATACAAATGACAAAAATACTCTGGTGGGAGAAGCATGAGAACAAAACTCTGTCTTCTGTTTGAAATTCAGATGTTCCCCTGCCACGTTGTATTAAAGATTTCTTTTCCTCTAGGTTATTTCAAATGCAAAGAATACAGTACAAAGTTTTAAAAGATTTCATGGTCGTGCATTCTCAGATCCCTTTGTTCAAGCTGAAAAAGCAAGCCTTGCCTATGAACTTGTCCAGCTGCCAACAGGCTCAACTGGCATCAGGGTAAGTCTGGCATGTTTGAGGAGCCAGAGGAGGAAACTGATAAAGTTTCCTTTTATTTCTCTGTTTTGAATCTGCTCACTGTGGTTTGTGTTCTCTTTTGAATGGAAAGCCTTAATAGGGAAGGGAATAAAAGGCTGATAATGGGGATGGTGCATGGGTTCCACTGCAGTGTAATGAGTGTGCACAATTTTTATTTGAAGGCCATGTATATGGAAGAAGAAAGAAACTTTACAATTGAGCAGGTGACAGGAATGCTTCTGACCAAATTAAAGGAGACTGCTGAGAATGCTCTTAAGAAGCCCGTGGTTGACTGTGTTGTTTCTGTAAGTATGGAATCCAACAAAACACACAGCACTTAGTTACTGTCTGAACTGAAATGGCTGCAGCATTAAATTAAATCTGATTCAATTGGCCAGTAAACTTGAATGTCCAGGTATCTTTCTTTTCTGTTTAAACTGAATCTTACACCTCTTGGAAACCAGACTTATATCATTAATGGTCTTAAAATGTGGCTGATTAGCAGCATAAATAATATTTGATTCCTATTTTCTGATTATGTGCTCCAGAAATGAGTGACTTGTGATATGGAATAGAAAAAGGAACTTTGTCTTTATATAATTTTTTTTTGCTGCTCTTCTATTGCAACTGAAATGAGCCCTGCATTTGAAGGAGGCCTGTGCTCCATGAGCTCACTGTCCTGTCCTCCCTTGTAACTTGTTTCCTGAAGGTGGCTCCTGGAAATGTTAATAATGTTAATATTGGCTCTCTGACCTCCTTGCAGGTTCCCTGTTTCTACACAGATGCAGAAAGGAGATCTGTGATGGATGCTACCCAGATTGCTGGTCTCAACTGTCTGAAACTAATCAATGAAACAACTGCAGGTAATTCTTCCTATCCCTCACTCAGTGTTGCAGTTTTACTACATGAAAAGGCTTTCATTCTGCCAGTGAGCCTTGCTTTCTGGAATTATACCTGGTTTTATACACTTGGAATAGATGAATTGATCAGAAAGTTTGTTAAATTCGGGTCTGGTTTTCATTGCTTTACAAAGCCATAACAATGTCTGGTGAATATCTGTTTTAATGCAGCTGAGGGAGGGATGCTGCTCTTTAATGTTCTTCCGTGTTTCTTTAGCATTGAGAATTGTGTTTATTCAATGTCTGTAGCTTGAGGAGCACAATGAAATGCTAATGTTGATTCCTGATTACCACTTATTTCTTGATAATTACAAACCTCTATGTCCTAACTATACTTTTATTTCTGTAGTTGCAGTTGCATATGGGATCTATAAGCCAGACCTGCCTGCCTTGGAAGAAAAGCCACGGAACGTTGTTTTTGTGGACATGGGGCATTCTGCATATCAAGTTTCTGTTTGTGCATTCAACAAAGGCAAACTGAAAGTAAACAAGCTGTTACACATCCATTTTGCTTATCTGTAGAACGTTCATCAGCATACCCATGGACTGTGGCAGGCAAGCCTGCCTGGCTTCACAGAGGGGCATCCACACAGCTCAGTTCTTGTTCTTAAAATTGCACTTTGTCTGTAGCAAAAAGTAGGGCAGGGAACTAGAGAGCTTTTGAGCAGTGTGTGGAGGAAGCAAACATGCCTTAATCAGCAGACTCTGGCAAAGAATAAAAAACCTGGATTAAATGGTTTATTCAGAAATTATCATATCTGACTGTGCTGCTTTCAGAAAAGTACTCCAGTTCAGTCATGAGATCTGGTGTTGAAGCAGGAATTCCTGCAGTGGTGTAAGTGACAGACATTGTTTCTGAGCCCTCACTGTGGTGCTCATGTACAATGAAGAAACATTCCTGATTGCTTTAAGCTGCCGGTGGAAGCACAGCAGATGACTGTATTTGTGAGTGTACACTGCCAAAGCATTGCTGGTTTGCAGCAAACACTACCATTTCTTACTGGCATTTTATTATTATTATTATTATTATTGTTAATTATTGCAGTCTGGACTTTGCAGTTACAATGCCTTTCTCATGATTGGCTGGAGAAACAGATGCAGAATTTAAAGCATGAGATAGTGAAATGCAGAGAAACGTTCTGACAACACTTGTTTTCTCATAGTTTTATTTATGTGAGGAAATGTAACCTTTGTGTTTCTCTTGGATTTGTTTTTTAAACTTGGAAGCCATGGCAGTGTGGAAAGGATGCTTTGGGGTCCAGAGTGCAGGGCTGTTAGCCAGTGTAGAGGCCAAAACCATTTAAGGGGTATTGAGGGTAATGGTTTCTGTTCCTAAAAAACTGAATTCCTGGTGTGTTTACAGAGCAGAGTGAGCTGAGGTGGGTGGACTACAGGTGTTCTTTGCAGATAATTCCTTCATCAAAAAGGAGCACCTGTTTTAAGAGTTAAAATCATTTATTTTCTTCCTGTTTTATTTTTAGCTTTGGGTAAGCATGTTCCACCCTTAGGAGGCATCAAATATTAAACTGGGATATGACTCAAACTGACAGTGGCTAAGCAGAATTTGGAACAGAGAGCTGCTCCCAGCACAAGCTATGGAACAGATTGTGTTGCTAAGACCTGCCCAATCTCCCTAAATTCCTTTAAAAGCAGTTGTCACCTCATTCCAGCAAGGCTGATTTCTTTGACTTAGAGTTGAACTATATTTGAAACAAAGCACTGCATTGATGTGGGCTGCTGATTGCTTTCACTGGGTAATGGCACATTGAACTGGTACTGAAGGGTTCCCTTCCTTTAAGGTTCTTGCTACAGCCTTTGATACAACCCTTGGAGGCAGGAAGTTTGATGAGGTGTTGGTGGAATACTTTTGTGAGGAGTTTGGGAAGAAATACAAACTGGACATCAAGTCCAAGATCCGAGCGCTGCTGAGGCTGTACCAGGAGTGTGAGAGGCTGAAGAAGCTGATGAGTGCCAATGCCTCTGACCTGCCCATGAACATAGAGTGCTTCATGAATGACATTGATGTGTCTGGAACCATGAACAGGTAACTCTGTCTGCTCTACAATGGGACACTTCAGAGTGCCCTTCAGGCAGTTAAAAGCTTGGTATGAAGTGCCAGCTCGTAGGGCTGAAGGGAGGTGAGAAATCAAGGAACAACATGTGCAGGAATGCTGCTGGAAATAAAAGCATTTAGAGCCTGGTCAGTGGCCTTGAGTTAGGAGGGAGGGCTGGGAATGTTGAAAGGATGCCAGGGTTACTGGAACCAGATTTTGTCTGGGAGAACATAATAAAGTACAAAGCTAGGACTGAGGGAGAGAAAACCCTGCAGTGCACAGTGAAAGTGGCATTCCTTCAGTTTGGGCATCCTGTTTGCAATGTTGCTTATGGTGTGCTAGAGCTTTGTTTATGGATTCTTCCAACAGAAGCAAATTTTTAGAGATGTGTGAAGGACTCCTGGCGAGAGTGGAGCCGCCCCTTCGCAGCGTGCTGGAGCAGGCCAGTAAGTGGGGCTGTGTGGGGGCTGCTCTGCATGAGACAGGAGCCAGCCAGAGTGCAGGCTGCCTCTGCATGTTGGACACAAGGCTTTGCCACAAACAAGAGTTTTATGCTTAGGAGTTACAAGATTAAAAAACTTTCTCACTCAAGCTAAGAGCTAAAATTTTTGCTGCTTAGAAACTTAGCCTAAAGTTGGTCTATTACAACTTCTGGTTTATGATGTCGGTGTATTAATGTGAAAGAGAAACATTTCATCTGTTGTCTGACTCCTTTCTAGGGTTGAAGAAGGAGGATATTTATGCAGTAGAGATAGTTGGTGGTACCACAAGAATTCCTGCTGTCAAAGATAAGATCAGTAAATTTTTTGGCAAAGAAGTCAGTACGACCCTGAATGCAGATGAGGCTGTGGCACGAGGCTGTGCACTGCAGGTAAAAAGTGCTGTTTGCTCTTGCTGTGAGAATATTAAGCAGCATCAGTAGCTACTTGCTGAATGAAATGCTTGTTCACCTGAAGTCTGAGCATCTGTAACGTGGCTTTTGTGCTCTTGCAGTGTGCAATTTTGTCCCCGGCTTTCAAAGTGAGAGAGTTTTCTATCACTGATTTGATCCCGTACCCCATCTCTTTGCGATGGAATTCACCAGCAGGGGAAGACCTGAGGTACAACCAGCCCAATCTTCTTGCATGTTACAAAGACTTGAGGTACAACCAGTACAATCTTCTTGCATGTTACAAAGACCTGAGGTACAACCAGTACAATCTTCTTGCATGTTACAGCTTAAAAGTACTGGTGATGGTTAGAGTAAATAACAAATGTCAGTAAATGCCCTTAGAACAGGGTATTTCCAGGATTAAGTGCCTATTTAACACTTCCAGTTTTTATACTTCTGAAGTTAATGATGGCAGAAAACAAAACCAAGGTTGAGTGGCAGTTTGGTACTTCCTGCGTGGCTGTTGTGTTGCTTAACCTGAAAGATCAGGACAGTCTTGTCACTTCTTAAGGAAGCTTTTTCCCTAAGAGTATCTAGAATGTTTTGTTACCTTAACCTGCCGTGTTGTCACACTGAGCACAGGCTGTGTTTTCTCTTGCAGTGACTGTGAGGTCTTCCCCAAGAACCACCCTGCTCCCTTTTCCAAGGTCCTCACTTTCTACAGGAAGGAACCCTTCACTCTGGAGGCCTACTACAGTTCCCCCAAGGAGCTGCCTTACCCAGACCCTGCTATAGGTTAGCACCATTTTGTACTAAAAATCTTTTCTGTGTTTCAAGCCTTTTCTGTCTAATTATGTAGTCTGGACATGCAGCCTACTGCAAATGCTCTCAGGACAACATTTCAAGCAAATTTTCAGTAAAATAGGTGGAGTAGCATGAAGTTTATGGGCAAAAAGAGCATCCTAATATTGGAGCAAATGTGGAAGAGCCACACTGAGAGTTGTGCAGTCTTTTTGTTTGACATAAAGAATTCCCAATAGCTGTGCTCCAGCATTGCTGAGTAAAAGGTCTGGGTTGTCCAACTTGAGTAGGTTTTACCATTTCCTGAGCACATTGCAGTGAGCTGTGTCAGCAGCAGTAGGGTTTGCTTTGCATTCAGAACTGAGGTTAATCTAAAGTGTTTGGTTTTTTTCTCTCTGTTTAGCTCACTTCTTGGTTCAGAAGGTCACTCCTCAAACAGATGGATCCAGTTCCAAAGTGAAAGTCAAAGTCAGAATAAATATCCATGGCATCTTCAGTGTTTCAAGTGCATCTCTGGTGGAGGTTCATAAATCTGATGAGAACGAGGAGCCAATGGAGACGGATCAGCACGCGAAGGAGGAAGAGGTAACGGACTCACTGCTCCCAGCTGCTCAGAGTGCCCACAAAGCACAGCTGGCCAGGGGCTCAGGCCTGTGTAAGGATTTACTAGACATGCCCACAGCTGAAATATGACACTGAGTACTCATTGTAGTATGTTACACCAGTGACAGATCTCTTGAAACCAGGACTTGAGGTCTAGATCAAATTCTTAATGATGGAGCTGTGGCTTGCTGGAGCAAAGACTGGGAGCTCATCATTTATTCCTGCAGATTTCATTCTGTTTGTTTTGCCTAAAGAGCATTAGAGGTGTTAAGGGATCAGCCTAGGAGCTGAGGCAGTGATCTGTATTTGTTTAATGTGTGAAATTGGATCTCTGAATTTCAGAAGATGCAAGTAGACGAGGAGCAACAAAAGACGGAAGATCAGCAGCAGCAAACCCAGCCTGAAAATAAGGCAGAGTCTGAAGAAATGGAGGTAAGAGGAGCATTTGAGACTGTATTTTCATGAGATTCGTGAGAATATGAGGAGTGTGAGCACATCTGCTGCCTTTGTCATAGTTCTGGAAGCTGAACTTTTATTTCAGTGCACTGGTGGTCTATTGTGATTAGAGCTTTAGAAAGAACACAAATGGCACTGATAACTGCAGACCTGTCAGGTGACCTGGTACTGATGAAATGGGGGAACTCTCCTGTTCAGGGAAGAAATAATCATCTAGTTTTCAATAACTTGAATACTAGAACAGGTTTCTGCCATGAGCACCACCCCCTATGAATGTAGAGTGCCCAGAAAAGGTCAGTTTATTAATTGTCTCAGGCTTCAGCAGCTGAGGTGTCAGAATGGCAGGGAGTGCTTGGTTCTCTTGTTGAGGTGCTAACTCAGTTTTTCTGATGTAAATCTTGACTGCTCCTCTTGAATTGAGTGGTGATGTTGTTCTTACTGTGAATGTGATTCTATTTTAATGCAGACTTGTCAGGCTGACTCAAAGGACAAGAAGGTGGATCAGCCACCTCAGGCCAAGAAGGCCAAAGTGAAGACGACCACCGTGGATCTTCCCATCGAGAACCAGCTGGTGTGGCAGATAGGGAAGGACATGCTCAACTTGTTCATTGAGAACGAGGTAAACTCTTCCTGCCCAAGCTAAAAATGTCCCCTGTTGGTCTCCAGAAATGCTGTTTATCATTAAAATGGTTAAGGAAGGTCAGGGAAAGGATTAAAAGGAATAAAACAAGCAGTTAGAAGGCTGAGGTGAACAACAGTGCCCCGTGGAGGCAGAATACGTTCATTGCCTCAAAGGGCTGTTCTGCAGCGAGCCTCCACTATCACCTGCAGGTACAAGGTGGAGGTTCCTCAGCTTGGAGGAGGATTGTCCTGTGCTGTATTGGACATCACACCAAAACTGAAATCAGTTTTCAGTCGTGTGCTGTGTTCTGTAAATCACAGTTTTGCAAAGTCTTGATCTGGTTTGAGCCTTTGCTAACAAGGTGTCCTGGAAATAAATGTTAAATAATGAGCTTTTTAGCCAATTAATTTGACACTTTGTTCACAGGGTAAGATGATAATGCAGGATAAGCTGGAGAAGGAGAGGAATGATGCCAAGAATGCAGTGGAGGAGTACGTGTATGAAATGAGAGACAAACTCTGTGGTGTTTATGAGAAATTCGTCAGTGAGGATGTGAGTATTGCTGCTTGACTGTCCTGATACATTGTGGTACAATCAGCAGTTGGATTTAGTAACTCTTGACCTATATCACACACTATATTTATAGAAGTTACATATTCAGACTTTAAATTTGAAGAAATAATTGTAACCTTTCTGGCTCTGATGATAATCTACTAAATGTGGGCACCTGTATCTGAACTGGTTGCCTAAAAATCTCTTGGCAGTATTAGTCAGCTTTCCCTGCTGTGCTGAAGGAGCTTGGTGTGTAATGAATTTAACTTTGCTGCTAGGGATGAATCCTCAAGCACGTGGTTGCATCTCCATTGACTGCAGTGGAGCTTTGCCAGCCAGGTGTCTGCAGAGCCCAAACTGGGACATGCCAGGTGACATTTATGGCACCTTTGCAAAAGAAAAGTTTCCCTCTGTTCTCAGGCTTGCTCATGTAGTGACAATGAAAGCCTTTGATGTGACAGTGTTTGATCTGAAATGTGGCTGTCACACATGGTTCTTCCTTGGGCCTGGAATCCACCACAGAGCTCTACAGAAGAATATTTTGCTTCTTACTTTTCACTGAAATAGGATAAAGAGTTCCAGGCAGAGTTCTTTATATTCTAAAAATACAACCCTCCCAGAAAGGTTCCAGGTACCATTTAATGCCATTTGTCACCTAATTAATGATGTCACCTGCCTGTTTGTGTGCGTGTCTGCAGGATCGCAACAGCTTCACACTGAAGCTAGAAGATACAGAAAATTGGCTTTATGAAGATGGTGAAGACCAGCCCAAACAAGTATACATTGACAAATTGGCAGAACTGAAGGTGGGTGGTTTTTACATTCCCATGGGAATTTACCAAAGCTGGAGAACTTTGTTCCAGTGAGGAGCTGTGTGGGGTCTGCTGATTCTGAGGTGACAACAGCCTGATTTGGATTGTGTGTGGGGAGTAAGACTCCAACAGACTTGTAACAACAGGGCTGGGGGAGGCTCAGTCTTTGCTGTCAGTTGAGGGAAGAGTCAGGGTTCTGAGGAGTTGAGGAAAGTTGATGTATCCTGTCAAACCCTGAGGATTCCTCAGTGATGCTCCATGAGTTTTGACACCTGTTGTGCTTTGTTTCAGACTCTGGGTCAGCCTATTCAGGCAAGATTCCAAGAATCAGAGGAAAGACCAAAAGCATTTGAGGACTTGGGGAAGCAAATCCAGCAGTACATGAAAGCTGTTCATGCATTCAAAGCAAAGGTATTTTCACACTTAATTTCTGAAAAACACAAGCAAATTGTTCAGATATTTTCTGAATTTTAGGTAACCTGCTTCAGACAAAAATCTGGTGCAACCTCTCAGTGAGCTTCTGAGTTCTTGATGTTTAATAGATTTTCAGAGGTGGATTTTGGGCCTTGCACATCTCAGTCCCTTTTAATCAGGTGTTGATTTCCTCATGGAGGCAAAATGCCAGCAGCAGGAGATCTTCAGTCTCTGGTTACCGAGCTGTGGGTGATCAGTTCTGTTGATTTGTTAACCACAACAGCTCTTGGCTAAATGGTCTTTTAGTATTTTGAAGCTAAGTTTTTAGGAAATCAGGATGCAGTTTGGGCTCCAACACTCACACAGCTGCTCCTGTTTGGGTGTTGCAGGATGAACTGTATGAACATCTTGATGAAGCAGACGTGGCAAAGGTGGAGAAGAGCGCCAATGAAGCCATGGAGTGGATGAACAACAACCTCAACCTTCAGAACAAGAGGAGTCTTACTTTGGACCCAGTTATAAAAGCAAAAGAAATACAGTCTAAAGCAAAAGTAAGTTTTTTCTACATAACTCACTGTATTTCCATGAGTTTTTGTGTTTATTGCTCTCAGAAAACTCTGAGGTGAGAAGTCTCAAAAGTACCAGGGAACACCAGCCCTCAACTGGAGTATTCCCAACGGTGGTTTCAAAAGTTAAAGTTCAACTGTGGGAGATAAAACCATTTCTGAGGATGTGTTATTTCTGTGTTCTCTAGGAATTGGCAAGTATTTGTAACCCCATAGTGAACAAACCCAAACCCAAGGTGGAGCTGCCGAAGGAGGAGCAGAAGCCGACGGAACCCAACGGACCATTGGACGGGCAGGGGGACGCCGGGAGCGCGACCCAGCCCCCCGAGCAGGGCTCTGCCCCCACAGCCACCGACAAGAAGCTTCCAGAAATGGACATTGACTGAATTTCAGCACTTGTTTATATTATTGCAAACTACAATAAAGCTTTAAGTTGTCAACTTTGTACGTTCTGAATACAAACTGAAGCAAGTGAATCCCACAGCACTCTTGGTAACTCTTGGAGAGGTTTGGGCAGGGCAGCAGGTCAGAACACGGAGGTGGCGAAGGACTCGCTCAGCTCAGCAGTGTTTGCCTTTATTGATTGTATTTAGAAGTTTTGGTAGTCTAACTAGACCTCTAGGAACAGCCATAAGCTGCTTCTCCATTTTTAATGTCCAGGCTGACTCCGTTCTCCCTTGAAGGAGGGAGACAGCAACATCTGAAGTCTGATGTGCACCCTGCTCTTCCCTTTCCCTGTGGATTGCAGCACCAGCACTCCAGGGAGGGCAGGGGAGAGCCAAGGCAGAGTCTTCCATTGCTCTTGGTTTAGTGTGAATGCCTGCTCTGGACTCACTCTGATTTGCACTGGAACAGTTGATGGTTACAGGAGGTTTGCAGAGCAGGGGGTGGCTCATCAGCACCTTTATTCCTTAGCCCAGACTGCAGATCAGACTCAGAATGTGCTCCTGGACAGGGGAGTGGGTTTCTCACAAACTCCCCAGCTAATTAGGCCCTGTAAACTCCTTGTCTTTAGTTAAATTAGCTGCTTGTAGAAAGAGTGAATACTTGTATTTCAGCTGCCTATGCTGATAGTTGATTCTGACTTGTTCCTAACTTTTTCTGGCAGGGGTATGCTTGCTTCCACGAGGCCTTCATTTGGAATGCTTGGTTTTTTGTTTTGGTTTCTTTTTTTCCAGGAAAACCAAGAACTGATGGATATGTTGGTTTGTTTTGTTTTGTTTTTTTTTTCTATGAGCTTTATACAATGAATTGCTTCTAGTACTGATTGTCATTAAACTTGCAAAAATTAATTTGTATGTGTTAAAATCCAAAGCTGAAAAACACCCATTCAGTTATTGCAAGAAATAAATGCACTGGATTCTACTGGATCACCTGCTGCAGCTGTTGATTGCAATGCAGAGGGGCCGGGGTGGAGGGAAGGGCTGTGTCCCTGGTTCTTGGGCTGTGCGAGGAGCTCTGCCGGGCTGCTCCGGGGCGGTGCGGCTTCCCATGGGGTGTGGATGGGTGCGGTGGGTGTGAGCTTAAGCTCCCTGTAATGAATCACAACCATGGAATGCCCCGCGTTAGAAAGGGCCCACCGGGCCCAGTGGGTCCGGTTCCTGGCCCTGCACAGCGCTCCGCCGTGCCCGTTCCGGAGGAGCCCGTGCAGTGCCCGAGCCCCGCTGCTGGAGGCGGCCGCTCGGTCGCTGCCGGGGCCGGGGAGGGGCGGCAGGCGGGGCCCGGAGCGGCACCGAGCACCCGGGCTGGGCCGGCCGGGCCCTCCCGGCCGCCGGGGGAGCTGCGGGGCCGGGCCGGCGCCTCCTCCGCCCGCCGGCGCTTCGCTTCCCGTCCCTTCCCTTCCCGTGCCTTCCCTTCCCTTCCCGTGCCTTCCCTTCCCGTCCCTCCCCGCCGCAGCTCCGCGAGGGGCAGGGCCGGGCCCCCCTCGCTGTCCCCGGCCCGCGCGGCCCGGCCGCGGCTGCCCCGGTGAGGAGCGGGTGAGGAGCGGGTGCGGCGGGGCCGGGCCGGGCTGTGCCGGGTCGGGCTGGGCTGTCCCCTCGGGGCCGTGCTGTGCCGGGCTGTGCCGGGCTGTCCCCTCGGGGCTGGGCCGGGCTGTGCCGGGCTGTCCCCTCGGGGCCGTGCTGTGCCGGGCTGTGCCGGGCTGTCCCCTCGGGGCCGGGCCGGGCTGTGCCGGGCTGTCCCCTCGGGGCCGGGCCGGGCCGGGCCGGGCTGGGCTGTGCCGGGCTGTGCCGGGCTGTCCCCCCGGGGCCGGGCCGGGGCGCAGCGGTGGCAGCGGCCGGAGCCGCCATAGCCACGGGGAGCTGGGCCTGGAACGGGGGGTCGGGCCCGCAGATCGGTCCCTGCTGCTGCTGCTGCGGCTGGAAATGAGCACCGAGCCCCGGGCGAGCCGTCGGGCCCGGGGCGCCGGGGCACTCTCATCGCGAGCCCGTGCTGACGGTGGTGCTGGTGTTTGTCCGCAGCAGCCCCAGGCCGGGTGTTCCCCTCAGCAGCGCCCGGCCCGTCCCTGAGCCCGGAGAAGCGTCCGGCCCTGGAGGGATGCTCGGGGAGCGGCTCCTCGGCTCGGCCTCCGCGCTGCTCTGACTCGGAAGGTAACTCAGCAAATAAAGCCTCAATCTGGCTTTATTGCCCCAAATGTGGAGCTGAGGTGCTCCACTAGTGCATCTCCAAGATGCCTGTGCGGGATTTGAACCTTTTTCTGATATTTTCAATCATAAATTGGACTGTTTCCCTGTTTGCCTTACAGCACTGGACAAGAACTACTGCTACTGGTTAATTTCTTCCGTGGTTTTGGGGCGGGGTCTGTTTTCTTCCAAACATCAGTGAAATGTCCCTGTGTCACCTGTTACGTCTCCATATTTCATTATTTCCCCCTTTACAGCTGTTTTTACCTAATAACATAGTTTACTTTCTGACTTTTAAATATTCTGTTGGGGATTTTTTAAAATTTTATAAAGCTACCAATATTTTTTTCAACCTGTAAAATACCTTAATTATATTGCACATTGTTTTAGATTGTTTTTTTCTAAAACTTAGCTGTGTCTTTCTAAAGTTTACTATGCTACAAAATAGCTGCCTCAAACTGATAATTTGAATTGGATGCATTAACGTGGTTGATGTTGCAGAGTGGTGGCAACTCTACAGAAAAGTTAAATGTCTTCAGAGGACAAGGAGGCTCAGGAGGACGAGCTGCTGGCTCTGGCCAGCATCTACGATGAGGATGAGTTTAAGAGAGCAGAGTCTGCCCAAGGAGGAGAAACAAGAATATGTCTGGAGTTGCCTCAAGACTTTAAAATTTTTGTGAGGGGTGAGTTGAGATGTTTTGTGTTATCCCAAGGGAGGCTTTACCAAGCTCAGGCGGTGGCTGGGGAGTGACCTGAGGCAGCAGTGGTGGGACAAGGCTGTGCCTCACCCTCTGCTGTGCTTGTTGGGGATTGTGTTTGAGCAGTTTAATCCTCATACACAGAACGTCCTCAGTAAACTCTAAAATCACAGATAAGTAATAGCACTTCTTCAGACTAATCAAGTTCATTTGTTGGGTTTTTATTCCCCCTGAGGAGGCTCCTGGTTTGTGTAGAATCTGACATTTCACAGTGCTGCTGTTTAACTGCTTTAATCACAGACCTCCAACCCTTGACATTTTCCTGCACTGTGAGTTTTGTTATTTAGGGTGGAACAAATAGTTTTAACCCCAGAAATCCATCAAATTAACAGACATTGGGTGCTGTCAGAACCAGCCACAGTTGGTTTGTTTTCATTTTTCTGTTGTTTCTCCTCTGCCTCGGTGGCCCTGGCTCAGGCAGTTCCACAGAGAGCCTCCAGGGCAGTGGCTTCGAGTACTCCGTGTGCTTCCTGCCTCCCCTGGTGCTGAATTTCGAGCTCCCACCTGACTACCCATCGACCTCCCCGCCCGTGTTCACCCTCAGTGGGAAATGGCTCTCCCAGGCCCAGGTTTGCAGGGGTTTTTTTACATTTTGACTGCTGAGTAAGTTAATAATTAACAGCTAAGCAAAGTAAAAAAACAATGTCGTTGCTCCTCAGTTGGCTCTTCTTTTATCTCTTGCTGGTTTTTATTTGATAACTATTCTGAGGAGGGAAAACTTGCATCTGTGAGAACTGCTTTATTCAGCATAAAAACTGCTGAGTGTGAAATCAAAATTTGCACTAAGGACTGTGTGAGGGGAGGAGCCCAGTGAGGAGTTACAAACTTCCTGAAATTGGGAATTCTTTGTTCTTTCCCAGCTCAGCGCTCTTTGCAAGCACTTGGACAATGTGTGGGAGGAGAACCGAGGCTGTGTGGTGCTGTTTGCCTGGATGCAGTTTCTGAAGGAGGAAACACTGAATTACCTGAATATTTCATCACCATATGAGCTGAAGATGTGCCCTCAGGGGAAGGGGCAGGGCCGGACAGCAGCAGGGCCCCTCGAGGCTGGGAAGGACTCTGGGGGTGCCACAGGCTCTGCCACAGCTGAGGAGGAAATCGTGGATGCCAGGGCTGTGCAGGATGTGGAGTCCTTGTCCAGTCTGATCAGGGAGATCTTAGACTTCGACCAGGCCCAGAGGAGGAAGTGCTTTAACAGTAAGATGTACTTGTGCAGCATCTGCTTCTGTGAGAAGCTGGGCAGTGAGTGCATGCACTTCCCCGAGTGCAGCCACGTGTACTGCAAGGCCTGCCTGAAGGACTACTTCGAGATCCAGATCAGGGATGGGCAGGTGCACTGCCTCAACTGCCCCGAGCCCAAGTGTTCTTCTGTCGCCACTCCAGGCCAGGTAATTCCCGTGCACAGGGGCTGGGAGCTCTGGAACCCAGCCTGAGTTCAGGGCCTGGCCCTGCATGCTGGACATTGGCAGTCACAGAGTCATTTGGGTCAGAAAAGACCTCCAAGTTCAGCCTTTGACCCAGTCCCACCATGCCACTAAACCACACCATGAAGTGCCACATCCTTGGGCACCTCCAGGGATGGGCACTTCAACCCTCCCTGGGCAGTTCCAGTGCCTGAGCCCCCTTTCCATGGGGAAATTCCTGCTGTGCCCACCCTGAGCCTGCCCTGAGCACCCTTTCCTTGGGGAAATTCCTGATTATGTCCACCCTGAGTCTGCCCTGAGCCCTCTTTCCATGGGGAAATTCCTGATTATGTCCACCCTGAGTCTGCCCTGGCCCAGTCTGAGGCTGTTCCCTCTGGTCCTGTCCCTGTTCCCTGGGAGCAGATCCTTGGCCCCCTGTGACCTGTTGGAGAATCTGAAGTGGATTCATCCCAGCTGTTGGTACCTTGTCACTGACTTGCTGTTTGTTGCTGCAGCAGGCTCAGAATTACAGATGCAAGGAATCAGGGAATCCCAGACTGGTTTGAGTTGGAAAGGTCCTTAAAGCCCATCCAGTGCCATGGCAGGGACACCTCCCACTGTCCCAGGTGCTCCCAGCCATACCCAGCCTGGCCTTGGGCACTGCCAGGGGTCCAGGGGCAGCCCCAGCTGCTGTGGGCACCTGTGCCAGGGCCTGGGTGTGTGGGTGAGGGTTTGTTGGTGCGTGGGCTGTGTTGGCAGGTGAAGGAGCTGGTTGGGGAGGAGCTGTTTGCCCGCTATGACCGCCTGCTGCTGCAGTCCAGCCTGGACCTGATGGCTGACGTGGTTTACTGCCCCCGGCCCGGCTGCCAGACCCCCGTGATGCAGGAGCCCGGCTGCACCATGGGCATCTGTTCCTGCTGCAACTACGCCTTCTGCACCCTCTGCAAGATGACCTACCACGGGGTGTCCCCCTGCAAGGTCACTGCAGGTCAGTCACCTCCCCCTGGGCCCCAGGGTCACACCCACACACAGTTAAATCCTGGGTGGGAAAGTCCAAAATTGGGCAAGGCAGCTCCTCACCCTGAGCCTTCTGAAAGGGGCATTCCTTTGGAGGAGGGCATTTTCTGGTAATTAAATATTCCTTTGGTGAGATTCCTCAGCTCAGGAGCTCCCTAAGCTGCTCGTTGTCAGATGCTGAAGGCTGTAGCAGGAGAAGAATTCCTTTATATTTTCACTACTTTGTTTTGCCAGAGTTAATACTGGAATCAGGTGGAGGCTTCTCTCTCTAGCCTTAAAATCCTGTGACAGAATTTCATTAAATATGTAGTCAGAAAAAAATATTTCCATTTTCAGTTTATTTTACATTGTTCTAATTCAATCAACAGATCTCTTTTTTAATAAAGCAGTGTAGAACTGCTGAATGTTGGGGCAGAGTGGTTTTAATATTATCATCTTATGTATTTTAATAGTTTTCTTGCTTTTTAATTCATGACATTATTGTTCTTTGAGAATCTTTGTGCTGCAATTAGCTGGACTTCTAAATCTAATATCTTACAAAAGCTGTCTGGTTTGTTTGATTTTGCCCCCCAGAGAAATTAATGGATTTGAGAAATGAATATTTAGAAGCAGATGAGACAACTAAAAGATTTTTGGAACAACGCTATGGCAAGAGAGTGATTCAGAAAGCCCTGGAGGAGATGGAGAGTAAGGAATGGCTGGAGAAGAACTCCAAGTCTTGTCCTTGCTGTGGGACCCACATTGAGGTGAGTGAGGAGGGAAAGGCTGGGGATCATGGAGCAGAAAATAACCCACAGAGAAGCAGTTCTGGAGCCTCTAGTGAGAGGAAATGTCCAAGAAATACTAAGAGTTTTCCATTTCTGTGTGGCATGGAAAAGGAGGTGAGGTGATATTTGTGGATCCCAAGGAGGGGAGTACAAACAGTGACTGGTGGTCAGGCTCCCACACTGAACAGATCCAGCCTGACTCTGGATCTCCATGAATCCTTTTGCTTTCCTGGTGTTTCAAGCTACCTCTGGTTCACACTGGAGCCAGGAAATCAATCCAGCTTCAGAAGAATACTTATTTCTGGTATTTTTAGGATTATAACCAATTTGCAGTGCTGGGATCCCAGCTCGCAGTGAAAATGTCAGAGTGGTGGAGCAGGGGATGTGCTCACTGACTGCTGTGCTTCTGGGGGTTGTTGGCAGACAGGGACTGAGGCCTGCCACAGTGGGGCTCTGTTACCACCATTTCTTGTTTTTCCCCCAGAAACTGGATGGCTGTAACAAGATGACCTGCACAGGGTGCATGCAGTATTTCTGCTGGCTCTGCATGGGCTCCCTGTCCCGGGCCAACCCCTACCGGCACTTCAACGACCCCTCCTCACCCTGCTTCAACAGGTCAGTGCTCAGGGACCCTGCACTGCTGGACACCCATTTGCTGCTCCTCCTTACAGTTTCTCCTTCCATTTCTTACTGAAATGTGTACCCACAGTTGAAGCACAGTCTCTTCTCTCATATATTGGCACTAACAATAAAAATCAGGAGTGATTCAGGATATGGGTTTGCTTTTTTAAGAACTTTGGTTTTAAAATTCTGGAGGAGTCTTCTGAGCCTGTTCCTGATTTTTTTTGGTCAGATCCTGACCTTACTCTTTGTGTGCTGAGTTTCCCTGAGTGTTTCCCTGGCAATGCTCTGGGGCAGCTCGAGGATTTGGGGAAGAGCTGCTCTAAGGAGCTGCAGATTTGCCTGACATTCCCTTGGGGAAGAGCCGAGGGACAGAGGTGCTGCTGGGGGACAGGTGACAGGCAGGTCACAGCAGGGGGACAATGGCAGCCTCTCCTGCCCCTTCCACAGGGCATGGATGGTGGTTTGTGATACTTAAAAAACCAAGGGAACTTGCTGTACTGTTGTTACATTTAGGGTGATGTTTTTTAACATATTTGACATTTTTGATGCTCTGGTATCACTGATTTTCTGTCTTGCAGATTGTTTCAAGCCATGCACATTGACAATGGGGAGTTCTGGGAAGGAGAAGATGATGATCAGTAGCTTCCTCCAGCACCAAAAGGTGAACAAACCAGAGACTTTTTGTGTGTCCTTTGTTTGCTTTTCACTTCCATTGTGTGACAGAAGAGTGGTAACTGCACTGCAGGACACTCACACCTCAGAACCTGTTGCCAAAACCAAAGGAGACCTTGTCCCCATCCTGGGATCAGGATCATCATGGAATGCCCAAACAAACATGGCTACTATTGAAGTCAGAAATTGGAAAACCATTGGAAAAATATATACCAAGAAGTGCCCCTTTTTTAAAAGCCAACAGACAAAACTGAAGCCTCAAATGCTGGAAGTATTTTGGGGGTTTCTTTTAGGGAGACTGACCCTTGGATCTTGAATATTGTGGGGTTTGGGGTGGTTTGGTGGAGCTGTAGTGCTCTCTCTGGGGCTGCTTGGACTGGGGGAGTTTTCTGATACTATACAAAAAATTGTATTCAGCAACAAAGTTTGTTGCTTTTATGAATTTCCTGATGTGCTTCTCTGAAAAGCAGCTCCTGGCTCTGTCACTGGTACTTTCTAATGACATTAAAGCTGATTATCCCCAACCCTTCTCGTTGGCTGCTGTGCCTGAGCCTCTGCATCCCTGAGAGCTTGGGCAGAGAATGACCAACAGCCATTTCCAGGGATTTCTGTGAGGTTGGTGACTCCCTGTGTTGCTGTTGGATTCCCTCACAGTGCCTGTCCTTGTTTTGGCAGGGATGAGCGCCAAGGCAGTGAGCTGAGGATGTGGCCAGTGAGAGGGTGAAAAGTATCAGGAAGAGATGAACTTGAATTCTTCAAGATATTGTCAATTACCTTGTGTTCTCACTTGATGAAGTAATTTATTTTTTATTAACTCTTCATATAAGAAATTTGTTGGTTGGTACTTTTGCTTCGGTACTAGATCCTTTATTTCCACTGGTTTTGCACTTCAAATTATTGCAGAACCAAATTGTTTCCACTAAAATCTCAGCAAGTGGTTTTGTGAGTATGAAGGTGATTACTGGAGGCAAACACTGATTTTTTTGCAAGTTTTTCCACTTGCAGAACAGTCTAAAAGTTTATTTGGAAACTAAAGCTGTAAGTGCTGTGTTGAAGAGCAGTAGGGCCTGAATGGAAAGTTCTGGAGCTGAGACTCCTCAGGAACTGTGTGTGATCACAGCTCACTCAGTTCTGACTGAGAGTTAATAAATTTATCCTGGGATGTGTGGCCAGAACGAGTGATGCTGCAAGTCCCTGTGCAGAGAAGGAGTTCTGCACTCTTGGAACTGGCACAGGGATTAAAAAGATGGAAGGAAGAGCAAATCTCACCTCAGCTGAATCTCTAGGTCAGTGTGTAGGAAAAGTGTACATTGTGTATGGTTTGAGTTGTTTTCCTGCACCTTTCACATGCACTAAATTCACTTTAAGATGGTAAACACAGTGTCCCTGTTTGTCTTCCTTGTAGCATGGATTTGGCAGCACAGCTGTGCCCAGGTGCTCCTGGGAGTGGGACAGCCCAGAGCTCCCACCTGGAGCTGGCAGGGATGTGTTCTGCTCATGGGGTTTAATGCATGCACAGTGCCCTCCCACCCCAAGGGCCCTGCTCTGCCCTCTGAGGAAAACCTGCCAGCAAACACTGGGCAAGGAAGGGAGGAGCAGCAGGAGCTCTTTCCACCAAACTGCATCCAGGACACTGAGACCGAGCACCAGACACAGTCAAATGTCACCATTTAAAAAATTAAAGACATTTAGTGAAGAAAGTTACATTACAGATCAACAACTTAAAAAACTTCTGTATAAAGAAAATAAATGTTGCCCAGTTTTCTTGCCCCTCCTGTGAGAGCACTGGACAGAAATCCCAGGAGTCACATTTCACAATTGGTGGGGTCTTGGCTGTTGTCCACCTGTGTGAGGTGTCTGTAATGAAACACTGGCTGAAGCCAGTGGGCACAGAGTGTTTCCTTTGGGGCTGGTTTGGTTTCTCCTTAGAGAAACAGAAAATTCTGGAGAAGAGAGCACCAGGTATAGCAAATCATACCTGGGCCTGACAACAGTGACATCCTCAGGTGCCTGAGCTGCACCATGGACCCCTTGTGGGGGATGCAGCTGGAGCCTCTTCTGCTGAGGGGTCTCAAGTCCAACATGTGGCTCAGAGCAGGGCTCAGCCAGGGCTTTATCCAGTCAGCTCTTGGCAACTCCCAAGGAGAGAGCCATGGGGATCCTGTCCCAATGCTTGGCTGATCCCACAGTGGGGTTTTATCCTCTCCAGCGTGAGCATTGTGTCTCCACTCCCACCCCACTGTCCCTTCTCTTCTTCCCCTGGCTCCATCTCCTGGCTCTGGGTGCTGCTCTGAGCTTGCCCTTCTCCAGCTGGACAATCCTCTTTTCCAGGATTCTAATGTACGAGGGTTTTGTGGAGGAGTAAGGAATAACAGAGATGCTTGTCCTAATTGCAAGGAATACACCCCAAAGTTATCACCCACTTGTTTCTGAAACATTGTACTTTCATTTATCCTCACATCTCAGTTCTGCAGCCTTCACTCTGTGATTACAGCCAGTTCACAGATCAAACAATTCATTCTTCATTTCCTTCAGAGAATGAGTTGGTGGCAGAAGTTTGTGGAACACAGAACACTGAGTCCCATCTTCCTTTGGTTAATTAAGGCAGGTGTTTGGCATCTGTCTCTTTAATGGAGAGAATTCATATGATCATTCTGCTAATTTAAGAACAAATATGAGATCGGTTTCTGCAGCAATTCCCTTTTGTCCCAGCTGTTTTCAGCAGCTGGTTCAGCACTGCCTCAGCACATTAATCACTGTATGGCTTCTTGGTCTGGCTCCTCTCTGCTCCCATCTCCTTCATGCTGTACAAGGGCTCCACGAGCTTGTTGTGAACCATCATTAAACCTGATGGAGAGAGTCAAAAGGCAATTTAAGTATACATAGTAAAGGAAAGTTCTCCTTCATTGGATGCTAATGGAATTACACATTACTGTTGTCCTTGTGCCTTTGCTCCCACACTAAGCATCAAGCATTTACCTTCACACATACTACTGTGGTATATTTAAGGAATATACTCCTTTGGGAGTTACTTATACAGCAACACCTCTACAAAGCATGGCTTGTGCTCCTAAAAGTGTAACAGAGCAGCTGCCTGGCCTGGTCAAACATTCACCTTTGAAGTACTTGACAGTTTTGACTTTGAGCTCCAGCGTGGCGTCCTCGTCGCACACGAACACGGTGTTGGGGTGCTGCTGGAAGGCCGACACCGTCCACATGTGGTTGACACCATCCTCGATGGCTTTGTACAGAGCAAAGGCTTTGTGGGCTCCCGTGATCAGGATCATCACCTGCACCCCCAGACAGAGAGGGGCAGTCAGGGAGAGCCCAGCCACACCCTGCCCAGCTGAGAATGGGGACACCCCTGTCACCCTCCCCACAGCCACTCCTCTGTGCTGCTGCAGCTCTCAATGAAAGCACAGCCTGGTGGGTCACTGCAGGGATCCTTTGGGCACCTGGACACTGAGATTTCACAAGTGTAGATCAAGAACAGACTCCAGTAAAAGTGGTCCCACACAGTTTTCGTGACCTGCTGGTGTGACATCAAGTCTCCAGTTACTCTCCAGGTGAGATTCCTGACCAAAGACACCCTCTCAAACCTTCCTGGCTTCCTGGGGTGAACAGCTGCTGCAGGGTTACACAAACACAAGTGCCAGCAGAGAAGAAGCAAGGGCCTCTCCATGGTGTTGCAGGGTGCCAGAGGACAGGAGGATCAGGCATTCTGTGGCAGGAATACCCTACACCAGAGGACACGTGGCTGCTCCATAACAGGATAACCTTTGGCTGCACCAGAGGAACTGCAGGAAGCCACTTCTTATTTCCTCACCTCTCTGGCATCCATGACAGTGCCCACTCCAACTGTCAAAGCCATGGTGGGCACTTTGGAGAGATCACCATCAAAGAACCTGGCATTGGCCAGGATGGTGTCCATGGCCAAGGTCTTCACTCGTGTCCTGGACACCAGACTGGATCCCGGCTCGTTGAAGGCGATGTGACCGTCGGGGCCGATGCCTGGGCAGGGACAGTGACAGCACAGGGTCAGCTCTGGCAGCAGAGCCAGCAGCTCTCCCAGGAGCAGCACAGGCAGTGCTCCCAGGAACACAGAGCTGAGAAAAACCCCGGCAGTTCCTCTGCTCCAGCTCAGATTTGTGTCTGCTAGGAACAAGAGCAAAACCCCCTCAGGAGCCACCAGGCAATTCCCTGATTGCATGGGGACAATGACAGACAAAGGAGGTGGCAGAACCTTATGGCAAACTGATGGGAAGAGCTGGTGTGGGAAAAGCTACTCCCAGCAGTTTCCTGTTGCCACTGACAATTGATAAATACCTCACATTTGTACAGTTCTAGCCCTTCCCATTTCTCCTGCTAACACTTCCTGAACAGTTCACTGACTGCACTGAAGACCCAAAGCTGGCAGTGGTAGGTGGGGACACGAGGCTGCCAGGACACTGCAGTGCCCAGGCCCATGGGCTGTGGGGTGGATTTCACTGCAAATGCACAGAAAGTGAACAATCCTGCAATAAATGAGAGCTGGGGAGGGCAGGCACAGCTTTGGGACAGGGTTTAGAGGCTGCTGCTCTTGGGTTCTCACCTCCAACAAAGAGCTCAATGCCTCCAGCTGCTTTGATTTTCTTCTCAAATGCATCACACTCTGCCTGGAGATCAGGGGCATTTCCATCCAAGATGTGGACATTTTCTGGTGAGATGTCAATGTGCTTGAAGAAGTTATTCCACATGAAGGAATGGTAACTTTCTGGGTGATCCCTTGGGAGGCCTGGTAACAGAACACACAGGACTGAGGGCAGATGGAACAGTACATCACCCATAACAAAGCACTTCCACAGCCCTGCAGTGGCTTGGTGACAGAGCTCTGCTCTCTCTGTCTTTTGTCACACCCTCAGCTTTCAGAGTTGTTTCTATTTCCCTAAATACCAGAATTAAAATCAGCTCCTGTAAGACACACGCCCATATTAATGTACAACAGATGTTCAAAAAGCAGGTGTGTGCTGTGCCTCATCTGTCAGTACCCTTTCAGCCCTTTTCCCATTTCATTTTAGTAAGAATTATTTTAAAACTGTGCAGAAACCTGGGAAATAATAATTATTATATAATTATTGCATATTCACCCCCCTTGAATGCTGTAAACTCACACTGCACTGCTTATTCCCTAATGCTGCTCGGTTGGGATTATTCACAGAAAAAACCCCTCCTGACCAGGATAAAATTATCATTAGCAAATATTTAGCTTGTATGTTCTTCACCTTTGGATCTATTTCTTCTGAGGAGACTGTTTCACCATGACTTCAGCAACGGCAGTCCTTTGCTATCTCAGCAGGAGATACCTGAGGGCACTCAGGGGACACACTGGTCTTTGGAAGGGACCTTTATAACCCCTGAGCATGGGTGGAAGGTAAAGCTGCATGCTGAGCCTGCAGTGATAAGCTGTTCTTGCCTGCTCAGTCCCCGAGTGCAGCCAACACACAGCAGTGTCTGTAACAGTGTGTGTGCAATACTGGGCAACACCACCATCCAGTTTTGTCCATACGTTTCCAAACCTATCGAAAAATTTCAATTTCTTCCAGAGGTTTTCAAATTGTCCCCCTTTGCTAATTCCCCGAAGTGTCTAAGGAAAGACTGGACGTGGCACTCAGAGCCATGGTTCAGCTGACACCGTGGTGTGGGGTCACAGGCTGGACCCGACAGCTCAGAGCTCTTTTCCATCCTAACTGGTGCTGTAACTATGAAATGCTGATGCTGTAACTCTGAAATCTTGGTGCTGTAACTCTGTGAATGTTGATGCTGTAATTCTGTGAAACGTTGATGCTGTAATTCTGTGAAACGTTGATGCTGTAATTCTGTGAAATGTTGATGCTGTAACTCTGTGGATGTTGTCCCTCTTACCTGCACAGGTGGATTTCGAGCCCCGCCAGGCTCTGCCGGGGTAAGAGCCCAGCAGCTCCCGGGCAGGGACAAAGGCGACAGGACAGGAGGCTGCGGCACTCACCCACGTACTCGTCCATGTTGAAGGTCTTCACGTACTTGAAGGAGAGGTCCCCGTTGCGGTAGTACTCCACCAGCTTGCTGTAGCAGCCCAGGGGGGTGCTGCCTGCGGGGAGCGGCCGCCTCAGCCGGGGCAGGGCCCGCGCTCGGCCCCGGCCCGGCCGCCCCCCGGCACCCACCTGTGGGCAGCCCCAGCGTGAAGAAGCGCCCGGGGCCGGGCCCGAACTGCACGATGCGGTTGCGGATGTACTTGGCCGCCCACTCGCTGGCCTGCGAGTAATTCTCCAGGATGATGAGCTTCATGGTGGGGCCGCCCGGGACCGCCGCTGCCTTCGCTGGGGATCGCCGCCGCCTCCCGGATCACCGCCGCCCGTGCGGATCAGCCCTGCCCGCAACCTCCGCTTCCTCCCGGATCACCGCCGGCCGTGCGGATCAGCCCTGCCCGCAACCTCCGCTTCCTCCCGGCTCGCCCTGCCCGGGATCACTTCCGCGGAGGGCGGGGAGCGCCGGGCCCGGCCCCGCGGGAGGAGCCGGGCAGGGCCGGAGCGGAGCGGCCGAACGGGGCGCGCCGGGAGCGCGGCCGCAGCTCGGTGAGCGTCACCGCCCTGCAAAGGCGCCTGCCGTCAGGCAAAGCTGTGGGAGGCAATGCTTCCTCCAGATACGGCCCTAAATATCTCGGTGTGGTTCTGCTGGAGTGTCACCATCACAGCAGGGATGCACCCGGCTCTGTCCTTCATTCAGCTTTTCAGCCCTAGAGCGAAGCTCCCAGACTTGTCCCACCAAAACGAGCTGTTCTCACACTTGAACTGTTCTGTAGGGACTCACTTTGGGGCAGGTTGGGGTCCTTCTGGGGCATGGAGAGATCGTGATCTGGTGTCCTTGCCCCTGGCACAGAGGTATCCCTAAAACACCTTCCTGCTGTTGCTCCAGAGTTCAAGCTCTCATGAAAATGCACCTGACCTCTCCCTGCACAGGCTTGGTTCATTGTTGGGATACAAAGCTCTTACTTCAAAGTTAGACCAATATTCAATTTCATCAGAAGGAAGAATGAGCTACAAATTGCTTTGCTGGGATCCAGCCCATGCAGTTACTTTTCATTTTAATAATTTAAATGACCTGGCTCGAACCAGCGCTCCCGGTATTGTCTCATGCTGGAGAGCCCTTGGGTTGCCCGTGGTGATGATGGGTGTGGCGGGCTGTGGGCACACACGGGAAGAGTTTTAGGCCACAGAGACGAAATAAATTCCATGGACAGGTGTTTCCATAGCAGTGCCAGCCCTCGGGCAGGTCTCTCGGTGCCCGGTGTTGGGTAAGAGCTGGCAGCAGCGGCATTCGCGGCTCTCCTGCAGGGCAGGGCAGCCTGGGCTCTGGCTCGGTGGGACACAGCTCTTCACTTGTGCCATCGGGGCCATTTCGGTGCGGCAGAGCCATGGGTTCCCCGGGCACTGGCAGGAATCACGGCAGCGGAGGGTTCGGAGGCACAGGACCGAGGTGCCGGGCTAACCGAGAGCTGTGAGGGGACGGGGACCCGGCTGAGCTCTGGACCCTTCCCATGCTGGAGATGCTTCAGTCCTTATCCAGGATGCTGCGGGCACCAAGGACACCTGCTGAGCGCACAGCTGCCCCGCACACACACCTGGGAGCTCCCAAATCACCCCTGCTGGGGCACAACTGCGGCTTCTGGCGTGCAAAGCCACAACTGCTGCAGGGCCGGGCAGGGAGAGAGCCCCGGCAGCGCCGCTCCCCACAGAGCCCTCAGCGGCTCGCTCGGTTACCCTGGAAACGCGGCCAGCGCTCGGAAATTTCGGAAAAGCAAATTCTGGAGGCACAGCCCGCATTGGAATTGATGGCAGGGGCACCTCGGACTTGCCTCACCACGGCGGTGAGCTCTAGGGCACAGCCGGGGTGACCTGCGGGCTGTGGGCTTTGTCTGCCCTCAGAGCGCCCTTGGACAGCATCACCTCATCCCCTGCTCCACCTCACCTGTCCCGGCTCTCCCGGGGCGAGTGGAGAGCTGCTGCTGCCTTTGGGCCGGCCTTGCAGCCCCCCAGCTGCTCACACAGCGCCCTTGTGGGGATGGGGTCGGTGAAATCCGAGTGTTGGAGGGCTCTGACTGCTCAGGTGTGGCTTTCAGCTCCCCTGTCAGTGGCTTGGGCAGCTGCAGTGCACAAAGATGCAGGAGGAGCCGACAGCTCCCGGTAAAAGCCAAACATGTTTTGGTGAAAGCAAAAGCTGCAGCGGAGCCAGGCGGGTGCCCCCGCGCTGCCCACACGCAGCACATCCTGTGGATCCACAGCTCCATCCAGCCCGAGCTGCTCCGGGGCTGGGCTCTGCGTGTGACTCGCAGGCTGGGTATTTTTAGGTATGATAATTTCTGCCCGTTATTGTTCCTGCATTTACAGCGAGCTGTTCCCATGCTGAAGAACTTCCTGGTGTCTGAACAGGCTGATTTTCCTTCCTTGCGAAAGCAGCAGATGGAAGGAAACAAACACTTCTCTTCAGGAGAAGCTGATGTTTAATGGGGGGAGCTCTTAGAAACCCAGCATTTTCTTTTGCCCCATCTTGAAGGGATCAGAGTCAGCAGTGCTCAGAGACCAGGGCTTTTGCTATTGGGAACTGCTTGGGAGCCCTGGGATTCTTTTCCTGAAGCAGCAACAATTAAAAAATTATCTCCATGAAGAATCCTCTCTCCAAAACCTGTAATTAAAGAGTCTTTTTAATATCCACCATCAGTCACCTCTTCCTGCTCCAGCATGTTCCATTTACCTTCTGACCCCAATTTATAAGAAAAGGAGAAATAATAGATCTGGAGGGGAGCTGCTCTTTCCTGCAAGCCCTACTCACATCTTAGCTCTCCCAACAGCACCCAAATCCTAATTAGGATATTTTTGGGGTCACAACAAGCCTATGGGTAGGGCAATGCATGAACAGGCAGCTCTGGAGAGCATCCATGCCAGTCCCTTTCCATTTTGCAGGTGATGTTGCCATGACAAAGCTGTCAGGACCTCACTCCTCACCAGGTTCAAAACTGCCAGCCTAAGCAGCAAGGGATTTAATGTGGATAGCAAGGTTAAATTAACCATTGGTTAATTGTGATTTCTCCAGCAGGATGAAGAAACAACAGAGCAACAAAGGGCATTGATGAAATCAGTGAGTGGGGCCCCTGAAGTCAGGCTGGGCTGAGCTGGCTGTGCTCTGTGGAGGCAATTTGGAGCTGAGCTCTGCTTGCCCCGTGCACCATCCTGCACAACTCACTGCATCCTCCATATCTGCTCCTCAGTTCTGCTGCTGGGTTTCAGAGGAAGAGAACTCCCATTGGGAAATTCTTCCAATTCAATGGCACTGTTGTTTTCATGCCTCCTCCTCACAATACTCGTGCCTTCTGGGGCCATAGTTTTCCACACCAGTGAACGAGACGCTGCTCCCGCCCGGCTGTGGGACGTGTGGCTGTGCTCGCTGGGGCTCTCCTCGTTCCAGCAGACCCCGTGTGACCGAGTGGCTTTTGTTGTTGTGACAAACACTGAAATTGCAGCTGCCTGCATGTCCAGAACCCCGTGGGGAGCCCACACCTGCAGAACCTGCTGCTTCCAAGGCAGTGGGGCAGCTGCCCTGGGCAGGGGCTGTCACAGAGCCACAGAATGGTTTGGGTGGGAAGGGACCTTAAGATTGTCAAGTTTCACCCCTGCCATGAGCATTCCACCATCCCAGGTAGCTCCAAGCTTGATCCAACCCGGCCTTAGACCACAATTTGGCTTTTTTTGGGCAAAAAAGATCAATGATTCAAATACAAGATGATCCCAAGCACAAAAAGTCTTTGTGGCCAAGTGATATTTTGGGGAGGAGTATCTGTTAGACAGCATTTATTAATCCTTAACAAATCTCTCCAGCTTAATTATATGATTCTAATTCAGGATGTTATTCCACAGTGGGAAATGACATCTATGGATATTCAAACCCTGTGATTCCAATTCTTGCACGTTGAGTGTCTCTGCCTCCAGGGACACAGGAGTACTTTTGAATTGATGACAAAGTGTTTCTGTCGTGTGAACATTTTGATTTTTTTTAATGGGGTAATTTAGCACTAAAAGGTTAGAAGGAAGATCTAGCTTTAATGTCCTGCTCAGTTCTTACTAGTTTAGCTTACACGCCCTGCTTTATTATTTAGCTTTTAGTGTTCAATATTTATTACAAAGTGCAGATTAAAAGCGTTCTCTTTATTGCTTAGTTGTACACAATAATTAAAGGAATGCATGTACAGCTCCAAGATTTCAGAGGACTCACTCCACTACTTGTCATACTTTCAATTGCTTTCAAATACTTTCACAGCACATCCCGTACGGAAGTCACTAAAATCAATGACTTCAAGCTTCAAGTGTCTCTTGGGAGAAAAGACATTTTGTACTGGGGAAAAACACCAAAAACACAGAGGCATGAAGTGATTTGCCTCAAACCACTTGGGAAATGAAAGCAGAACCAGTCATGTGCTGTAACCACAGCATCATCTTTGTACTGAGCTTCCCCACCTTAGAAAATAAAAATAAACACAGGGAGAGAAGCTGGAAGAAATTGCCCTTACCCCTCGGGACTCAGTCGTGCTCAGACTAGATGGACTAATTAGCCTGTGATTTGCCTCCACTGGCCCCAAAATGGCTTTACACAAATGGTTTCACCATTTCTCCAGGATACGTTCCAGCATCTTCTCTGAGGACATGTACAGGTTCCATCTTATTTTAATCTCTGTGTTGTCCAAGTCAATCACTGTGCAGCTAATTACCACGGCTGCTACAGCCTTACTTAGGGGTGTAATCCCACCTGAGCAGTGAGTAAATCCATGCGTGTCATCAGGACAGCTCCTCACTGCAGGGAAATTCTCACTGCAAATTGGGAGTCTTGAGGAAAGGTGAAACCAGAGTCTGTCAGTGCCTGCAGCTCTTGTTCCAGCTCCTTCAAAGGCATCTGTGTTGCAAGAACCCTGCCTCGTCCTTGTGTCTCCAGCGTTTCTCAGGAGTCACTCTTTGAGGTTATTCATTGCTGAAATCCTTCACGGTTCCTGCCTCTCCTTCAGCATGAGAACTGGGATGTTCATTCATCTCACTAAGACATCGATGAACTCCCTACCCCTCAAAGGCAAAATACAGGGAGAAAAGCATCCAGGCTGATTATGGTAGGGAATAATGAGCACTGAGGCCTGTATTTATGACTGAGTGTGCAGTTCAAAACCATGTCCTCGGGCTTCAATGCTTGCAACTCTCTGAATTTGCAGTTTGGAATCCCAGCGGGGCTGATTCAGCCTTCCTCATCCTAAAGCTGATATATTTAAATCTCATCCACCTTAGGGATTGATGTGGGTAATTTTCTGCAAGCCTGACTAGAGCTGAACCGCGCATGTAGAAAACAAATGTTACACAAGCTGAGAAGTGTTTTGGCCAATGTAACACTGAAGAACTCAGAATAAACCAACTTGTCTCACTGCGTGGTTTCCTACACGTGCTCCTTTTGGAAGGAAGGAGCTCAACACCATCTGCTCCCTGTGAATATGAAAGAGCTGATGGCCAACACCTCGTGTTTGGTGCAGCTGCCCTGTCCCCGGCCCGCGTGGGGGGACAGGGATGGCTGGGGTGTGACCAGGCTTGGGCAGTGTGGCTCACACAGGGCTGGTTCCTCAGGGCTGGCTCTGGTGTGTCCCTGCTGAGGCAGCACGGCTCTACATCAATTTCCTGACTCCCTAGGTTTCACTAACACATCCCATGGCAGCTTCCACTCTGAAAATTATACTTGAGCTCCACAATGTACATTATATGTAGTGCACGGAGTTTGTGGGGTCACTCCTGCAGCTGTGGCGGTGTCGGGGACACGCTGCTGGCTCTCGGCATTCCTGCAGGCAGCAGCACACCGAGTCCCCACACACAGCAGGGCTGGCTCGGGGCTGGCTCGGGTCACCCTCCAGCCCCAGTGGAGCCGCCCTGGTTGGGAACCAGCCCGGCAGAGAAGGACTGGGGGTGCTGGTTGGCAGCAGCTGAACGGGAACCAGTGTGTGCCAAGGAGGGCAAGAGGCCAATGGCACCTGGGCTGTCTCAGCAATACTGTGGCAGCAGGAGCAGGGCAGGGACTGTCCCCTGTGCTGAGGTGACACTCCGAGAGCTGTGTCCAGTTCTGGGTTACTCATGGTGAGAGAGACATTGAAGGGCTGGAGCATGCCCAGGGAAGGGAACAGAGCTGGGAAAGGGGCTGGAGAATTCCTGAGGGAGCTGGAAAGGGGCTCAGCCTGGAGAAAAGGAGGCTCGGGGAGGACCTTGTGGCTCTGCACAGCTCCTGACAGGAGGGGACAGGGACAGGAGCAGAGGGAACGGCCTCAGGCTGGGCTGGGGCAGGCTCAGGGTGGGCACAGCAGGAATTTCCCCATGGAAAGGGGGCTCAGGGCAGGCTCAGGGTGGGCACAGCAGGAATTTCCCCATGGAAAGGGTGCTCAGGGTGGGCACAGCAGGAATTTCCCCATGGAAAGGGTGCTCAGGGTGGGCACAGCAGGAATTTCCCCATGGAAAGGATGCTCAGGCACTGGAACTGCCCAGGGAGTTGCCCTCCATTCCTGGAGGTGTCCAAGGAAGGGCTGGAGGTGGCACTCGGTGCTCTGGGCTGGGGACAAGGTGGGCATCGGGCACAGCCCGGTCTCGCTGGTGTTGCTGCTCTCTCCCAGCCTCGGTGTTTCTGTGATTCCGCGGCCGTTCCAGGAACGCCGCTCGCGGCCCGGGGCGGCTCCGGCGGCGGGCGGGGCGGGAGGCGGCGCAGCCGAGCGTGACGGTGAGGGCGGGAGCGAGCGGAGCCCGCAGCGAGCAGCGACCGGGCCGCCGCCGCCTCCGCCTGCGCAGCGCCCGCACCGACCCCGCAGCGCCATGGCGGCCGCGGCCGCCGAGCCCAGCACCGGCCGCTACCAGCAGGTGAGGGGCGGCTCCCGGGGCGGCGGGGCCGGGAGCGGGGCCTGTGCTGGCGGCAGCGCCCGGGGCGGAGGCCGCGGGTCCCCGGGGGGTCAGGCCGGGCTCGGCCGCGGAGCCGCTCCCCGCCGGCGGGGGGCTGGGTGTGCCCGCGGCCGGTGTTTGCCCAGTCCCGGGGCCGGTGTTTGCTCTGTCCTGGGGCCGGGTGTTTGCCCAGTGCCGGGGCCGGGTGTGTCCGGGGCCGCTGTTTGCCCAGTCCCGGGGCGACCTTGGCGCAGGGCGCTGACCCCGCCGCTCATTTTCCCCCACGGCCAGCGACCCCCCCGCCAGGGAACGGTCTCGTTCCGCAGCGTGCCGAGGTCACCGTTAGTTTGCTTCCATCTTTTACGTGTGGACTCTCTCTAGGCCAGGGGCTGGCCTTAAAGAGCTCCCTGGGGAATTCGGGTCGTTCTTCTCTTCCTGCCTCCCGTTTGTCTGCAGTAGCGGCCCGCGGAAAGGGCCGGGTGTCGGCCGGGCCCCCCGGTGTGACCCAGTTCTGGCAGGCGCCTTTCCGACATCAGACATGGAGAATTCTTTACTTAGAGCAATGGAGAAATCCCTCAAAACGGCAGACAGCTCGCTCCTGCTGAACCCAGGCTCTCCCAAGAAATCGCTGTGTTGTGACTTTTCCTGGGTAGCATTCCCGGCGTGGGTAGGCTCCTGCTCGGCAGAGTTCGAGATACACCCTCCCATGGATGGAGTACTTGTCTCGTCTGACAGCTGCAGGTCTCCGTGTTTTTACATACTGGAAATGGAGAAGTTAAGCAAAACTTGGGCTTTTTTTTTTTTTTTTTTTTTTTCCAGTGCTAAACAGATGTGCTCACTTACAATGAGAAATCTCTTTGTGTTGTTCTGGTACCTGCTAGGGACAGATAACCAGGTCTCCGCACTAATCGCCTTTCCTGGCAGAGTCCTGCTGGTGGTGTTGACCCCAACAAGTGTCTTCACAAATGCCTTTTCCCCAGGGATGTGCAGCATGTGCTATCACCCTGAGCAGTGGGAATGGGTGTCACAATCACTGAAGAACCCCCCTGCCCGCTGTGGTGTTACCTGGCTGATGCACACACTCTGGTTTCCCCGGGAGGGGTGTGTAAAGCTGTGGTTTGCCCACTCAGTGCTGTGTCTGCTCACACCTCGGGCAGAGCCAGGGCAGACTCATCTCGGAGCCCTGCGGAGATTAGGGAGCCAGGCTGTGCCAGAGGAGGATTTGCACTGCTAAAGACAAGCACATAATGGAGGCCTGTGCAGCCACTGGTTTAACTGGAGTGAGAGGCAGATTCTCACATCTAAATGTATTTACTTTTGTGCAGCTGTTTAGAAATTGCTTCTCTTTCCTTGCCCTCTGCCAGAACCCAGGTGTTCCCGTTGTGAAGTGTGTTATCACTGAACTGGCTGCTAATGCTTGTGTTGCTTCAAACCCTGCAAGCTGTGGAGATGCACTTGGGATGTAGATAGAGAGGATGAGAGAGTGGGAGAGTCTCTGTAGCATTGAATGTGTCAATTTCCCCCCCATATTTTGAAACTTATTGTGTGTGGGAATGTAAAATAATGAATGTACCATGTGCCAAGGAAGAGAGGCTGCTAGTGCAGTGATAATTGCAAGGGCTACAGTGAATACAGGACCCAGTCAGTGGAGGTAGCCTGGAGAAATTCATAATAAGCTCGTTTAGTCCTTTAAATTATTGGATTATGAGTCAGTGGAGGAATTTTTAAGGCTGGATGTTTTTGGCTGATGGGGTAATGCATTAATGGAGTTGGTTGTGCAGGTAGGTGGTTCCTGTACTGGTAAATGTGATTGACTGTCCAAGTGTGCCAGGGACGTGTAACCCTCACTCTGGGGTGGGTTCCTGATGTATCCGTGTGTATGTGGGAGCAGCACTGAGGTGTGGGCACTGTACAATATTTGTAGGATTTCTGAAGTGTCTGTATTTTCAGGAAAAAAAGGTGAGGGGTAGTGACCATGATCTGAGCACAGCAGAACTCGATACCCCAGTTTGAGACCTGTGTGTTCCCTCTCCTCTCCCAGCCCTTCTCAGCCTTGCAGGTGGGATGTGGGAAGGTGGGAACGTGGGCTGTGCTCCATCAGCAGCCTCTTTCCTCCCTGCAGCCTCCCAGCCCGTGTCTGTTCCCCATCCTGGGCACTGTGCAAGGGGCGTGCGCTGATTTATTTTCCAAAGCCAACTTCCTAGCCCATGGCTTTGTTCTGGCAGGAGACAATCTGATAAATCTGATAAAAAGTAGCCTGCAGTGGTGCCTCTGGGCAGTGTGAGCTCAGCACTGAGGAGGTGCAGCTCCCTGTAAGATAAAACTGAAGCTCTGGAGAAGGGATTTCAGCCTCCCCAGCCCTTCATGGGCAGCAGGGCTGGGACAGGCTCAGACTGCTGGGTTTGGATCCTGCTCTGCAGGCCAGGTGCTGGGGCTGTGCTTGTGGAGGTGGGAATGGAGAGTTTGGGAAGGAGAGAGAGCTGCAGCCCGCCCTGGTGCAGTTATTCCGGGCACTGCTGTGTCCCCAAAAAGGGACACTGAGAGGCTGTTGTCATTTCAGTCTGCCTTTGGGAAAGTTATACAGGGATGTTGTTGGGATTAGTGGGCTTAAAGCCTTCCCAGCATAACCCTGGATTGAGAGTTCAGTTGGCAGAACTGTGTTTCATCCTTGGAATAGAAATTACCTTCCATTCTGGAAAAAATAGCCCAGCTTTAACAGGTTTATTTACACTCTGTGTTTTCCAGGCATGCTTTGCACTTGGAGCATTCGAAAATACATGTGAGGTGTATGAGTAATGTAAACCCACCTAGGAAATGGTGGGAGTGTTAAATAATGAAGATGTATTCCTTTTTAAGTGCTGTGTCTTCCTGTTCCACTTGTTGAAGGTTTACATGGATCATGAATCATTCCACGAAGGGAGGTGTCAATGGGAAAAATAAGGAAGAAAGATTTTTCCATTTGTTTGTTTTTTGTTCTGTGAAAACTGTAGAAGGAATAAGTTGCTGGAAATAGAATGGGAATAGAGTTTAAATCCATGAAGGACTACAATGCTTCTTTAATATCTGGGGAGGCTGGAGTGGAACAGAGAGGCAGATATCAGTTGCTGCCTTGTGTGTACCTTGAGCTTGTGTTCAATTTTGCAGCTGAAATGGGCACACAGCTTGAAACTAAAAAATGAGAACATCCCAAATCTTTTCATGTCAGCAGTTAGAATCAGAAATGTCGGTGACTGTCTCCTCAGTGAGGCCCTTGCAGCGTGCAAGATGTGCTGGCTAAAGATAAGAATGCTAAGAAAAGTTGCAGGGTAGGTTGTTTGCATATTTATTTATATATTTTATTTTATTTGTAAGCAGAATGGAGATGCCACTGACATAAACCCAGTAAAATTAGAAAAATTGCAGAGTAAAATTGTGCAGCCTCTGCTCCGAGGTTGTGTGAAGCTGCCCCGTGTCCAGCCTTGGCTGTGCTGAGGTGACTAAAATCAGATTATTTTCCTCTGAAACATCCACCTCTGTAGGCGGCAGTACCTGTCAGGTAACTTTGCAAAGGTTTAGTGATTCTGTGTGCAAAAGTTTTTATAGAACTTAAATACATTCTGTCCCTAAAAATCAAAGGATGTGGGAAAGGCAGGGAAACAGCAGCAGTCCAGTGTCATCTCACAGCTTGTGTAGCAGGAGAAAATAGCTTTGCATGCAAACTTTTAAATACAATATTATCTCAGGCATCAGGATGGTGTGGAGCTCTGAGTTGGGCTTTTTTAGTAACTTCTCTTTCATGACTAAAATCCAGTGGGGCTCAGTGACCCCACTGGGAAGCAGCTGTAGGAACAGTCTCTGAGGGCTTTGGGTTGTTCAGTGCTCCCAGCAGATGAGCAACCTTTTTCTGTGGGTATGGCATCATGATTTACAGGTAACCATACAGAATGCAAGGATCACAAGTTCTGTATGTGTGAATTCTGGTCCTTTGTCATGGGGATGAGTGGGTATTCAGTATTAAGGGCAATCCAATCATTCTGTTCCTGCCTCTTGTGAAATATCCAAATTTGATCTGTGGTGGCACAATGGGATTTTTTTCTGTGGAAGATACTTAACCTTCTTCATATGACCATTTAAAAAATGTGATATTTTAAAATGTTTAGAAGTCTTACTGAAATACCCTAATGTCCAGAAAAATATTAATCTGATTCTAAATATTATGAGAAGGCTTTATACTTTAAATGTGGGAAATTTAATTACAGCTATCCAAGATTAAAACCTAATTTTTCCATATTAAGACCTGGATCTCTCTAGTCTGAGGCCAGTGTGTGGCACAGGTTTGTGCTGGCCCAAGTGCTTGTTTCCAGTCTGTCCAGACCAGTCTAGCTCCCTGTTTGAACAGAAATGAGGGAATTAGACCAGCTTGTTTCCCAGCATTGAGGAGCATTCTGTGGTGCCAGGCCCTTGGCTGCACTGAGTCAGAGACCAGCACCACAGGTTGTATTTTATGGACATGAAGTAGGTTTTGATTTGTGTTTTTGCTTTTTGGTGGCTCACAGGGTCGTTGCCATCACCCCCTGAGCTGTTTGCTGCTGCTGCCTCCTGCTCTGTGTGTGCCCTCTGTGCCAGGGAGCTCCAGGTGCCTTTGGGGAGTGGGGCACAGTTCTCAGGCCTTGTTAAAGGGGAGGGGTCTCACAATCTCAAAGTCACTCAGTTTGGAAAAACCCAGTCCCAGCTGTGCTCTGTCCCCATCCCAGAGCACTGAGTGCCACCTCCAGGTGCCACCTGCAGGGATGGGCACTCCACACCCCCCTGGGCAGCCCTGCCAAGGCCCGAGTGCCCTTTCCATGGGGAAATTCTGGGCTTGGCACAGGCAGGGAGCGCACTCCCGGGGCTGGGCTCTGCTCAGGGCTGGGGCAGGAGCATCAGCATCTCCCCAGGAAGGGTTGGCTGGGCACAGTGCCACATGTGTCACCTGAGAGGTGCTCAGCACACCTGGGCCACTGCAGGGGCTGGGCCAGACACTCAGGGCTGTCCCTGCTCTGGGGAAATGGGCTGGGAGAGCCTACAGAGAAAACAGTTATTTGCTCATCAGGGAGAGGGCTGGAGGGAGTGGGTTGGCTTGTCTGGTAGCTTATCATTATTCCTGCTGATTAATAAGCTGATGTTAAGTAGCAGAAATTTGCAGCAGCATCAAGCAAAAGGCAGGATTTTAAATCAGGGTGTGTTTAATTAAGTAAAGCAAAAGTCAGTAAAAATAACTCTCCTTTTCAGAGTTGGCAGAGGCTTTAATTTACTTCCAAAAGGCTGAAGATATGTAATGGTATCTGATCTATTGCTAAGGCCAAGCTTGTAGTAATGCTGGTTTAGTGTAGTGATGCTCATTTGGTGTGAAGAATATTTACATGCAGCCTCAGAACTTGGCAAAGGGGAGTTAAAAAATAAAGATTCAAAACTATGTGAGCAGCCCATATGCTGAGTTTAGGAAATTTGGAAGAATTAACCAATGTATTTATTGGAAATGCTTTCTTCAAAGTTTACATGGAAATATTTCCAAACAGCTTGGAAGATTTCAACTTTATGTTGCTGTGCTGTGTGTTTACATGGGACAGATCTCAGTTAGGGCAAGTGGCAACCAGAGGTGATGTCCTGCTCAGTGCCAGGCTTCTGATGATGAGGTTTTTTGGAAAATAATTATCCCTGGGTGTTCTGTCAGTTAACTTTCTGTTGGTTTAGCAGTCTGGTGAAAAAATCCCAGCCAAGCTGTTGTTTCAATAACTACATGCATGGCTGTAAAGAGGATCTTATTTCTTTATGCCACGAACACCAGAACCTTGCCTGAAAAGCCAGAATCCATCAGTGAATCTAGGAAAGAATGATGCCACAGCCTCAGCAGAGCAGACTGAAGTCAGACACTGGTTTTCAGCAGGCTCTCTGGGGCCTGGGGGAATTCTCTGGGTCCATACCTGGAGCTGTGCAGGGCAGGTGGGAGCCGGGGCCAGGCCTGGCCTGATGAGTCATTCTTCCTGTCACATGAACCCTCCCTGCTCTGCTAATAGGCACTTAGTTGAATTGTAGATGCCTGGAATCATTAAAAAGGCTGGAAGGCATTTGTGTACCTTGTCCATTAGAAGAAAAATATGTTTTCTATAACTGTAACCTCCTACAGCCTCGAGCCCAACTTCAGAAAGTAGCTGCATTTTTGGTGTCATTATCCATTATCTGAATTGGGGTGTTTGAAGGCAGCAGTGAATTCAGCTGCTTTCTCCCACGTGACATTGGTGGAAGAACATTTATTTCTTTTTACTATTGAAAGAAGAGCCAGTGGTAGGAGTTAATATTCCACTCAATATCTGTGTCCTCTTTTGTTTCATTTCTTCCAGTGTTGCCACATGTGCTGCTTTCCTCCCCCCTCCCTGGTGACTGTGCTCTCAGGCTGTACCTGCCTCCTTTCTTACAGGCATGAGGGGTTGAATTTCTGCCACCCCCTCACCTGGAGAGCAGGTAACAAAGGGCAGGTGGAATCCAGAGAGTCCCAGCTGTGACAGAACCTTTCCTCCTGTCAAGAGACCAGGTTCTGCACAGGCAGAAGGAGAAAAGAAGTGCTGAATTTTCATATTTTCATGGATAGGCTGGCAATAAGCATGGTGGAGCATTTTCTGAGAATTCATAAACTACAGAGCTGGGGGAATCATGGAATCACAGAATGCTTAGGTTGGGATGACCTTAAAGATCATATTTTTAGTATTTTTGTACCCCTGCCCTGCCCAGGGATCCGGGGGCAGCTCTCTGGGCAGAGATTGAATCAAACATTCTGGCTCTGTGTTTTCCTGTCCCTTCCATTGCCCCTCGTGCTCTGTGCAGGGTGGTTTGGGATTTCTGGAGTAATGCTGTGTTTTTCTAAAAACTGAAAACATATTCTAACAGGCAATTGCTTCTCAAGTTAGTTTGCATTTACTTGTAACGCTGAGCTCTGTGGGGTTTATAAAATTTTTGTTTCTTGGAAAGGCTTTGGGAAGACAAAGGTGCCTCACTGTGCTGGGAGCTGCTGCAGCTCCTCCCGTCCCTGCTCAGCGCCCTGGGGCTCAGTGAAGCTCAGGTGAGGCAGGTCCTGTCACCTCACACCCTGGGGTTGTGTCTGTGCCTCACATCTGGCCAGGGAGCAGCTCTGGGCTGTGTCCTGCTGACAGCTGGGCTGGGAGCTGCTCCCTGGAACAAGGATTAAATTTTCATCCGGATCACCGATTCCTGCTTCTTCAAGGAAATGGTTCAGCATTGTCATGTGAGCACTGCTTATCCACAAAGCTTGGGGCTGACCCAAGCACCCTTTTCTTCTTCCCCACCTCTTCTGTTTAGAAGATGTTCCTGGGGAGCAGAATGAGCTTCAGCTGACGTGGAACTGGAGTGCAGGACTGTGGTGCTCTGCTGTTCTGCTGCACCTGGACTGGCAGACAGTGCTCCTCATTTTGTTCTGGTGCTTTCCAGTGTACTTTCCTCCCTTTTCCCCCTCTCAGCTTACCCCTTGGACCTGCCAGCAGAACCACTCATTGTCATCTGCTAAGCACAGTCAAGGCTTTCAGGAGGGTGTGGATGTTGTGTGATCTGGAGCAGAATATAGGTTATAGACTTCCACTGGCACAGAGCAGCTGTGGCTGCCCCTGATCCCTGGCAGTGCCCAAGGCCAGGTTGGACACTGGGGCTGGGAGCAGCCTGGGATCATGGAAGGTGTTCCTGCCATGGCAGGAGGTGGAATGAGATGGGCTTTAAGGGATGGCCCAACCCAAACTATTCTGTGATCTGTGATGTTAAGCAGCAGAAGGAATAAAATTCCAAAGCACAGAACACTTGGATATCCAAGATCTGCATTTAGAAGTTGAGCTGGTTTATTTTCCCCTGATACAAATAAGATAAGAACATCCCCCTACGCCCCCACCCCTGTGTTCAATGCTCAAGGAGGATGGCAGCGTGTCTCTCCAAAGAAGAGAAAGCAAAATATCCCAGATGGCTTCAGGAGTGTGGGGTTGCAGGAGGCAGAGCTGGAGGAGACATTGCTTAGTGGTGATTTCAAACGAGGGCAGTGCCTCCTGCTCAGCCCAGTGCTTCAGTCTGGGCGTGCTTGTTTGAGGTGAGTTGTTCTGCAGCAAACCTCAGTGCTTTTGCTGCTGAGGTGATGAGAAATGGAAGGAAGGGAAACATGAGATGGCAGCTGTAACCTCCTTTCTGGCCTGGTGCTGCTGCTTCTCTGATCAAAGCTGCCACGGCACACCTGCCTCGTGCGGGTGATGCTGGAGCTGTGATAGCTCCTGGTTATTTATACAGAGCCTGTGGGAAGCACAGTGCACAAAATAAACCAGCTCCTTTTCAGTCATGCAGTGTGAAAGGTTGAAGGAAATGGCAACATTTGTACTTTTGTGCATCATTATGTAATGTATCCATGGAAAAAACCCTTCCTTAGCAAAGCCACAGGCAGCAATGGAGCCTTTTGTTGGGTATCTCACTGTTTTTCTTTGACTAAAACAGATGCAACTGCAGCTTCTAAGCAGTGTGAGCTGAGGAAGTGCCAGGGAAATGGAAAGGTACTGGAAAGCTGTGTGCTGTGCTTTGCTGGAGTCCAGGTGTGTGAGGAGAGGATTTAAAAACAACATTGAAACTGAGATGGAAGATTGATCATTTCAAGTGGGAACGCTTTGCAGGGAGGCTGAGCAGCTGTGCTGTCCCATGGTGCTTCCAGAAGAGTCTGTTGTGTGCAGTTAAAGCTGCAGGGGTGGTGTCAGAGCACTGAGAACCCCCTGAGCCCTGCTGTGTGGTTCTGTTCAGCTGCAGAATGAAGAGGAGCCGGGCGAGGCCGTGCCGGTGGTGAACGACGCCCCTCCACCCTACAGCAGCATTTCTGCAGAGAGCACAGGTACTGTCACCTGGGAGGGACTGGCATCACTCTGCTGCCACTCACTGCTCTCCTCACCCACAGCTGGCTCTGCAGCACCTTCCTGAGCTTCGAGGGTCAGCATTGATCCCCACAGCCTGGAGGTACTTGTGGTTTAGGAGATGCAATTTGGCTGCGCTCGTCTGATGTCATCCCATCAAGGGGTGTTCAAGTTACAGTTCACAGTGTTCTCAGTCAATTGGAGACAGTTAAAAATCAAAGTGCTGGGAGGATTTGTGGTTCCCCTCTCATTATCTGACATTTGGATGATGCTGTACCCCTTCCTTAAAGGATTCTTTATTTAAAAGGGTTTAAAGAATTCACTTTTCCTGCACTTTCCAATAGCTAAGAACTTGGTCATAAGGATGGGACTTTGACTCATCCTCCTATCCTGTCACTAATAACTTTAATAACCACTTGGATCTGGAAACGTGACTATTTCTGAGTATCCAAGTCAGCAGAGGCACGGCATGTGGTGTTGTTTTTAGCAGAAGTACAGCCAGACATGTTCAGTGATGTTCTCTGGGTTGCTGGCTAGCAGACAAGGTGCTCCTGTGCTTTTCCCTCTCTGCTTGGGATGGCAGGAGGCTGGGCTGGGTGGGGAATGGGGCTCACTGGAAGTCACTGGAGCCCTGCTGGTTGCCAGCAGGCTGTTTCTGAGGAAGTGCTGAGTTCTCTCTGTGTTTTGTGCAGCTTACTTTGACTACAAGGATGAGTCAGGGTTCCCGAAGCCGCCGTCCTACAACGTGGCCACCACTCTGCCCAGCTACGACGAGGCCGAGCGGAGCAAGGCTGAGGCCACCATTCCCTTGGTTCCTGGCAGGGTGAGTGGCCCTGTCCCTGTCCCTGCCCTCCTGGCTGCCATTTCAGCTTTAACTCCTGCCCATCGTGTGTCATGACTCTTAAAATTTGTGTTTTTGAAGCTTTCTGGGGTGGTGATATTCCACACTTCTGAAAGTCCTGTGGTTATTTATTTTGTTTTTTTCATTTTCCTCTGAGCACTGTGATGATGTCAGACATCTCAGTAATGCCAGCATGTGCTAGCCAGATTAGCTTGGCAAGCTGACAGAGGGACTGTGCTGTATCCCTGTGCTCTGACACTGGGGTTTTTGTTGGTTTTTTTTTTTCATTTTTAAAAAAAGATTTAGGATTAATTCTTCAGCTGTCTGGCATATCTACCCTTGATACTCCTGCTGCTTACTTAGTTGACTTTTCTGGAGGTCAGTGTAGCTGATACAAGGACGATAAAACCATTCTGTCAGAATTATTTCTTTTTGTTTTTTTCAGCATTATCTCTTGTTCAGCCATTCTTTCCACCCCTGCTAGCATTAGAAGTCCCCTGCTCATTACACTTCTTCACAGAAGCCAAATTCCTTGCTGAGATGATAATTTTTTGATGAGTTGAAGAATTCTTCACAATGAGAACGAGAACATGCTGGATCTTGACTATGTTAAAAATAAAGATACATTTCCTATTATATAGATAACGTTTCTTGCCCTGCACCATTTCAGGATGAGAAACAGGAATTTTCTCATGCCTGCATTTGTAGCCTTTTGATATTTAGGATTCCAGCCCTTTTTTTGAAGAGTCACACCCAGAAGTGGGGTTGCTGTGTGGACTGGACTGACCTAAATCCCCCATGTGCTGCCTCCTCTGCATTGCAGGATGATGACTTTGTGACCCGGGATGACTTTGATGACACTGACCAGCTGAGGATAGGAAATGATGGCATTTTCATGCTGACTTTCTTCGGTAAGTACCTGATGGAATGAACTTTGCTGCAAGCAGTGACCCAGAATAGTTTGGGTCACATTTATGTTTATGTAGCACCAGGAAAAACCTGAGTGCAAGGGGTTTATGTTTTTTTTATCTTGGAATATAAAGGTGTCTTGACCTGCTGCTTTTCTCCTGCTTTCTCAGTGTCATTCCTCTTCAACTGGATTGGATTTTTCTTGTCTTTCTGTCTGACTACTTCAGCTGCAGGACGATATGGGGCCATTTCTGGCTTTGGTCTGTCTCTTATTAAGTGGATCCTTATTGTCAGGGTGAGTTGTGTGGTGCAAAACCACGTACACAGACACTGATACTCTTTTTTCCCAGCAGGTTTTATCTCATACTGAAGTTAGTGATAAATTTAGGGTTTTTTCTTTTTTTAGTAATGAAATAATTTTTGAGCTACTTACTCACCAAGAACAGGGCTTTTTCATAATTGTATCCTGTTTATATGCTGAATTACAACTGTAGTAAAAAAAAAGAAAGATTGCACACCCTGATATGCTTTGGGGATGCTCCATCCCTGGAAGTGTCCAAGTTTAAGCTGGACAGGGGTTCCTGGGATAGTGGAAGGTGTCCCTGTCTGTGGCAAAAGAGAGGAGCTGTAGGATCCTTTCCAGCCCAACCCCTGTGGGATTCTGGGGTTCATTCTGTGTGTCTGACAGAGGCACTGACCTGATCAGAGCGTGCTTTGTGCTGAGCAGCAGCAGCACTGATCCTGGGAAAACATGAACCCAGGCAAAGCCAGCCCTGCCTTCAGCCTCGGCAGCCTGCTGTGCCCTGGCTGGCCTCTGGAAAGAAGGAAATTCTCTAAAATGCAGGATAGCTGATGAGGAGAGGGAAACAGGGCTGTGGGAGGAGTGAGCCTTGGAGCAGCACTGGGAGAAGGCCGTGGGTGCCCTCTGGTGCAGCCTCCCTGCGGCACAGGAGCAGGACCAGGAGCAGCTGCCAGCCTGCTCCAGGAGTTTTGCTCTTAAATGTTTTGGAGGGATTGGGAGAAAAAATATTTCCATCAGGAAATCTTTATTTGGAACCTGTGAAATGGTGGCATTCCAGGCTGAAAGTTGAATTTCAAGCAAACAGCTCATTGGCTGTAAGTAGAAGTAGAGAGCATTCATGTCAGAGCTGTCACTTCCTACCCTGTCTTTGGGGCTGGGAATTCTCATTTGTAAATAAAGCATCTCTTCACTTTTCTGACAGTTTTTGTGGTCATCTTGGTTCAGTGGTTAAGTACTGTCTTCTGGATTAAGAGGTGTGACAAAAGGAGGTGACATTACCTGTGGATTTGATTTAAACATCAGTAACAAGTTTATCTTTTGTTAGGTTTTAAGTTTGAATAGAACAAACCCAGAGGAATGATACTGTGTACTGAAAATGAGCAACAGTGCTCTCATGGTGTTGGTGCCTTTCATTTAATAGCAGTAATTTTCCCAACTGGGAATCTTGTCAGTGGATTCCACACGTGTGGGATTTCTTTCCCAGCTGTTCCACCATCCACCCTGACAGTAATGAATGTGCTGCACTGCTGCAAGCCTGCTCTGCCCTCCCAGAACCTGCAGCTGTGCTTTATAAGCATCCAGGACACAATTTAAAACAGGAATATTTGCCCAGCAGTGTCCTTTGCCCCACTGATTGCAGAATTCATAGCTGGGTGTTGAATCTGTCCCATTCCCCTTGTTGGAGCTGGTGCAGAAAAACTGTAAATAACAGTTTGTGGAGGTAACTCATTGCTGCAGCTGGTGAAATGCAGCATCCCATGAGAGCTCTCCTGTGCAGCCCTGATCTGGTTACTGCTAAAATTGGTGGGGATAGACTTTGGTTCACAAACTTCCATGTGCTCTAAAGTGTAATTTTTTTGCTGTTTTTTAGTTCTCCACCTATTTTCCTGGTTACTTTGATGGCCAGTACTGGCTTTGGTGGGTCTTCCTTGTACTAGGTGAGTGGCTGTGGGGGGAAAGATGCTTAAAAACTGTAGAGTCAGGTAGGATTGTGTGAGCATTCCTGGCTGTTAAGTATGTGTGTGTGGATGTCCAGATGAAATGTGACCCTCATATTCCTCTGACTGAGCACACCCAGGTTTTAAAGGCACCTGTAAACACTGTCCTGGCAGTTCTTGCTGCCAGCATCCTGACATCATCCAGAGGTTAAGAAGAGAATAATGCTTTAACTGATGTTGTGTCTGCTCTTGCATCTTAAATGGAGGGGTGGATTGTTCCCTTCCTCATCTTATTTTCTTTTTCCTGCTTTGGGAGTGACTGGATCTTGTTTGGAGTCAAAGTTTTGTGATTGCCCAAGGAAAGTTTGCTTTTGAAGTTACCTGAAATGGAAGGATGAGGTGTTATTGCTACCAAAAATAATTACTGATTACTAATAATCAGCTGCTGTGCATCCCAGTGATGAGGTCCCTCTGTGGTGGTGGCAGGGAGTTCAGCTGCTCCCTCTCCTTGAAGAAACAACACCTGTGGTAACTGGACAAATGTGTCTCTCCCCTGCAGGTTTTCTGCTGTTTCTCAGAGGATTTATTAATTATGCAAAGGTTAGGAAGATGCCAGATACGTTTTCCACTCTTCCCAGAACCAGAGTTCTCTTTATTTACTAAAGGTAAATTTTCTGCTTTCCTGAATTTGTTCTGCTTTGACTTTAACTCTATTTAGTGACTTTTCTAGGCTACACTTTCCATTGCTTGAATATTTGTAGAACTCAAGGAAGCAGGGAACAGTTGTTTCTTGGTACCCCCTACCCAGCTGCTGAGTCTGCAGAGCCCAGACTGCCCTGATGGGAGGCAGAGGAACACTGCACATTTCTCCCTGAGGTTTTGCTGTGAGGAATTGGATATTTCTTTGATTCCATGACTAGATACTGTGAGAACAAAACCCCTGCCCCTTGCTACTGCTGAGTATTTGGCAAATGTGTCTTTGAGAAGAAATCACATGCCTGAAACACGTGGTGTGTCCCAACCCCGAGGAGAGGTCACAGAATGTTGTTAGAGGGGCGTGCCAGTGCCTTTGGCTTTTGTCCCAGAACGAGCAATTTGTCAGAATTCTGCTGTTTGAAATTGCTGCCAGGTTCCTGAAGAAATGACAGCCTTGCACACCTTTGCTCTCCTCAGACCCTCCCACACACCTGAGCTGTCCTCCCTGAGCATCTTGCAAGAACCTGAGTGCCTGGGAGTGTTTTACCTCAGTGCTGAACCTCAGGCTGGCTGCCTTAATGGGGCTTTAAAGGGGGAGGCTTAAGTAGCTGAAGCCTTGTAGCATAATTTCCTGCTCACAGCAGATAATGGCCTGGCATTAACTGTCCCTCCCCGAGGGGAAGGAAATCCTGGAATAGGTTTCTTCCCAGCTGGGGAATGCAACACGATGCTCCCTTTAGAAATATCATAATAACACTCCATTTCCCCAGAGAGGCAATTGCAGCTGGGACAGTCAAAGAAACCAAAGCAGCCCCAGCTTTAAATTGGGGGTCATTAAATTGTTGAGATTTGAAAACCGAGCCTTGGGTTTCCAAATGCACTTCCCTTTTATTAGAAACTGCAAATTGCCCACGATTCTGCTTCATTTCCAGGCTGTGAGGGGAACCTGCAGCACAGAGCAGCCTTTGTGCAGTGCTTTCCTCTGTGATAGTGTGTAAAAATAGTTCAGCCAATTTCTCTGCATGTTTCAGTTCTGTTTAACAAAGTTCTGGTTTGTGACATCCTCCAGGATCTGTGATGTCCTCCCAGATTCCTGCTGAGTCACCAGAGGCTTGATTTCCCCCAGTTTATGGTCACAGAATGTGAGCATTTACAGTCAGCTTTATCTCTGCATTTTGTCTGACTGAACAATTTTTTCAAAAATTTTGCTCCTTTACCAAAACTTCTTTTTTATTTCCTAAAGGAACTCTGTGGTTTGTTTTTGCGTAGACTTTTCCTATGTTTGAAATTACATTTTTAGAGACCTGGCTTCACTCCTTGCTTGTGGAGGTGTAGAGTGTTTAAATTCTTATTTATGTGTCATTTTAGAGCATTTTTAAAAAGCACTTTCAGATATGCTGAGATAAATGTCCAGAGTAATTCATAAATATTTCAACTGTGATACTTGCCCTGAAAATAAATCTTTAATCCTGAATCCTGAGTGAAGAAACCACAAAAGACTTGGATTTTTAGTGTATTTTTGTCCTTAGATGAGATTTTCTCTTCAGGGCACGATGCAAAGGGCACAGTGAGGGATTTTTGTTATTTCAGAGCAGGGATAATTTTTAGAAAATTAGGAGGGGAGTAATGAGTGCAAACCAGAAAATATAACCTGGTGAAATGAATCTGGTGAAAAGCTGGAGTTTACTATTCCAGCTGTGTGTGCAGTAATGGACACAATCCTGCTGTTATCCTGTAAAATACACTCAGATTCCTGAGCATTTTGCTGGAGTCACATCATTGTGTGCTGAGACACTTCATAAGCCCTTAGACATCCTGTGCTGTGTGAACAACATCCTCCTGTTATCCAAAATAACCCTCTGACTGCAGCTTCGGTGTTCAATATCCTTCTCCAACAGATGTTTTCTGGCAAATGTCTTCCTGCATTAGTGAAATCCCCCCCAAGAAGCAGCAGGACACCTGCAGGAAGTGAATCAAGGCTCTGGAGCAGAAGAAAAAATAATCACCTGCTTTAAAATAAATAAATAAAAGTACTGTTGGAAAAAGAAAAAAAAAGGAGAAGCATTTCTTTCGATTTGTTTTTAGGTGTAAAATTTTAATAATTAACGCAGAATTCTGTAATTGTTGACTCATTAGTGGCTAATGTTTGAAGCAGCTCTTGCAGTGAGTCTGTGGTGTGCTGATGGAGCCCTTCAGCCAGAGTTTGTGGTGTTTGGGCAGCAGGAGCCGTCCCGGGGCCAGCAGGGGCCAGGCTTGCTTTAGTTCCTCTGAGCCTGGAGCTGCCTGGGCTCTGCCTGTGCTGGGGAGAGTGTGACACTGTCCTGGGCAGAGTGTGACACTGTCCTGGGCAGTGTGTGACACTGTCCTGGAATCTGTGTGACACCCTGTGCTGTGTGTGACACTGTCCTGGACTCTGTGTGACACCCTGTGCTGTGTGTGACACTGTCCTGTGCTGTGTGTGACACTGTCCTGGACTGTGTGTGACACCCTGAGCTGAGCAGAGTGTGTGCTCTGTGTCCTGCACAGTCTGTGACACCCCATCCTGCACAGTCTGTGTGACACCCCATCCTGCACAGTCTGTGTGCATCATGTCCTGTACAACCCATGGAACTCCACGTCCTGTCCATCCTGTGTGCTCCATGTACATCATGTCCTGTCCATCCCTGTACTCCATGTCCTGTCCTGTCCATCCCTGTACTCCATGTCCTGTTCTGTCCATCTCCTGTACTCCATGTGCATCATGTCCTGTCCATCCCTGTACTCCATGTCCTGTCCATCCCTGTACTCCACGTCCTGTCCATCCTGTGTGCTCCGTGTACATCATGTCCTGTCCATCCCTGTACTCCATGTCCTGTTCTGTCCATCCCTGTACTCCATTTACATCATGTCCTGTCCATCCCTGTACTCCATGTGCATCATGTCCTGTCCACCCCCGTATTCCATCCCAGTCTGTCCCTGTCCCCTTGTCCTTTCCTGTCCCCCATGTCCTGTCCATCCCCATATTCTATCCCAGTCCATCCCTGTCCCTCTGTCCTTTCCTGTCCATTCCTGTCCCCCGTGTCCTGTCTGGCAGCACAGGGGTGACTCCATCCCTGTCCCTCTGTCCTCTCCTGTCCATTCCTGTCCCCCGTGTCCTGTCTGGCAGCACAGGGGTGACTCCATCCCTGTCCCTCTGTCCTCTCCTGTCCATTCCTGTCCCCCGTGTCCTGTCTGGCAGCACAGGGGTGACTCCAGACCTGGGGCTGCTCCTGCAGTTCCCCAGCACCCAGGGGCCTGTGAGGAAAAGGGGTCCCTGCAGTCCAGACTCCAAGGTGTCATTGGGAATTTCGAGGTGGCACAAGTATTAACTTTTAACAGTCTTTATTCTCGGTGTTGTAGTATCCTTTCCTTTCGCACCACCAACTTTTTGGGCTCTCCAGGGGTTTTCACGGAACACGTCTGTAGTGTAAAACTAAAAGATCATGTTGCAACTTTGTATAAAAACCATCTTGCAAAACAAAGGCCTTTTTTTTCTTTGGCTTGGGACTTTTGAGACAATTCCTAACATACCTGTTATTCTTGCTTTTATAATTTGTGTTAGCAGAGACTCTGATGCGTTGGAAATGTAGATTTAATGTGCACTCCTGTGCTTTCTGCCAAGTGGTCATTCACTTTGGAGTTTTACTATGTTCAACCTGTAAATACAGCAGAACGTCAATAAATGTCACTTCTGTAGCAATTGTTGCTGTAGGACAGTGTTTAATTGAGTTTTGATGTGTTATTGCACCTGGTTATCCATGACAAACACAGATTATCTGGGGGCATTCCATCTCCTTCCATGGAAGGTGTAACACAGATCTCCAAGGTGTCCATCTCTTTTGTAACCAAGCCTGTCAGGAAATGGTGATTCAATTTTGGGGGATTTGTTGGATTTTTTGGTAGTTATATGACTTGCTGACCCATGAAACTGGTTTTGGTTCACAGCTGAACTTCTCAAATGTACAGTCCCCACAAACAAGCAGTTGGGGCTGACAGAGAAGGATAGAGGTTCCACAGAGTCCTCTTTAAACAGGAATTAGTGAACACAGAATTAGGAATTTTATCCTACAAGGCAAAATCTGCAGCATTGGGGAGCTCTGAATCACATTTGCCCAAACTTGGTCGATCAGCCTCGTGTTTGCTCTCCTGGCATCTGGGCCTTATTTGGGCTTGACTATCCAGAGAGCTGGAATATTTGGCATTCCTGTTGCTCCTCCTGTGGTGCCTGAAGCTGCAGACACCTCCAGCTCCGTGTTCCTGCACAGCCAGGGGCTCTGGGAGGGATGGGTGGGTGCTGGGGTCTGCAGGAGCCATGCTGTGTTTGGTGTGGGTTCACAGGCTCCTGTACTTGTGTTGGGTCTGGGACAGCTCAGCCACTTCACAGTACCAGGGTGACAGGGCTGTGTCACCTGCAGTGACCAGGTGAACACCTCTGGCCTTCCCTGGCAGCCAGGCTGGGCTGGAGGCTTTGCTGCTGGGGAGGGCAGACACAACTCTGGAGCTGCTGTGCCCTGGTGGGGAGAGAGCTCAGACCCCCAGGAGTGCTGACATGGGCATGGGATGGTAGGATAGGGGGAATGGCTTCCCCTGCCACAGGGCAGGGCTGGATGGGATATTGGGAAGGAATTCCTGGCTCTGAGGGTGGGCAGGCCCTGGCACAGGGGGCCCAGAGAAGCCGTGGCTTCACTGGCAGTGCCCAAGGCCACGTTGGACACGGGCTGGGAGGGAACAGCTCAAAGGGCCAGAAAATGTACCAGGGGCAGAGCTCATCCCAGGGCTGCTGTGGCTCTGTGTCCCCAGCCCGTGCCTGCAGAGCCTCAGGAAATTCCTTTTTACATGAAATTTTCATAGCACCTACTCTTGTTTTCACTGCCTTGTGCTCAAAACATGGCACAGCTTCCATGGGAGAGGAGAAGAAACCAAAGTGTTTGAAAATCCACACAATACTCCAAACCTGGTAGCAGCTGGATTAAAGAACTGCTTAAAACCTCAACACAGAACATTTACAAGGGCTGTTTGAGTGCTGATACCTGTTACACATCACATAAAACACTCCACAGTGTGGTACTGGCGGGGTTGCTGTGCTCCCCCCAGGTCCTGGGAATGCCCAAATCCCTTCACTGCTCAGCTTGGTTGCTCAGCTGGGCTGTCACCCCATCCCACTCCTGCTCAGGGCTCAGTGCAGCTTAGAAGGAGAATTTCCTCTTGGCTTTTTTTTCTCTAAGATTTTTGGGTAAAATGGACAAAAGCCAGGCAGGGAAGGAAATTATCAGAGCACAGGGATTAAGTCACTGTTTAAAATAAAAAATCAACAAGATATATCCTAGAAAGTAATTATAAATCATAGGATTTACATGGATACAAACCCTATTTTGCTAAGCTTAAACTATGTTAATGAAACCTCATATCAATGAATATAACAATAAAGCAAAAGGCAGGGATCTGTGCCAGGCTCTGGAGCATCGGGAAGGTCTGTGCTGGGTGCCATGGTGCCAGGGGATGAAACATGGTCCATGTGCCAGGGCCAAGTGGAGCGAAGGACAAGAACACTCTGGACTTAAAAACCTGAGCTCCAAGGGGCCCCTGAGCTGTAACCTCGGGTGTTTTTCACTGGAGCTCCTGATTTCCCCCCTGGAGCATCCTTGGGGCACTGGGGGTGGCGTGAGGGGCAGTGGGTGAGGGCAGGGTGTCCCCTGCCCGTGGGGGTCACCTGGGGTGGTGTCACCTGGGGTGGTGTCACCTGCAGTGGTGTCCCCTGCCCGTGGGGGTCACCTGGGGTGGTGTCACCTGCAGTGGTGTCACCTCTGGGTCTGGAGGCAGCAGGAGGGGCTTGGTGGGCCTGAATGCCCCATGGCACAGGCACACAGCACAGTGACAGAGTAGGTGGCAGCTCAGAGGAGCCATGGGAAGAAAAGCCCATCTTTGACCAGATTCTGTGTTTGGTTTTGTTGTTGCTTTAACCAAAGTGGCCGGAGTGCCGTAATTAAAGGCTCAGTGGCTCTAATTGGAGTAGGTTTAAACTCGAGGTCAAAATCCCTTCTGGCACTTCCTCTGCCTAATAACCATCAACAGAAATCAAACAAATCCAAGCGGCTCCAGCCCCTAATCTGCGACCAGCAAAGGTCGTGCTGCTGATAAGGGAACTCAGACATGGAAATGTGGCTCTGTGGCCCCACGGCGCTGGGGGACAGCGGGGACAGCGCCATGGCCGCGGGTGGGTGCTGGGGGCTCCCTGGTGCTGGGCAAGCCCCTGGCCAGGGCTGCTGGGCTGTCCCTGGGACACAGCCAGGACAGGACATGCTGGTGCCAGTGCAGCCCGCGGGGCAGGAGCTCAGCACCGGGATTCCACCGAAATGCCCATTTTGAGCGGGCACACGAGGGCACCGAGGCTGTGCCGGGGATGCAGGAGGAGATTTTACAAGGCCCTGCAGATCCCCGGGGTGTTGTGTCCCCCCGGCCACCCACGGCTGCCGCTTCCTGCCACCGCCGAAGGTCACTGCCCTCGCCACTTTAACTGCTTTGCTAATTATGCCCTGAGCTGGACCTTTAAAGTGATCTGGGAGGAGAAAAGGGGGCAAAAAAAAAAGAATAAAGGAAAGCAAAGGGGTTGCAGATGTGCAGGGGCCAGGCTCGGCTGCGGCCGTCCCCTGCCCATCCTCACCGCGACCCTCCGGGAGCCTCTGCCTGCGGGTCCTGTCCCTTGAGTGGGTCTGGGGTCTTTGTTCTGCTCCTCTCTCTGCCGGGCCCTGCACACCCCGGTTAAAGGGGTCTGAGTGTGTTTCGGTGCGCTGGGTTTATTCTGGAGGGTTTATCCCGTGCCAAGGGGGGGGTTTGATCCCGTGGAGAGGGAGGGTTTATCCCGTGCCAAGGGAGGGTTTATCCCGTGCCAAGGGAGGGTTTATCCCGTGCCAAGGGAGGGTTTATCCCGTGCCAAGGCAGCCCCGGAGCTGTGGCCAGGTGGGAGCCGGGGCTGTCCGAGGCTGCCGAACTCTCCGGGATGGGATGGGATGGGATGGGATTGGGATGGGGACACAGCTCCTGTGAGCACCATCCTGTCCCTGCCAGCCCATCCAGGGACCCGAGGGTGGCTCTGGGGCTCTCGGGCAGCGCTGCCAGGCCTGATGGCACTCCTGGCACCGGCTCTGCACTGCCAACAGGAGCACGGAGCAGCCAAAAATCCACGGACTCCAAGACTGATTTGGACCGGGAGGGACCTTAAAGCTCCTTTCATTCCGTGCCCTGCCACAGGACTCCTTCCACTGTCCCGGGTGCTCCAAGCCCGTCCAGCCCGGCCCTGGGCACTGCCAGGGATGGGGAGAAGGGAGCAGCTGCAGCCCCTCAGGGAGCCCTCGGTGCTCCAGGGCAGCTGCAACGAGTTTGCAATCACTGCCCATTCCCTCCCTCCCACACCTGTGAGGGGGCGGCGGTGCCCAAAAGCCCCAGCCCTGGGCAGGTGTTTCTCGTTCTGGGGCTCCTGTGCCTGCAGCAGGTCATGGGAGCTTTCTCGGGGGGAAAACCTCTCTCCCCTGCACCCCAACCCTGCTCTGGGACCCCACATGAGCTGAAACCTGTGCCAGCACCATCCTTTGCCATGGAATGTGCTCCTGGTTTGTATGAGGATTTGCCTGAGCTGCTGCTTCATTTCCCAGCTCCCCGAGGTAAGTGAGGGCAGCACAAAGTCCTGCTGGCATGGAGCACTGGGGTTTGTCCCTTTGGGAGGTGAAGCTCTTGATGGAGCTGGACAGGTCCCTTCTCAGAGTGACCCTTGGCTTCAGGATTAGCCCTGGGCTGACCACACAGGGGCCACAGAGCCTGGCAGGGTGAGTTCTCTTCCAGTTCCTTGAGGAGAGAGATGAGGGGTTGGATCTTGCACTGATTAAATAAAGTTGGGATAGGTTAGCAAAAATCTTGGTGCCAGGGTGGGTGGGCAGGGGGAGCTGGGCAGGGGTTACCCAGCCCTGAAGGGGCTGCCCAGTCCCAAAGGCCCCACAGGGGTGGCTGCTCAGGCTGGGCAGGTGTCTCAGTATTAAATGTCTCCTAGGGAGTGGTTTCTTGTGGCATAGGATGCAGAACTCCCTGCTGGGACCTCTGGATGAGTCTCTTGTGCTTGATTCCTGCATTGTGTGGGTGTTTGTGTCAGTGTCTTTTGTTGGTTTTAGTCTGTTTGGAGCAAAATACCTCCTAAATTAATGGAGGAGTTTTACAGCCCTCTCAATCCGTATCTCCAAGGACATAAAGGGGCCCCAAAACACTCAGGATAAACCCGGGGCTGAGGTGTGAGGGCTGCCAGAGCCCCTTGTCCTTGGCACTGCTGGTTTGTGACGGGCTTTGACCCGACCCGGACACATCACCCCAAAGCTCCCAGCTGGAAACAGAGAGGAAGAAGCACTTTGGAGGCCTGAACTTCCTGAAGCTGCTGGGAATGACTCATCCATACGTTGGCAGAGCCGGAGCCAGCTGCCAGCAGGAGAGAGCAGGCAGGGCTGTGCAGGAGGAGGAGGAGGCAGGGAAAGGCTCTTCCTGCTGCTTTTCCCCTGGGCCGGCTCCTCCCTGGTCCAGCGTGTGCCCCCTGCCCTGGGACAGGGCTCAGACCCCAGCAGGACACTGGCACAGGAAGGACCCAGGGGTTTTTCAGCCCAGCTCACCTAAAGCAGGCTGAGGAAGCTCCGAGGTGCCGAGGGATGCAATTAAGGGAGCTGCTGGGTTTGGGAGATGCAATGCTTCTATCAGCAACTGCTCTGGTTATGTCCCTGCTAATTGAAGTAAATTGCTTTCTGCCATCAAATTGGGAAGTTCCCCTTCCGATCCTAATGTGAGTTTAGAACATGATTTCCAGTCTTTAGTCTGCTTTTAGTGCTCTCCCTTTAATTAGTTCCCTGGATCCAGCTGATTGCTGCCAGCCTGCAGAGGTGGCATTTGGAGGACTCTGCTTCCCTTCAGAGCCAAGGGGAGCAGGAAGGATTTCTTTGCTGTGTGCTGCTTTTCCTCACCCCAGCCTGTGTTCCTGGGGCATGGCTGAGGCAGAGCTTGGGTAATTTTGGGGCTGGCTTCATCCAGGCAGTGGCCAGTGCTCCCAGTGTGGGCTGCTGCATCCCCACGGCCACAGGCTCAGCAGGAGGAGGAATAGATTTAATCTGGCCCTGCAGTAAATTACTATTCTAGATTAGAAATGAAGACCACGAAGTGGGCATGAGTCACTCTATTTGCTGTGGTCACAGTTTTTCCTCTCATTAATCTTCTGTCCTGTTCTCACTCTGTGTTCTGCATGGGAGGGAAGATGGAGAATGGGAACGTCAGGGCTGCCCATGGCTCCTTGGACCCTGCACAACTGCTGGGATTTCTTATTTATTTTAATTCTTTCCATTCTGTGGAGTATCTCAGTGTTGTCCCAGGAGTTTTGCAATAGCTGTGTTGAAAACCAAGGCTGTATCTGCAAGCAAGCATGGACCACTTTAATTTAACCAGTGCAAAGCTGTGTTTTGTATTATGTAGAATCCCAGCCTGGTTTGTGATGGAAGGGACCTTAAACCTCATCCCATTCCACCCTCTGCCATGGCAGGGACAGTTTCCACTGTCCCAGGCTGCTCCCAGCCCTGTCCAGCCTGGCCTTGGGCACTGCCACAGCTCCTCTGGGCACCCTGTGCCAGGGCCTGACACCCCCCAGGGAATAATTCCTTCCTAACACCCAACATAAATCTGCATTCTTTCCTCCCAGCTCGAGACCATTCCCCTTTTTTCTGTCATTATTCAAACTGATTTCTTTTGGTTAAGTTTAAATTGATTTCTAAGTGGTATAAAACTTAAGGGAAAAAAATCACAACTGAAAAACAAACAGGTGAAATAATGCTTTGGGAGGCAGGTGAGCTCTTGGTCCTCGTTAGGAGCAGGTGGTGTGAATTGAGGAGTTTGGCTTGGTCCTGTTTCAAAGTCTCAAGCCAAATCCATCCTGGGACAAGCCCACTGCAGGCCTTGGTGCTGATCAGGCTCATCCCAGGTTTTCACTTTCGCTTGTGGGATGAGCAGATTTGGGTCTCTTGTGGTGGCTTGGATTCCTGTCTCTGAGGCCAAGAGTCAGCAGAGAGGAGCCAGTTGTACTCTGGGCTGCAGCTCTGAGCTGTGATGACATGATCAAAACATTAAGGATCCTGCTTCTTGGGGAAATGCAGGAATCCAAAACATCTGGGCAGTTTGTTTGTGTGTGTGTTGCCTTCCTTCGTGCCTTTGTTCATCCTTTCCAATTACTGCTGCTAAGTATAAACTTAAAACAGAGACGAGGCTGAGCTTGTGGGGAACATATGGACAAATGGAAAATAAACAGCATGAGGAATTCCTGGCTAATGAGCTCTTGGATGATAAGATACTCAAAAAAAAAAAAAAAAAAAAGGCAGCAAAAGAGGTCTGAGCTTTGCTTCTGTTGCAGCATGAGAAGAAAATTTCCCTAATGATGCCCAGCATCCCTTTGATGCTGCACTGCAGCATCTCCTTTGTGGGCTCTGGGGCACTCTGGATCCACCCTTGGGCTTCAGTCCAGCTGTGCTGGGCTCACAGGTGGCTTTGGGCCATGGTCTGCAGCCCCCAGCCCTGTGAGGGGATGCAGTCACTGCCTCTCCCTGCATCTGCCCCACAGCTGGGTCTGTGCTGCCTCTCCATGCCCAGCTCCTGGGTTCCCACCTCACCTCCCTCGTTACACGTGTCATTAATTGCTCCAGCACAGCAACAGGAACGGGCTCCTTCCTCCTGGAGTTCAAGGTTTGTGTCTTGTTCTTCCTGGCAGAAGAAAAGGTGCTTCCCTTGCTCTTAAAGGCCAGAGTTGTCCCACCAGCTCTGCAGTTTGGTCATGGCTGGGTGGCTGTGGGATGATTTTTGGTGCCAGGGTTTGGGATTAGCAATTGCACTCTCTGTAAGTCAGGACAAGGCTGTGGAATCAGTTAGGTTGGAAACCTCTGAGATCATCAAGTCCAACCATTCCCCCAGCACTGCCAAGACCACCACTGGCCATGTCCCCAGGTGCCACATGCACATGGTTTTTGAACACTTCAGGTGTTCATCCCTGCTTAGCTTTGGCACCTGGATCTGACCCTTGGTGCTGCTGAAACTCCCTTGATGTTCTTGAGGGGAGATGGGATGGGAGGACTGAGGCAGCAGGGATCAGGGCAGGGTGGGACAGCACATGGGAAGGGCAAATCCACTGCAAATGGAAGTGAAAAAAATAAATAAAAAAGAAATACCAATTCCTGGAAATGTAGAAAAGTAGGCTGAATGCATAGGAAATAGGAACAGAAGTGTTTCTGAGGCGTTTCTGCCCAGGCAGGGCCCTGTCAGACTGTGCTGGCTCTGCTGGGTGCTGGCTGGGGGTGTTCACATTTTGAGCTGCTTGTGTGATCCCCAATAGCCACATTCAAGAAAAGCAGCAGTGGAGTGTCTCCTTCCAGAGGCCAGGAATGCAGATGGAAATGCCTCTATCACATCCATCTCTCTGGCCAAAATGCTATTTAAGCATCAAACCACATGGACCCAAATGAGGTTGCAGGTTTCAGTTCAGCTTGAAAACAATTAGTTACAAATTAAAGAAGCAAACACATTGTTTGTTACTGGTTTGTGCCCCTTTTAAAATTTCTTTTTCCAGGGGAAATTGGGATTCTTTAATTGGCTCAGCTGGAGCGAAAACCCCAGATCAAACAGCGAGCGAGCTGGAACAACAAAGGAATGTCCTGGTATTTCTTTTTCCAAGTTTAGAAATGGAAGTCAGGGCAGCCTTGGGATTTGTGGAAATTCCTGTGTGCATTGTCGGGAGGTGGAGGAAGTGGTTTCGAGTGGAGCTCCCGGCCGTGCGGGGCCGTTTCCCCTCCCCGCGGCCCCGGCCCGGCGCTGCTCGCAGCCCGAGGATCCCCGAACATGGAACATCCACCCCTGAGCACTGCGGGCACCTGGGGGCTCCCCGAGCCTCTGCCCGGCTCTGCCGTGGCAGCCAGCCCAGCAAAATACATGGAAACATTTTTCCGTTCCTGCTGGTATTTCTTTCTTGCAGCTGCTCGGCACAATTGGAGTTGGAAAAGGTTCTTTTCAGTCCACTATCACTTCTGGAAGAGTTGTTCCTGTTTCTGTACAAAGCTGTTCATGTATAGATCATGATTTTAAGTTTTGATGCCTGTTTCCCACAACCCCGGGGTCATTTGATGACAAAAAATCTTTCAAGACGGGCAGATCATCAATGTATTGAGAGGAGAGTGCTCCTGGTTTAAAGCGTGTGCTGCTCGTGCTCCTGTTACAGTAGAGATGTTTTCTTGGTGTTTTTTGGGTTTTCCTTGTTATTTGGCCAGCACATCCATGCAGCTGGAGGGGAGAGCCAGGTCCCCAGCCAGGGGACATGAGACAGGACATGAATGGGATGGGATGGATGGGATGGGAGGCAGGACACGGATGGGATGGGATGGATGGAATGGGAGGCAGGACACGGATGGGATGGATGGGATGGGAGGCAGGACATGGACGGGATGCGCCAGCCCCAGGGGAAGATGTTCCCCCGCTGAGTGGGAAGCAAGAGCCCCTTTGGCCACTGCCAAGAGAAACCTCCCCAGAGGTTCTGAGCCCGGAGGGTTTTCTCTGCTCTCCCTCTCGGCACAGGGGTTGTTCTTCAGCCAGGGCTGGCCCCAGGGGCCGGGCTGCTGCTGTGGGAGCTCCCCGGTGCCTCCTGCTGCTGAGTGATGCTCCCAAAAATGCCCTCAGTGGGGCAGGGATGGACCACAGGGTGCAGTGGGATGTGCAGGGCTGTGGTGGGGACCCATTTGGTTTCCAGGGTCCTGCTGTGGTGGTTTCTAAGGCAGGGATAGATTCTGGATGTGCAGAGCCAGCTGGGGCTGAAGCTGCAGCATCTGGCAGATGCTCATATGGAGCAGCCCTGGCCAGTGCCCCACTGTCCTCCCCATATAGATATATATATATATATTTCCCTTTCACATATATATTTTTTCCATATGTGGTTGATTTTCTTTTTATCCTGATGTTTTAACTCAGTTTATTTCTCCAGTCACTGAAGTGCTTTGGATGTTAATATGAAACAGTATCACATTTTTGTGTGTTTTGGGTTATTTGTCTCGGCTTTTATTAGGCTTGTCTTGCAAGTCATCAGGCAAAAATGTAAAAGAAGGAATGATGTGTGTGTGTGTTTGTACTGGGGACCAAACCCAAGAGCCATCAGTACCCGATGCAGGGAATTGTTCTTTGTTTTCCAGGGAATGGGGTGCCGGTATGAGGAAGCCCTGGGGGCGGTCAGTGGTACCTATTGTTTTATTCATGGTCCCTGTCAGCGCTGCCTTCCCAGCCCTGTCACATGGGCTGGAGGTTCTGCCGTGGGGCTGAGCAGATGCTGAGGGCCAGCAGCTCATCCCATAGCAGGGATTTTCCACTGGGTTTTACAGGAATCTGAGACTCAGAGTGCCCATGGCTGCAGCGCTGCCCAGTCTGGGTGCTGGGGGTGGCTCTGCACCCACAGGTACCCACTGGGGAGCTTGGCAGTGCACACAGGAGTGAAAGAGACTTTCTGAGAGTTGTTCCCTTTATGTCAGTAATGATTGGTTCAATCTGAACAGAAAATGCAGCTCCGGGCCCTCCTCTCACAGAGGCACTGTTCTCTCTTTGGGTGCACCTTGGTGCCCAGGTGATGCTCTGCTCCATCTGCAGCCGTTTGCTGTGGTACAAGATAGCTGTAAACCCCTGTTTTGGTTCTGCTCTCTCTCTTTTGTAGTTCAGAATCCTTTTTTGTTGGTGTTTTTAGCCTTGCTGGCAGCAGGGTCCCTGCCTGTCCCCCAGCCCAGGGCTGCTCTGGCAGGGAGATGTGATTGGTGCTGAAAGGGGCTGCTGAGATGCGTCCTGTAGTCAGTGCAAACATCAAATTATAACACTCCCCGTTGGCATTTCAGGGTTTTAAACTCCCTTGTTCCTTCCAAAGGATGTAATTTTGGGGGCAGCCTTTTTGTTGCAGCATAATCATTACTATAATAATTTCATTTCCAGTGCTTGTGGTGCAGAAACCAGGGAATGCAGCGGGAGCAGGAGCAGTGTTTGCTGAGCTGACAGATGGGATCATGTGCACCAAGCAGAAATGGCAGCAGAGGTGTTGCTGAGCACTTCCGACTCGGAATTGCTCCAGGCTGAGGAAGCTCCTGCTCTGCTCTGTGCTTCCATTAATGCTTCACAAACCACTCAACCAATCAGTGTCTGGTGGTGTTCCCTCAGGAAAAGGGCAAGGAAGGAGCTTTGACAGTAAAGGACGAGATTTTGCATCCCTGGAGCTTTAAGCAGTGTTTGTCACATAAAGGTGCAGGGTAGGGTTCTGAGCTGCCCTTCCAAGGGCTGGGTGCTGGGATTCAGTATCAAACAGCATTTTAGAGCACAGAATCCCAGGCTCCTTTGTGTGGAACAGACCTTAAGGATCATCCAGTGCCACTCCCTGCCATGGCAGGGACACCTCCCACTGTCCCAGGCTGCTCCAAGCCCTGTCCAGCCTGGCCTTGGGCACTGCCAGGGATGAGGCAGCCACAGATTCTCTGGGGCCCCTGTGCCAGGGCCTGCCACCCTCCCAGGGAAAGAGTTTAATTTATTATCCTGCAATCCTGTGGTTTTATCTCCACGTGTGAAGGTGGTACTGCCATCCCTACATGTGCCCATGTGTAGCCAGTGCTTTACTTGCAGACTGGATGAGCTGTTCAGGGCTGGCCCTGCTTGGACTGAGCCTGGGTGGCTTCTCTTGAAGCCATCTGAGATCCTGTTGTGTGAGGTTTTCATATAAAAATCCCTCAAAACTCGCTGTTCCTGGCTCCAGTTTGTGCATTCCAGTTTTAGCTGGGATGCCTGGGCTGAGCATCCTTCCCTCGGGGTACTGCAGGGTTTGCACGGGCTCTGCCTCACCAGGGCTGATGGCCTTTCCTCCTGGGAGCACCTGGGTGCCTGAGGGTGGGACTGGCCCTGCTGCAAGCCTGCAGCAACCTGCAGGGGAGCCTTGGCTCTGCAGTGATCACAGCTGAGGGTTACTGCAGAATCACAGGGTGAGGTTGGTTTGGGTTGGGAGGGATCTAAAGCTCATCCAGTGCCATGGACTGGGACACTTTCCTCTTGATGCTGTGGTGGTGATGAAGGTGTGAGGCAGTGGTTGGTGTCCCAGTGTCCTGGCATGGTGGGGCAGTCTTGGTGCAGCAGAGCAGACAGGCTGGGAGAGCTTTAAACTACCAAGATGGAAAGGAATTAGGTTTGAGAGAGAAAATCCTCATTTGCTGAAGGGGGAAACGAAGGAAGGTGGGGAGAAGTTGTTTGTTAATAATAAAGAATGAGCTTTGACAAAGACCTCGTGTCCAAAGCTCTTTAACTCCTCCTGGCATTTCCCATCCATTCCATTGTTAAGCCCTTTGCCGTCGGAAAGCAGCGCCGGGCCAGGGCGCTCGATGATCTCATCCCCAAGGCTTCTGCCCTCGCCTCTGTTTACCCATCCCACAGCATTTGCTCCTCAGATTTGGTTTCCTACTTTGAAGAAAAAAAATGAGAAGGAAAAAGGAAAAAAAAAAAAATCTTTCATTTGTGCAGTGTCTGTCCCTGCCCCGGCGCTGGGCTCCGAGGAAAACAGCACCTCGGTGGTTTTCAAGGAGAGGATGGACCACAGTGCATTCCCACAATTTCTAAGAGGAGACAGGAAGGCCTCAGTGACTCATAAACACTAACAGATTCTGTGTATGAGCTTCTCTTTGTTGTTTGTTATCCTTAATTTCATGGTTTTCCTTCTTTTGAGCGTGTTTGTGTATTTTAGACGATGCCATCATTTTGTCAGGACACTTTGTGTGTGGTTCCCACACAGGAGCAACGTTGTGTGCCTGATGGCTGGGCTCACAAAAATAAGACAGCAGCCAGTGGAAACGCTTGAGGGTTCTTGTGTTTGGTGCCACATCCTGACATGGGGACCCTGGGACAGCGGGGTGGGCAGGAGGGACCCTTCCCTGTGTGTCAGCTGGTGCTCTGCATGGAAGAGGGTCAGGTCAGGACCTCCTGCATGGGAGCAGCTCTGAGGGCTGTGCTCAAAGCTCTCCAGTCCAATGACCCAAAATCCATCACTCAAGTGGCACTGGGAGGGTCAGGCTGGCATGGCCAGTGTGACCTGGGCAGGGAATTGCCCTTCTGAGGGTGGCTGTGCCCCACCCTGGTCTCAGTGCTCCCAGCCACGAGTCTCTGAAGGTTGGGTACATCTCTGTCTGCAGGTTATTCCAGCAGTTTTTCCTGGTTTAGTTAAAAACAATCATTTGTCAGAGGGCTTGGATGAGTTTCCTTGAGCAAGGAGGTCTTTAGTTCTTTGTATGGACGTTGGATTCATCTTGCCTTTATTTTCCCCTTGCCATCCCACCAAAACCTTCCTCTTGCTATGGCAGAGGGCATGAGCTGGCACCCAGTCCTTGCCTCAGAGCTGGAGATGGGTAAATCCTGCTGGAAGCCAACATGTTGTAGGGCACCTGGAAACCCCTTCAGACAAGGCAGATCATGTCAGGTATTTTTAATTAGTCATGGAATGGTTTGGGTTGGAAGGGACCTTCAAGATCATCCATTTCCAACACCCCTGCCTTGGGCAGGGACACCTTCCACTGGACCAGGCTACTCCAAGCCTTGTCCAGCCTGGCTTTCAGTTCAGTTGAGCCATGGAACTGTTGGGATTGCTGAGCATTGGTGGCTGGGAGTGCCAGGAGCAGCCCAGCACAGGGATCTCCAAGCCCTCTTCCTACTCCCCTCTGGATCTGGGGGCAGTACCAGTGCAGCTGTTCAAATATGCTCAAAAATCCAGAAACACAAGTAAGCACTAAACTTTCCCAAGGTGGCTGAGTAATCGTGTTTGCTTTAGCATTTTAGCCCCCCAATTACCCAAGGCAAGGATATTGCCTCTTTAAACAGAGTTCAAAAAGCCCAAGAATTTTTTATAAATAGCTCACATCCTCTTGATAACAACCCGGCTGCTATTTATTGCCCACTTCCCCTCAGACAGACAGGTCAGAGCACTGAAAATCGCACTTCCCATGAAACCCAGAGGAACTGGGCTTTCCAGGTTCCTACAATTGTTTGTCATTCTGGGTTTCCTTTGCAGTTTACAGTGTTCACCAGGCTCACCCTGCAAAGGAGGGATCATTAGGATATATTGCTGCCTCCCTGGAGCCCCAAACCCCATTTTCTGCTCCTGTCTTTGGGACCAGCAGGAAATCCCTTTGCTTCCCAGCAGCATGGGGTCCCTCCAGGCCCTTTTGTTTCAACTCCACACTTCACTGAGCGCTCTCAGGTTTTATTTTGCACTCCCACCTTCCCATTCTGTCCAGAGCTGGAAGCAGGTGGGAGCTGCTTCCTGATGCTTCCTTGCCTCTGTGGAGAGGGATCTGCAGACACAGAGGAACTGTGGCTGCAGAGGCTCCTCAGGAGCTGGGATTTCTCCTGTCCATAACTCATGCTGACCCAATCCCACTGGCCATGCACCAATCCTGTGCTTCAGTCACTGAAATCACAGAATGGTTTGGGTTGAAAGGACTTTAAAGACCATCTCGTTCTAGCCCCAGTACAGCTGGAGGGTTCTTAGCAGTGGATAGACACTCATGTAAAGGAAAAAAAAAAGTTGTATTCCTAAGGATATTTTACAGGAATATCAGGAGAGCTGGTTTGTGCCAGCCTTGAAGCTATTTGTCATGGGGCTGCTGCTGAGGAAAACAGAGCTGCAAGCCCTCATCCTCAGACATGAAAGATGATGAAATCTTGGCTTTGGTGGGACTCTAGATGTGTTGGACCATAGACTCTGTATGTTGGAAGCAGAAGATCTGTGCTGATGGCTCACCCTCTCCCTGAAAAGCAATTACATACTGTCACAAGGAGGATGTAATTTTAATTAATTCATTCTTTAGCATCTCTTTGGACACGGTGACTTCCCTGGAGGGACAGCATGAACCATTTCCTTGCCAGCTCAGAGCAGGACATTTCTGGGTGAGGGTTTTAGGGTTTTGCTGCTCCACACGTGGCTGGAGGCTCCAGTGCCATACCTGGAGCAAGGGGATGTGGTGCAGAATGCCCCAGTTCTGTGCTCTGAGAATATTGTGTTTCTGATTAGGAGAACCTGGTTATATAATGGCATCATAATCACAAACATACCTGGCTCTGAGCAGAACGGGGCTGGATGATTTATTCATAAGAGTTTCTTCATGCAGAAACTTCTATTTATTCCCTGTTGTAAGGGCAGGAAAATACCAATGGAAGCTGCAGTGGCATGATGCTAATGGGAAGTACGTGGTTCAGTCTTCCCTCTCTTCAGGAATACTGAAGAGTAAATTTTTTTTGTTTTTTATGGAGAAATTCCTGTGCCTTTGTGCTTGGGAGCACAGGCCTTGCTCGGGTTTGCAGAACCCAGCTGCTCTGGGAAGGAGCAGGAGGTGCTGAGGGGCTGCTTGCCCTGCCCAGTCTCTCTCTGCTGGTGGAGGCTGGTGTGGCAAGAGCCTGGCAGAGTGATCAGAAGAAACCCTAAACTTGAAATCCTGGCTGGTTCTTGGTTTGTGATTTTGTTTCTATTTATTTATTTATTTTTATAAACACCTTTTGAGTATCTCCTCCAGTCACAGCTTAGGCTGATGTTTCTCAGCTTGCTGCTTGTTTTTTGACATTTACTTTCTGCAGTAGCAGAAGCCTCGTTGTGTCCTAGTTGGTTATCCAGGGCTGTGATGGGCTGTGGTGGTCTGGGCACGATCAGAAACTTCTGTGAAGCCTCTTTACCCTTCTTGTGCCTCAAAACCTGGTGTCCAGATTGGACCCTGGGGTGTGTTTGGGGTGGCTCTGTCCCAAAGCCTGTGGAGGCTGAGACCCTGCTGAAAGGCTTTGCCTTGACCCCTGTTGCCAATTCCTCCTTGCCCTGGAAAGGGAAGTTTGCCCTGTATGGGAACCCACTCTGAGGACATCCCTGAGGTTTTATGGTGCTCAGCAGGGGCTGGAGTGGGAGCCCAGGGATTCAGTGCTCCCATGGGAGGTTGTTATGGGGAGGAAGTGAAACAAAGTGCAAAGGCAATTTATCTCTGTCCTGGCCATTTGTCTGCTACTCACAACTGGGCCAAACTTCATCCCTGGGTGCTGTGTGCTGGTGAGGAGCCAGGCCAGGAATGGGGCTCAGCCTCCATCACCCCATTCACACACTGTTAATCCCAGTGAGAGAAATTATTTATTTCTGGGAAATGGTGCTGTGGGAATGGTGCAGCCTTTCTCCTTGCTGTGCTCACCCAGAATGAGAGAGTTGGAACTCTGCAATGACCGGGTGGCAGTGAAAACCATGTGGGTCTGTTGTGACACCGAGCTGGCCACTGGGCTTCCACCAGGAGTGCACAGTGCCAGGAAATGTGCTCACTTTGAGTCCCACTCTGTGTGTGGCTGGTCCGTGACAGGTTTGTGTCTTCACCACTTGAGTTTTGTTTCTGTGGTGCCAACCCCGCAGCTGGCGAACCTATGGATGGTTGTATTGAAGGTTGTACACATGGTTGTGTTGATGGTTGTACCAATGGCTGTGTTGGTGTGCTGTGTCTCACAAAGTTGGGCTCCATCTTTTCCATGTTTCTGTGGCCCTGTTTTTGTGGCTCTGTGTGTTCTGTTTCTGGGTCCCATCTCACTGCCCAGTCCATGAGCTGCTATCACAGCAAGGCTCAGCCGTTGCCTTCTGCAGATCAGGTTCCACCCATGCTGGAATAAGTCACCTGGGACTCCATTTTCTTCATGCAGAAAAGCCAGTTCTTTACTCACATGACTCATTTTACCCAGTTTTCACAGACCTCGTGTGCAGCACCAACTGCTAATTGTTCTCTTACTGCTTCAGTTCCTGGTCAGAAGGTGATTTGTGTGTTCGTGCTCAGATTCAGGTGTTTGCATTCTTCCTTTGTGGATTCTCTTGGGACAAGATCTCTTGTTTATACAGGTGCCCCTATTTTTCCCCCCAAGGAATAGACTGTTGTGTTCTCAAACTTTTCATACCCAAGATTGTTTCATATGGGAACTTGCAAGTTGTCTGCAATTAGAAGTGGCAGACTAGCAGAGCAAGGCCTGATCTCATAAGGCCTTTTCTTTTATAACATATTTTACCTGTCTGCAACACTTACACCTTTGGGAAAATCTCACTGTGTTTATTAAGTATATATTTTGGAGAAACAGTTTTAAAAGGAAATAAAAATTAGGTTTTTATCTCATTTTGTAGAATCCCAGAATGGTTTGGGTTGAAAGGGATCAAGGGATGCAACCTGCTCAATCTGGTCACTCATTTCTGTAAATTCATAATTTCTGTAAGTTTCAGCCCATTCTCTCAGAATTGATTCATTGATTTAGGGTATTTTTAGGGTGTTTTGATTCTCTAGAAATTCCCTTTCAGGTCTGATATCCAAGAGCTGGGCTTGCTCTAGGGCCTGGGAAGTCTGTTGTACTCTTAGCTCTGTGCATCTCTTCACCATTCCACAGCCTATGCTTGTAGAATTGGAGTTGGTTTCCTTTTAGAGCCAATAACTGAAAATGATGTTAAAAAGGATCAAAAAAAAAAGCTGATAATTCTGATAGATTTAAAAAATATTGCTTTAACATCTACTGCTCAAATCAAGCAGAGTGCTCTGGTTCGCTTCCAGCAGAGAGACATGAGTGTCGTGTTGGTATTTTTAAAGCTTTATGTGCAAGACATCAGTTGGTGTTGCCAAACTCTGATTTAAATTTATACATCCTGGCTCAGCCTGTTTGTTAAAAAAAAAGAAAAAAAAAACCTCCCCCAGCATAACAAATCCAGTATCTTTTCCTTATTGCAAATTTTCTGGCACCCGATGTCGTGATCTGCACAGTGTAGTTATTGTCTCTTTATCTGATCCATGGACTAATTCAACATTATTGTTTCAATAATATTATTTCAGGCCAGGTAACACACTCAGGTTACCTCTGTGATGACACAAAACATGGCACAGCTTCCAGTGAGTCACAGCTCCACAGTGTGTGCAAATAAATAACAGGAATGGTGAAAAATAACCCGGATCTGTATTTTTAGCAGTCCAGTGTGATGCTGGTGACACATGAGGAGCTGGGGGCAGGAAGGTGCTGGGTGCTGCTGGGTGGGAGCCCCAGGATGTGGCTCAGGGGGTGAGCAGGGACACAGGGAGTCCTTGGCAGCTTTTCCCCTTTTCCATGGAGGTGGGAGAGCTCTGGCTGCCCCCATGTCTGGGGGGACCTTGGGCTGGAGGGGGCTCTGTGCCCACCCATGGCCCTGCTGGGGCTGTTCTGGTGTGGAAAGGAGAAGCAGGAGGGCTGGAAGTGGGTCTGGAGTGCTGGGGCAGGCTCAGTGGGATGGGGCTGGCACAGCCCCTGGGTGTGGTGGGGCTGCTCATCTTGTGCTTGGCTCTCTTCAGTGTGGATGCCCTGTCCCACTGAGGGCTCAGCCCCGGGAAGGAGCAGCCTGACTCCCAGGCTGGTGAATTTTAGGGGTGCAGAGAAGGAGAGGATGGCTCCTGAAGTTCACAGAGCAGGGCACCCCACACTGAGGTGCTGGCTCTTCCCCCTGCAGGGGATTTGAGGGTAATTAATTGAGGAGCCCCTGATGTGCCAGGGCAGAGCAACCCCAGATCACCCTGAGTTCCTTGGCAGGGCTGGAGAGCATCAAATAACCAATTCTGGGCTATTCTCTGCTTGTATTTTTAGAATAATTGCTATAAACATTCTTGGGATTTTTTTTTTAAAAGAACCACAACAGCCATTTATATATTTAACAATATATATTTATATATATATATAATTTCTAGATCAGTACATTCATCAGTACTTGTTTTTCTTCACAAACAGAAGAACTCTTACAATAGTAGACTTTCTAAAATAAATACTATTAAAATAGAGCTTCAAAATAAATATTCTATACAAAGAAAAACCTTCTGTGGTAACTTTTCAGGGTGTACATGTGAGGGGGTGGTGAGAGGAGATGGGGAAATATTTCTCAGGGTGTCTGAGTGTGGGAGGGGAGGGGAATACCCAGTGCTGGGAAGGGTGAGGGCCCATCAGGGTGGCAAAGCCAGTGCCCAGGGAGCACCAGATCTGGGACCTGCTCCTGGCACCTGGTGGGCACAGGGTTGTGGTGACAGGGTGTGACAGGGGACTGGGAATGTGGTGTGGCATTGCCAGCACCCTCAGGTGTCCCCTTCTTGCTGTCTGGGCTGTTGTGTGAGGGCAGGGGCAAGCCCTGCCATGAGCCTGCTGCAGCAATTAGCAGAGCTGCAGCAATTAGCAGAGCTGCAGCAATTAGCAGAGCTGCAGCAATTAGCAGTGCAGGTGCCCTGCCATGCTCCTGCTCCCCCAGAGCGTGGCACCGGTGCCAGGGGCAGCTGCCCTGACCTGCCCTCCTGCCTCTGTCAGCATCCCACCTCAGTGCTGTGGCTGCAGAGGTCTGTGCTCGTTAGCAGCTGTCCCTCATTAGCAGCTGTCCCTCATTAGCAGGGGATCAGCCCTGGGAGGGTGGCAGAGCTGTGGGGCTGTGACAGGGTGGCACAGCACCGTGCCCATGGCACATCTCTGGGGTGGCAGGAGGCCCAAGTACCTTCACAGGGAGTGCGGATGGAGCTGTGGGATGGGGAGGATGGGGAATATGGATTTTACTGGCAGGAGCTGCTCCCTCTGGCACAGCCCTGGCTCGGGCCAAGCCCAGCCCTGCCCCAGCTGCAGACAGGGCTCAGCCCCCCCCTGCCCTGGGCTGGGGCAGAGCCTGGGGGCCGTGCTGGGAGCCAGGGCAGGAGGGAGGGTCACTCTGCTACACTGACCACTGCTCTAACACATCCACAAGGCTTGGCAGGCTCACAGGGCTGAGATATTCAAACAAACCAACAGAGAAATAATTTACAGCTATGTACAGTGAGAGGGAACCCAGCTGGGAGGGCTGGGGTATGTACATGAGTGTAGATTGGCACAGTGGCCACCATTCCAGCAGTGCCTTTGCTCACAAGGGCCATGCAGCCAAGCCATGGGCTCTGCCAGAGGGTTTCAGCACAATTCCCGGGGACAGAGGGTCAGAAAGGCAAAGCAGCCGTGGGTGGAGGCCATTGGGACATGTGTGGTCCCAACAGAGGAGGGCAGCAGGTAAATACCTCTCCTGCTGGCCTTTCCTAGCTTGTTTGTATCTCAGGAAAATGATTTCTCTTGTTAAATACAATATCTTATACATTCGACCAACAGTTCAGCTGGTTTGGGGTTGGTTTTCCTTTTTTCTTTTCCTCTCCAATTTGTGCAAGATAATAAATACAGCTCTGGATCCCCACCTGCCTTCTGGTGCCCACATACAGTTAGCATGAGGCTACCCCACAGGAACTGGTATCTGGTAACAGACATTACTGCCTTTTGTCTGTGATTCAGCATGTACAAGCTAGCAAATGATATAAATAGAAAAGTTGGTTGGTTTTCTTTTTTTTATCTCTGCCATTCAATAAATATCTACAATTCCATTGAGCTAAACCCCAAGTCATCCAGCTGAGCTGAATTGTGAAACCCAAAGACACCAGAGTCCCACCAGGGCGCTCCTGCCAGCCCCTACCCTGGCCAAGGGGATTCCTGGAAATGCTACATGAGCTCTGCCTATTGCTTGTCTAATTAGAGATGACATTTCACTGTCACTGCTGTGCATTTACTGAGGAGATCTCCTCTAATTAAAAACACCAAGAGAGACTAGGTCAGTTTTCTGCATGCAACAAGTACCTACCTACTCATTAGAGTGTTGCATGTCTGGACCAGGATTCTTGTTTAGCACCTTGTGGTTGTCAAGAGAGAGGGGTCACAGCATCCTTGGGGAAGGCAGAACCAGCCCCAGGATGAGGGCATGGACAGAGCCAATATTTGTGTGCTGAAAACCATGGGCCCACTCCTTAACTGCGCTCTCTTCCTTCCCCTGGCTTCCCCTAGTGTGTGTTAACACTAAAATAAACACTAAAAGCATTCTTTACATTTAAAAAGACACTTTTGTACAGAAGAGGCAAAAGTCAAACAGCAGCAATAGGGGTGGGGGAATGTGCTGTACTTCAAGCAAATGCCATTCACCCCCAAGACAAAAACAAATCTCAATATCTAATGAGCAAAGAAGAGCTTGTTCCAGGAGGGGAGGTACTGGATTGAGATCCCTAGAAAAATACATCTATGTGCATCGTACACTTAGGTTTGTGTGACTTCTTACCAGAGCTTAAGAGGAGCAAACCCTGCCCGTCTTCACTTTGTGGCTGGAGTTTCATCCCCTTTGCTCTGCACCAGGAGCGAGCTGGGCTTGGGGGAAAGGGGATCAGCCCCTTCCTCCTGCACAGGGGCTGCTCTGCTGAGGGAAAACTCATATTCCATTGAGTGAAACCTGATGCCACAGATCAGCTTACAGGCAGGAGGACCCGGTGTTGATACAACTGCCTGAACACATCCTGCTGCAGTTCCTCCTGGGAGGAGCAGCCCTGCTACCATCTTGCTTTAGAAAGAGGGTCCAAACCAGTGGGGCCGGGTGGGATATGCCCAAAGGGCAGAAGACCCGTCAACAAATGAAATGTAGCTTCACTTCTGGTCCAAAAATCTTTGAGGGACACAGAAAGATTTTGGGAGACACGTACTTGGTGTGCAACCAGCCCTTGGAGTGGTGTCTAGGAGGGAAGGAGGGTGGAGGGAGTTCCCCCATCACCTTCAACAGGCTGCTGGGAGCGAGCTGGGGTTTGGAAGGAGGCAGGAAGCAAGTAGCCCGCCCTGAATGTGAATTCAAAGCAGCTTTTTGCAGCTGGGAATGGGGACTGGCTGTGAGGCGGTGCCTGCCAAGCGAGCAGTTAATGGTTCCTGTGGTGTGCAGGCCTGGTGAGCAGCCGTCCCTCCGAGCTGGGAGTTTTTCAGCAGCTGTACTTCATGATGTACATGGGTTTGCAGCCTCCACTCTGCATTATTAACATTCCTCCTTTGGCCCCATCTCTTTAAACTGCGACCAGTTCCAAAAACCCTGAATAACCCAAAGTGCTTCAGTTTGTGGAAATAGTTGCTTCCGCTTTCTCCGAAGGCAAGAGGCCGACGCTCTCCTCAGAACACAGGTTATTAAAAAGAGCCAACACCACCCTGCTCCACGGAGCATCCTCCCAACTCCACCATTAAAAGGGCTTTTCTGCCCCTTTGCTCTCGGGCAATGCCTTGCAAATGACACTGTTTGTGTTTTTGCATCTGCACCCGGGCCGGCTCACTCGGTCGTAGCATCTCTGGGACAGCTTGACGCAGCCGGTGGCCGGCAGGTAGCAGAGCAGGCAGGGCAGCACCAGGGACAGGGCGCTCATGAAGGACCAGCGGGCGCAGCAGTTGGACTGGGAGCAGGAGCAGGGCTGGTCGGCGCACGTGCCCTCGTCATCCTCGTTGGTGCAGTGGTAGAAGACGCCCTTGACCAGGCACATGCAGGTGGAGTAGTTGACCAGGTTCTGCGCCGAGCACAGGCACTCCTGGTTGCACACCCAGCACGAGGGCAGAGTCCGGGGCAGGGCACACTCCTTGCACTTGCATTTCCCGCAGGCCTCGCACAGCAGGAAGTGCTTGTCCAGCTCCTGGGACACGGGGCCCTTCAGGTCCAGGGGCTTGCAGTTGATCACCTTGGGCTGGATGCGAACGGCGCGGGGGGACGACTGCTCGGCCACGGGCACCGGGGCCATGTGGTCCAGCAGCCTTTGGTCTGAGGACGTGCTGCTGCTGCTGCTGATGGAGCTGGGGCGCCCGCTGAAGGAGATCCAGGGGTGGGTGACATCCTGCTCGCAGCGCTGCGGGTGCTGGCTGGCCGAGCCCGGCTCGTGGGGGGCTCGGGGACGCTTCTGGGCGGGCGGCTGGGCGGCGCCGGGGTTGTCGGTGTAGTCGTTCTCCAGGTGGGTGCTCTTCATCTGGTCGATGGGCAGGATGGTCAGAGGGTGCTGCAGCCGCCCGTAGGGGATCCGGCTGTCCAGCAAGGGCTGCACCATCACAGAGTTGGGGACAACGGTGATGTTGTGAGGGATCCGGGGCTCCATTGAGAAATCAGTCCGACCGCGGGGGGAAATTCTGTGCTTAAGTGTCCTGGGAGAAGGGAAGGAGAAAGGAAAGGGATGGGGAGAGAGAGCGCATTGTTATTGTGGTATTCTGTAATCCCAGCCCAAAAGGGCTCCTTGCTGAGGCTGGTTGTTGTGCTGAAGGTCTTGTAAGGTAAACTTGTGTGCAAGGGAGGCAGAGCACTCAGGTACAAAGTGCCTCACTCCTCCTTTGCTACCGTGTCCCTCTCCCTGACTGTGGCCATCTAGAGCTCGTCCAGCCCTGGGAGGGCTGCAGGCTCCTGAAGAGCCCACTCATGGTTTTACTGAGGGAAGGCACATCTTGGGGCTACTGGTGTACATTTACATGTGGTTTTGTCAGCAAATTTCCTGAAATGATTTCTCTAAACTTTGGAGCTTTTCCCCAGTTGACCCTATTCCCTAAAAAACCTGATGCAGGATTGTGGTTTGTGGAAGCATTGGCCTGGTACAAAGGTGCTTTTGAGCATGGGGCTGAGCACCTGCCCTTGTTAACCAAGGATCTGCCCATGGGAGGATGGATTGATTTGGGTGAGGAAGTGTCCCCTCTTCATCAGGAGCTGCTGGTTCCAGAGGCTCCTTTATCCCTCCCAGGGGAGGTGGAAGTGCTGGCTCTGCACCTTGTCTGGGGGAAATCCAGGGTGGGAGCCCAGGGTGCACTCCCAGGGGAGCAGCCACAAGGCTCAGACTGGGTCCATCACCTCACACAGGTAATGAGACACTCGTGCAGCCTCTAAGTGCACTAATATTCAGCTGAAGTGCTGTTTACCAGCCGCTCTGGCTGAGCCCTCGGTGCTGCAGTTTCTAATTTCATTGAAAGAGTGCAATTTATCCTGGAGTCAATCCAAAGATTCAGCAGTGGCGTAGGACAAGAAACCACAGGAAGTAACTAAACTTAAATCAAAGAACGGAAACGACTCGGTTCAAATTTAGAAAGTGCACATTGTTTTCTAGTAGATGTGCCATTTCCTCACGGGGTGACCTTTATTCATAAATAATATAATGCTGGAGATCAGTTGAAAGAAGGGGTGAGTAAAGCTTTGGTCGCAGGAGGGGAAAAGCTGCTGGTATCAAGAAAAAGGAAGTAGTGAACAGCTTAAGGCATTGCCAGTTGTTTGTGTTCAACAAATAAATTAACCTTCTCCAGCAGCGTGAAAGATTTGGACTTGGCAGCGCTGGTTTAACAGCTGGGCTCGATGATCCTAAAGGTCTTTTCCAACCCAAATGATTCTGTGATTCTATGACTTTTAATATCACAGCAGTGGGAAAAAGGAAAAAAACTGCACCAGCTACAACCAAATAATGCACAAGAAGTGTGTGTGTGTCAATGTGTGTGCACTGGTGTGAGAGCACATCTCCCCTAAAACAAACACAACACCACAAAATCTGAGCAAGAACTGATTCTGCATCCTTGGGAGAAGCAAGGGAAGCCCATTTTTACCCCCTGAGAAATGCCAGCAGAGTCCACCCTTGTGTTTGGAAATCGTTGCTTTGATGGCTCACTTGGCATTGGGGCTGGAGCAGGGCCAGGACCGGCCGGAGCGTGGGCAGGGCGGCACATGCCGGGCCCGGGCCCCCTCTGTGCCCTGCACCACTCCAGCAGCAAGAAATGCTTTATTAGCAGTAATGATCTTTATTGTCATGCAGCCCTGATGCTGCTGCTCTTCCCCAGTTAAAATTCTCTGCTGGGTCTTAGCCATTCATTTGGATTTTTTTTTATTTCATTATTCATAGCTCATTGACATCCTGACTGGAGGAACAAGAGGGTTTATAAAGCATCTCTTCCTAGTTACTGTATGTAAAAAAACAAAGAGAAGCAATGATTCTGACAACTATGGTGCATGCAGAGGGAAAAGAACTTGATTTTCTTTTGTGCATCAGAATCCAGTGTCATGATATAAAAAGTATTTGCTGCAAGTCAGAGTTTAGCAAAATCATCAGTTCTGTGTCGGCTGTGTGTTACATTTGCAGGGAGACTTTGATTCCACTGGGGTTTTTTGTTGTTTTTTTTTTTCTTTTTTAAGGAGAGAGATGCAGCTGTTTTGGTTGCCAAGAGTAAGTGCAGCAGAGCTGATCTTAGATGGAAGGTAGCTGGAGGAAATGGTGGCAGTGCTGCAGGGTGTTCAGCCTGTCTGCTCCTCCTCACCCTGCCTTCGTGGCCTCTCCAGGGCTCTCTGCCCACTCCCACTCGGTACCAGCTCTCAGGAATCTGCTCTGTTCACCACATTTCCCTGGATCCATGGAGAACCGTTTGTTTTAAGGTTCCCTGTGTGGAGCAGAGCTGCTCAGCCCAGGCAGTGAGCCCTGCCCAGCACCAGCCCTGGTGCTGCCTGTCCCCAGGGTGGCACCGAGGGTGTTCTGCATCACTGCTGGCACTGTGGCAGTCCCTGGAGGTGCCACTCAGGCTTTGCATTAACTCTGCAGTGCCCAGTGTGCTGTGAGCCGGGGTCTGTGATGCCAGCACACAGAAATGGTGACACCAGATGAATCTGGGGAAGGATTAGAGCCAGGACACTCCTCAAACACCCCCGGGCACAGACGGGGTCTCAGCAGGCAGATGTTGAAGATGGCTTATCTGAGATAATGCTAATCAAGATTTCAGTTAATTACCACAGAAAGGAGAGGGACCCTGGACTAGACACCACACGTCAGGAGAGTTAAGGAGAGAAGATTTTCATCCTCTTTTTTCACTGTAGTACAGTTTCAAATTGTCTTTTTAATAGACAGACTATTTCTGCAGGACAAGGGGAAGGGAAGCCTGACATAGTGAACTCAAAGATAGGTGGGCACAGGATCTACTTGGATAAAACCTGTGGAGGGAAAACAGCCAAACAAGACCCAGCTCTGGCCACAGTGTCCCTCTGGCTCCATCAAAATCACCTTTAAACCACCACAGATGTGCACCCTGGCAGGTTTTGGTGCTTGCACATGTGGTCCTTCACTTTCTGCCCTGCCCTCTCTCCCCTGAGCAGGGGGTTTCTGCAGTTCACTGCTCTTAGCAGACAAATGTTCCTGATATTTATGGAATTTTCCAAGGACCATGACTCCATTGCTGCTGCTGGCCTTGTCACCAGAAGTTCCAGCAGTGCAGTGACATTGCTGGTGACAGATCCAGGTCAAACCCCTCGAGTGCAGAATGGGAGTGAGCTGGGTGCTGCTCACCCTGCCAGGAGGCTCCTGCGCCCTGGGCTCTGCCCCAGCACAGCCATGGCCCTGCTCCATGGTGGAGCTGCTCCAGGGTGTGTCTGTGAGCTCTGGGCACTTTCCCTCAGCTGTCTGTGTGTCCCAGGACAGGGCAGGCACACAGAGCTCCACCTGTCCTGCAGAGAGCAGCCCAGCCAAACCCTGCTGGGGCAGGAGGGCAGCCTAAGGCAGAACTGCTCCTGTGGAGTGGCACAGGCTGGGCTGTGCCTGCCTGGACACCTGCAGGGGCCTTGTGACCTCCCTGGAGGCTCCTCCAAGCCACCACAACGGGACCTTTTCTGGTTGATGTGCACCCAGAGGCAGGGCAGCATTTCCTTCAGCTCCCCCAAAACCCAGCACACACGTGGGGTTCGTGCTCACAAGGACAGCACTGCCTTCAGCAGCAACACTGGCACCTTATAAACTGAATTTATAAAGCCTATCCCAGCCAGATCCCAAATCAAAATTCATGTTTGGGGTAACCTGGCAGAACTTTAGACCCTGAAACAGGACAAGAGCTGAGGAGTGCAACCTTAGCTGTCCACTGCACTAATCCTGACTGTAAATTGCATTTCAATTGAGGAAAAAAAGCCATACAGAACACAAAATTAATTAATTTTTGATCACAGGTAATTACAGATCTATTACAGCATTTACACAGGCACAAATTCACTGTACAGATAATTTTCTTAAAGTAGACAACAGGAAGAAAAATTCTTGACTATCTTCTTATACAGGGAGTTTTTCATTCTTTAGAGGCAAACAATGAGGTTCTTTTCAAGGCAGCAAACTCCCATGTAGAAAAAAATTTCTCTTCCCCCATGACTGTACAGTCACTCACCACATACAATTTTCAAGTCAAAATATACTTCCTTCCCAGGGAGTAAAATTGGACTCCAAAGTCAAGTTCATACACGTGTTGCAGTGTTTGTTCCATCTCTTCATCAAGATATGGCCAATTTAAAATTACTGTTGTACTGGTAATTGCAAGTCCTAAAGTTGTAGGAAACCAACTGTTATTGTAAAGTGTTTTGGATTATTTCAGACTCAAAAGTTTTATAGGGTTTTGAAATCAGATGAAACGAAAACAAAAGGCATTTTATGTTTCAGTAGGATTTTGGATTTGCCTACATCATTTTGTCCTTGTAGGCAATTCCATGAGAAAATAAACTTTCAGGATAACTCATTCTCATTAATGTCTTCTGAACAAGCTTTGAAAGAATAAGGTTCTGATATCTTTATTTTCAGAGTGGAGATGGACAACAAATCTTCCAGTAACTGAAAAACAAAATGGGTCTTGACTTAAAAATCCAGAAATATCTAATGTTCATAACTAGCTGAGTCACCCACTGGTTAGAAATTTTAATAAGCTCTTTCTCACATGTTTAACAATATTCTAGATGTTTGTGGTAATAAAAGAATAGCAAGAATAAGGAACTTAAGTCCAGAGGAGGGTACCATGTGGAAGCAATCCTGGGCAACCCAGGACTGCCACATCCCCAGCAGGAGAATGGGAAAAGCTTCCCTGAGCTCCTCCTCTGCAGCCAGCTTCAGGCACAGGGTCCCACAGTTTTGCCCAATCCTTTTTGGACACAAGAAATGTCTAAAGGGAATCCAAATATCACAGAAAACCAACAAGCCCCAAATGTGCTGCTTGGGTGTGATTGCTGAGACACCCCAGGGTGGGCAGGGGAGTGATGCAGCCACCAAACCCCTTCTGTCCTTGTCAGCTTCGTGCTCCAGATCAGGGGCCACTTATCTCTCTCTAATTAATTACACCTTAATTGCACCTCATGAGCAGCCTGTGCCTTCTGTTGTGTCTGACAGCACTGCTGGCAGGAGGAGCCTCAGCAAACCAAGGTTTCTCCTGGGGTTGCTGGCACTGGATTGTCCCCTCCATGTCCTGTGCCATCTCTGGTGGCTCCTTCTGGAGCCCTGGCACATCAGGGAGTGCTGAACCTGCCAGGGGTGCTGTGCTGCCCTTTGCCAGGGCCTGGTGGCCACCTCCAGGACCATTACATGAATTCTATATCTTATAAATGAAAATGGTTACAGTGGTGCTGGGGGCATGGGGAGCACTGTGCACAAAAAGTCACCTTCATATATTAGAATTGTTAGGATTGGAAAAGACCTTTAGGATTGTCAAGTCTGACTGTAAACAGAATAAAGCCAATTTGATGCTTCAACATGAATTTTCAATCACAGGTTTCCAAGAATTTCCCACCTGCTGAAGCATCACAAGCCTCTGTGAAGAGGGGATGGAGAAATTGCCATGGAGTGATGAAAGGCTGAGCCTTGCACTGGGACAGGGTAAGAGCTGAGCTGCTCCTTTGGGGATCTGCTTTGGGTCACACCAGACAACTCTGAATCCTGGCACCTACAGAGGGATCACACCTGCCCTGGGGCACTGATAGACCTGGGCTGGATTAAATGTCAGGAAGAAATTGTTTCCTGTGAGGATGTTGAGCCCTGGCACAGCTGGGGCTGCCCCTGCATCCCTGGCACTGCCCAGGCCAGGCTGGACACTGGGGCTGGGAGCACCTGGGACAGTGGGAGGTGTCCCTGCCTGGCAGGGGTGGGATGGGATGAGCTTTAGGGTCCCTTCCATCCCAAACCATTGTGTGACTCCATTTCCAGTGCAAAAGTTGAATTGGTGTCTGGCAGAGCTGTGACAGTCACTCATTGACACAGAGGCAGCAAGAGTTGCAGTAAATGCACTGCAGAAATTGGTTTATTTTCTTTGCTCTCTGGGACATACGAATTTCTGAAAATACAGTGCAAGAGGAAGAAAACAAGCAAAGCATAGAATATTTAGTCTTAATACAGGAAATGATCATAATTGGAAGCAATATATTGGAAGCAGTGTCATGCCAGGGGTGGGCAGAAACATTTCCAGGGCTGTGCAAGGCAGCAGAGCTCAGCATCGATGGCAACCAGTGCCAAATCTGACCTGTCACCACCAGTCTGTCTCCTCTGGTGGTTTGGTTAAAAAGCATTTTTTGGTTGAAAAGCTCCTCTGGAAGTGCTGGGCAGAGCTGGGCATGAGCATTGGGCAGGGCAGGGTGCTGGGGACAGGGCAGGGTCCCCCCAAGTGATCAAGAAAGGATTTGCTCCCCGAGGCCCAGCAGAGGAGGAGCTGCAGGCAAGGGAACAAATTCTGCCCCTGCCTTTGTTTGGCACTAAGGACCCGCTCCTGCCCAGGCCTGCCACGGTGACAAGGGACACTCTGCTCCTGTGCAAGCCAAAGGGCTCAATTAAAGCTTTTAATGAGGAAGACTACTCTCAGAGGTAGTTAAGGGAGACCTTGCAGCAAGCACATGTTTTTAATGTGGGATTAAGAATAATTCATAAGGTTGGAGTTCGTTAAGGCTGAGCTCGGCTGGCTGGATTTTGAGTCAAGCTGTAAATGCTTCAAAAAAAGGAAAAAAAAAAGCTTTTTCCCCCTAAAGTGTGTATTAATATTAACAAAATATTGACATTCATTCTTTTTGTTCCCCTCCTTAGCAGCCTTATCTAGCTAAGGCCAGCTAGAATCTTCTCTACAAGCCATAAGGCAGGAAAAAAATTAGAAAGCTTATTAGGGAAACCTGCCATTTTTAAAACGAGACACTAAATTCTTGCCAGAGTGTGGAAATTCAGGAGCTGGGAAATGAGACCTGTAGACTTCCAAGAAGCTGTCTCTGTCCAGCTAAAGTCTGTTCCTATGGTGCGAGTGAATAAAGCACATTTTGGCCCACTAGCATTCAGATCTCTGGGGACTTGGATTTCTCAGTCAAAGCCTTTTACTGGACACAAACATTTATTTTAAGGTCAGAAAACTAAGCTCAGATATGATCTATTAAGCTAATGGTACTAAATGATAACCTTATTGGAAGGATTGTAGATTTTCTTGAGGAAATTGCATTGAAAAAGGATTAAAAAAAAACAACACTTGTGCAACTGTTTGCCTGTAAAAACACAGTTTTTACAACTGTGCTGAAGCTGGGAAGTTATATAGCAATATGATGAATGATTTTTTTTCTTTCACATTTAATTTTATGAAAACTGTCAGAACTGGTAATTAATTATTGCTGTAGTGTTGTAAGGGATGTGAATTTTATTTCAGTGAAGTCGGAGAACAGATTTTTTTGGGGGGGGGGGTGGGGGGTAGGAATTGCTTTTTGAGATGTTGCATTCCCCAGTATGGTTTGGGAATTAGTCATGATTCCAGGAAAACAGCTTTTGTTTCGCTGTTTCAGGAGGAGAACAAATAATTTCTCCCCTGCACATACCTCATGGAGAATTTCAAAAGGACTGCAGTATTCAGAAATGGTCCTTTTAATTTTATCATCCCAATACAGAGTCCCTTCCAGCAAGGGAAAACACAGCAGCCCATGGAAAAGGACACATTTATCAACGAGACATCCCCAGTGGGGTTCCAATAACTGAGAACAACCCCTCCTCCTGCTATCATTCATTTTTATATGGACAAGGGGGAAGTCAGTCATCAGGATCATTGTGATTCCGTGCACAAATTGGAGCTTTATCCTTTAACCCAAAATAAAGGCAGAGAGGGGAAGCTGTAATATTGGGAAAGCTGAGTTCCTCTTTACCTAATTAAACTGCAATTTCTTGCCATGCTGTCCCCTTGGCACGGTATGGAGGAAAGGCAGCAGCTGGAGAAGTTGTAAAGAATCTAGAACGTGCCTTTTCCACTCTGGATAATGCAGGGATGCTTTTCCTTTTCTCTTTCGTTCTCTCCTTCACCCTTTAAAGAAAAACTTGGGGCTACAAAAGACTTAAAGGAAGCAATCAGAGCCTTGGTAACTGGAGGTGAAAGAGGGAAGCCTTTTCCCCATGATATTCCTTTGCACTGCCATTTCCAAGGTCTGCATTCCCAGTCCTGCTTTCCTCTAAGACCTTTGTGCCTTTTATATGCCCCTTTCTGCTTTTTCCATTCCCCTCCTGATAATGAATTTTCAGAACATGTCGTCTCCAGGCTTGTCTTTCTCCTGTGACGCCAGGACTGGGACCAGAAAATAAAATCCTGGCTTATCTTTGCTACGCAGTTGGTAGAAAGGAGCAGCCAGCACAGGTTTTTCCTCCATACATAAAATATTTCATGTATTAGATGAAGTTATTCCAGGTACACATTTTTATTACTCATCTAGCCTTTAAAATACAGCATCCATCCAGATTAAAACAAGTGTACAGCAAGACAGGGAAGAACAGTGATGGAATAAGGCACTGAGGCCAAAAAAATGGGAAAAAAAAGCTTGTATGAAATAAAATGCTGAAGAGCAAAGGTCATGCAGGAAAGGTCTGACACACGAGTGGCTGATTTCTGAAGTGTCCTATTATGGAGACAGCTAAAACCTACTTGACACTCACAAGACAGGGCTTTGGAAAAGAGAGGAAATGCGGATAATCCATTCCACAGCAAGAAAGATCCAATTCTGACTTGTCAGCCCAGGTGACCATGTATTTATGCTCCTTTTCGGGGAAGGAAGGAGGGATGAAGGAGAAGACACCCCACCAGCAGAAAAAAAGCCACTTATTCTGCTGTAAAAGCCTGCAAACAAACCCGACCCAAGTGTGCTGAAACCTGCCTGCCATATATGTACAGCAAATGCAGATGTTGATGGGAGAACGCAGAAAAGGGGTATAAATCAGAGACGCAGGGACACAAATGGAAATTCTGCAAGAAACAGGATATTTCTCCAGAATGCCAAGTCTCCTCTAGGCTGGGAAGCACCAGGCAGCTCTCCACTGAACATAATTATAGCTAATCACTGTTCGAAAAGTCATCGCCAGAAATATGCTCCTGATCAGCGATCTGTAAGGAGCAGCCCAACACATCTAGAACGAGCGCAGGATTCTCCCTCGGGGAGCAGGCTTGGCTTTTTCTACTTAAAACATTTTAACAATTGCTCGCAAGCACCGATCTCGTACTTACTTTAAATAATTCAGCTAGGACCATCTCTCCATAGGCGAGTTAATCCCAAAAGCGAGGCGGACGAGGGGGCCGGACCTGGGAGAAGGCTGGCAGGAGCGGCAGGAGCTGCGGGCAGGGACCTGCGAGCGCGGCGCTGTCAGCGGCGGCCGCGGCGCTGCACCCGCCCGCCTGCCTGGGAAAATGGCTATTTTATGAATGGGAGGGCAGCGGCCGCGAGTGCGCATGCGCTGCCGCCCGACTCTATGAATGGGTGGGCACCGCGGCGGCAGCGCGCATGCTCCGCTGCCTTTCATGAATGGGGGCTGGAGGGGAGCGCGGATGCGGCTCCCGGGGTTTTTTTTCCCCTTTTTTTTTTATGAATGAAGGGCAGCGGCAGCTGCGCATGCACCGCGCCCCCCGCCCGGGGCTGGAGGTAACGGCGGGGGTGGGGGGCACCCAAGGCCGGGGGGCACCGCCGAGCCCCCTCCCCTGCGGGCCCGATCCCGGGGAGCAGCCGGGAGGGCGCCCCCGGCCCCTCGGGCATCCCCGGCCGCCGCCCCGGGCGGCCGCACCCCGCCGGGAGCGGGGCGAGGGGCGGCAGCGCGGGCAGCGCCTCTCCCCGGGAGCCTGGAGGGGACAGGGGCACGTTCGGCAGGAGGTTCTGGCGATCCCCGCTTTTGGGGTGTGTGACCACGAGTGAAACGATGGGGATGAAGCGCTCGGCTTCGTTTACCGGTGCTGTGAGTGCGGCTCGTTCCGTTCACCGCAGCATCGTCACACACCCGTGTCCGTCCCCTGTGCTTGGCGCCTGTCGCGGCACCTGGGTGAAAACGCGACAACCCCTCCCCGAGTGATGTATGAGCAACCTGTGGGTTTATTTCATGGCTTTCTCTCCTGAGGTGCAGAGGAGGTGGGGTAGAGCCGCAGGTTCCCCACACCCACCCAGCGCCAGCAGCTGCTCCTGTTTCATGGACGTGAGGCCATGGATGCGCTGCTCAGCTCCGCAGCCCAGCCCGTGTTCAGGTTTTGGGGAGCCTCTCCCAGCTCCGCAGCCCAGCCCGTGTTCAGGTTTTGGGGAGTCTCTCCCAGCTCCGCAGCCCTGCCCGTGTTCGGGTTTTTGGGGAGCCTCTCCCAGCGCTCCGCAGCCCGGTCCAGGGGCTCCCTATCCATCCTTAGCCCGGCGCTGCTGCTCCGTGCGGGGACAGCCCTGCCCGAGCGTGCGCCGGGCTCTGCGCGTCCCCCCGTGCTCAGTTCCGCTCGCCACAGGCCGGGTCTCCGCTGCAGCTGCCGCGGAAGCGGCCGCAGGTGGGGCCTCGGGCCGTGCGGTCCCCCAGGAGCCTCGCAGACAGGTTGCTTTCCTGAAAATGCATTAATGATGTATTTCAATATCTGCGAGGAGTCATCTGCAGAGCACAAAGCAAGGCCCTGCTCATTTCCTGCCGTGTTTATGGCATGTGTATTTCAAAGCTTGCACAACACTGAATAAAACCCCGTTGTTTATTTATTTAGTGCTAATACAAACAATGTATGTTACCGCAGATACAAAACCAAGGAGATTTCTTTTTCCGGGAAGGATTTCTCCCTCCAAGAGCTGTGCTCTGAGCCTGATCGTTTTCTTAGGTGTGTTTGTCTCCGAGGGCAGACGTGTTTCTGAGTGGGAGCCGTATTGTGGGTCATGGGCAAATGCAATTTAACAAGGAAAGGACAGAAGATGGAGGCTCCCTAAAGAACAGCTTTTCCAGAAGGTTGCATAAAATCTTACTGGCCTTCAAATCTGTCAGCTGGGTGCTTTTGAAAATAAATAGGAGGTGGTTGGTAAAAGTGTTGCTTTGTTACTGGTTGTGTTCTTTGCAGTGAAGTACTGCTGGAAGGAGAAGCAGGCAGAGAAATTCGACGTCTGTGATTTTGGAAATTGGCAAATAAAGAGATAATGGAAGAAAATGTGATTTTAAAAAAGCTTGTATAGAAGAAAAGATGAAAAAGACATCTTCGTGCTGTATTTCGTGCTGGAAACCAGCCCGAAGCTGAGAGACTGAAATTCCTGAGCACAAAAAATCTCTGATCCCATCGTTTTACAACACTGGCACAGGATAAATTCTGCACCTTGATTTGAGTGCTGCCAGTGTTCTGTAACGTCGCAGCAGTGGGAGAGTCAAGCGCCTCTGAATTCAAGGCTTTTATCTGTGAATGCCGAGTTCTGTGTTCCGGGCCCGCGGGCACAATGCCCGGGGGAAGTCCTTTGTTCCAGCGCGGAGCATCTCCCTGCGAGCCCCGGCCCCTGCAGAGCTGCTCTCTGCAATCCCACAGCAGCCCCAGGCACTGCCCTGCCAGCCCCTGCCCTCCTGGAGCCCCCCAGCCATAAAACTGGAAAGAGGAAACAAAAATTATTATCCAGGTGTGAAGGAGTGAGGAGGAAATGGGGTCTGGCTGTGTGGCTCTCGGGAGAGAAAAGGGGGAATATTGCTGGTAGGGCTGGGGGTTGATGAAACCTTTTCAGGCAGAGAATTATAAGATTGTAAATCTTGGAGCTAATTCACCTCTTCCTTAAGACGTACTGAAAACATGGTTTGACTAATTCTCCCCTGTGGACAAAGGTGTTTCTTGCTAGATCTTAGCCTGATTGCTCAGGCACTCAAGGCTTGGGTTTGGAATTGTGTGTGGGTTTGGAATTGTGTTTGGATTTGGAATTGTGTGTGCATTTGGAATTGTGTGTGCATTTGGAATTGTGTGTGGATTTGGAATTGTGTGTGGATTTGGAATTGTGTGTGCATTTGCAATTCTGTGTGAATTCCTCCAAGCTGCTGTTCCTGTTGGTACGAGTGGGCTCTGCTCTGGCTGCGGATCAGGATCCAGAAGCTGAGCTGGGGATTATTGAGGCAAAAGCCCGGGGTGAGGGTGGTGGATGCTCTGCACTCTGGAGATTCCTGGCTCCTCCGGATCCCTCTGCAAACAGGGGGAGCTGGAGATGCCTGTGTGCTGGGCTGGGCTGAGCAGGGGAGGGATGGTGTGTCCCCACCTCTGCTGATGCTCTGTCTGCTCCCCAGATCTCCTCATGCTGCTGTGAAGAGCAGGTTGTGCCTGTGGGGAGGAGGCTCCTGGTCGGGAGGGCTCTGTGGCTGCTGCAGTGCCAGGGAGGAGCATTGTGTTATCTTTGTGGGATTCTGGAAGCTGAGGCTTTAAGGGAAATATCACTTATCCCAGGACATGTAATGAGTTTATCCACGTTGGCAGTGCTGCTGATACTGAACTCTGCACTCCTTCCTCGTGCAGGAAATTAATTGCTCGCTCATTTCATGCCCATTTAAACTCTGAAATGGCTGCAGATTTTTTGATCCTGATTTCTTCTCTGGGATGAATTGTGCTGCTGCCACAATTGCTTTGCCTCTGAAGTTCTTTAATTTGGTTCTGGTACATCCTGGGAGCAGGCTGGCAGGGCTGGGTGTGTGTGAGTGCTGGCACTCAGTGCTCTGGGCTCCCCTTGGAGCAGCAGCTCTGGAACGTGGTTCTCCAGCCCTGCTCTGCTGTGTGGGCTGGCAGAGCTCCAGGCAGGGCGTGTGTGTCTTGGCCCAAAGCTGGCGGTTTAAGGAAATGCATGGTTCCTAATCTGCCATCAGAAAAAAGCAAATATGCAGGCAATTTAGGAAAGTGAAAGTGCAACCCCCTGGGGAACGCGGAGCTCAGGCTTCAGAGGCGTTCTGTGCTTGGAGCTGTGTTCTGCCTTCAGTCCTGGCCCACTTGGCATCCTGCTGTCTTTGAGCTGGATCAAGAGCAGATGTGTAGGCTTGATCTGCTGAGGTTTTCGTGCTCCTCCAAATCCTTTCTGGCTGGGTCGGGGCCTTACGGTAACAGGGCTGAGGAAGGAGCTCCTTCCCCGTCTCAGCTGATCCTGCCTGTGGAATTTGCTGATTTGCTGGCAGTGGGTGCAGGTTGTTGTGGAGGAGGTGGTTTGTAACCTTGGCCTGGCCTCTCAGAACCAAAGGATACCCACGTGGGTGGTTTTGCCATCTCTTGGTGACAGAAGGAGAAGAAAAGTTGAAAAATTCCTTCTCATTATTTACTTCACCATAGCCGTGCATGTTATAAGGATGGAAGAAATTTTAGATTAAATTTTCCTATTCAAAATGAAAACTGAGGATTTCAGATCTTATCACCTCTTAGAAATAATTGACAAAACCTGGAAAACTGAATGTTTCCCTTTTAATCCACTGACACAATGTGCTGCTTGCATGGAAATGCATTGCTCCAGAATCCATCTGGGGCAGCATCCCATATTCCTGATTCGTTTGGTGCTTGTGATGCCTCCAGCCATAGGCAGAGTAGGAAGGATGAGTCCTGCTGATAAGCACTGGTGGATTGTGCCAGATATTTGTCATACATAAGTCAGAGCAATTGTTTGGATGTTGCTATAGGAATTCTCCACCCCTCGTGCATTGCAACCAGCAGTTACTGAGCTGCTCTGTCATGGAGACGAGTGAGAGGGGTTTCTGTGGAATCACAGAAGTGTTGGGAAAACAGTGGGATCGTGGGCTCTTGGGCACAGCCTGCAATGGGAACGAGGTGCCAAACAGAAAGCAGGTGCCACAGAAGAGGTGCCACAGAAGAGGTGCCACAGAAGAGGTGCCAGCCGGGAGCCAGCAGTGCCTGCTCAGCTGTGGAGGTGCTGGTGCTGCTCTCACAGGGTGAGATTGGCACAGTCTGGGGGCTGATGGAGCCTGGGGTGCCCTGGGAGACACCACGTCCCAGAGCTTCCCCCTGGATCCCAGCCTGTGTGGGAGTGACAGGAGCCTGGTGCTGTGCCCAGGAAGGGTGGCTGGGTGTCACTGCCTGATTTTGTGTGGGTGGGAGGCACTGCTGGGCTCACCCGTGCAGGGACACTCGGGAAGTGTCCCCAGCTTTGTCTGGCTGCCTTGAGGTGCCCTGGCACGCAGCAGGAGCCTCTCCTGGCAGCCAGGCCCCTGGCACGGGCAGCACGTCCCCTCCTGTTATGAAATCACCTCATAAACTCTGCAAACTGCCCTGGGGCTGACTAAGAATCCTTATCTGTGTTCCCAGTGAAGCTCTCGCCGCTCCTGCGGCACAGATGAAAGGTCTGGGCTTCCTCCTCTCTTATCAGGCACCTGTTGTTGTATCCAGACATTACTCACATCCTTGGAGTCACAGCTTGGTTTGCATAATTAACACCAACTGCTTCGTTTCCTTCCTTCCCTTGCAGTTCTGTGCCCTTACCTGGCTGTGGAGCCTTCGGGGTTATTTTGGGTTTTTACACAAGCAATGGAAATTTGGGAGCAGCAGCTCGGGGAAGATGAGAAGATTTTAGTCAGGTAGAAGGGATGGTCTTCAGTCTTGAACTGGTGCTGCAGCCACAGTCTGTGGTGGGATATTCTGTGCCAATTCTTTATGAGTGGTATAGAAAAGCCTGGAGCAAACTTAAACAGAGGATTGTGCAGCAAATTTGGACTCAGAAAATGGCAAATCACAGAATCCTGGAATGGTTTGGGTGAGGAGGAACCTTAAAGCCCATCTTGTTCCACCCCCTGCCATGGCAGAGACTGTCCCAGGCTCTCCAAGCCCTGTCCAGCCTGGCCTTGGATATATGAAGTATATAAAGGTTTTTTTTTGAGGGTTTGGGTGTTACACTTGTTTATTTTTTGCAATTATATCTGACTTATCTGGCAACTTTAATTCCACTTGAGTGCCCATCTTTTGCTCTTGCTTTTTGGAGTTTTGCTGCTTTGAAGGTGTTTTCTGACTGTTTGCTGTGTGCTGGCTGTGCCATCATCTCACAGGCTGAACTCAGTACATCACATCGATTTGCCTTTCACTGGCATGCAAAATTCCACTGAGATAAATGCAAATTGTGAAGCTGGGACCTGACCAGGGTTGGGATTTGGGGCTGGCCACTCTGCAGACCTGGGCTTTGCACAGGTAGAGCTCCTCAGGCAGAGGGAGAGCAGCTCCAGGCTGGTTGTGATGGATGAGCAGGGCTCTGGGGCTGCTGCCATCCCTGCTGCTGCCCAGCTGGCAGAGCAGCATTGCTCCTTATCAGGCAGAGACTCAGCCTGAGGTTTGGATTTTGCCATCACTGACACTGGACCTGCTGCTCAATCCTCTTGGAAGGGCTGTGGGTTCTTTTCCAACCTGCAGGAATCAGCCTCTTGATTGTATTTCAGGGAGGGAAGTATTCCACCTGTTTTTGATTGACCCGATCATCTCAAGGACCATAAATTGTGAATATGTTCCTGTTTTTTCTGGATATTTATTTACGGTTCAGGTCAATAGTCTCCAGAAACACAATTCTGCTTACAAACTGAATTCCTGGGCTGCATTCCCAGGCATTCCCATGTGACTCGAGCATTTTTAGCAACTAAGTGAACAAATGCAAACATATTTGCAGGGCAGGGGAAGCGCTGCTCTCCACATTCTCTCTGACAGCCTGGGAGCTCTCCCCAGGTGCCCTGGATGTGACAGGGCAGAGGTCCCTGTGGAGCATCCCTGTCTGGGGACCTGCCAGGGTCATCACTTTGGCCATCTGCAGCTCAGGAGTGCAATGGAATGGCCCCTCTGTCCCCTCTGTCCCCCTCTGTCCCCCTCTGTTCCCCTCTGTGCCCTGGCCCATGCCCTGGGTCCCCTGGCAGGGCACAGCCCCTCTCTCAGCTGGGAATTGTCTTTCCTGTGGGATTCTGGGCTCAGGAGAGGTGGAGATCTGGTTTTTAAATGCCAGGGAAGAAGTGGTGCCAGCAGGCAGCACCTGCTGGCTCAGGGCTCTCAGCAGCCATCACTTCACCTGTGAGTAGGAAATGAATTTTCACAGGGAGGAAATGGAGTTCCCTGGCCAACAAAGCAACGTTGTGGAAAAGCCCTGACCTTAAAAGTCCTGCTGACCATGCAGCAGGGCTTCACAGGCCTTCTGGTGTCTGTGCTGCTATAGCAGGTCAGGCTGAGCCTGAAAAATCCAATTTTGGGATTGTTCTCACCCCTGCAGTCCATGGCCAGAGCTACAAATTATTGACAGCAGCCTGAAGAAATGCTGCAGCCATGCCTGAAACCCTCACTAATACCCAGCTATACTTTGGTCAGAAAACCCTCAAATTCCTTCCTAAAAAGCCACCTAACTTTTCTCTGCATAGTGTAATTAATGAACAGCAGAGCAAACACTTAAATATCAACTGATCTTTTGCACACATACCGAAGTGACCAAAAGCAGACAGCAAATGCATCTTTATTTTGGCAGGAACAAGGTCTGCATCCTCCACCTGAGGCAGACAGGGATACTGATGAGTAGCCATGCTGTAATAATGTATCAGCATAAAAACTGAAATAAATTACTGTTATATTCTTGTTTTTCCTTCTTGTGTAGAATTGAACTTTCCCCAAAACCAAATTACATCAAAACAATCTCAGAGGTCTCTTCAATTAAATAATCTAGTCAACTTTCAAACATTTTTTGTGACCAGTTAGTTTTGATTTGCCAGGGAAGGTGTTGGGGCTGTTTCTTTAAAGAGAGCTGGAGTCCTGCAATGCCAGAGGATAAATCCCCAGAGCTGAGGGGGCTTGGATCACCAAGGCACCACCAGTGTCTTTTTCCTCTTGCATTTCTGGTCTGGAGTTTATGAAACTTGGAGCAAAAAGGCACAAGTTGAATCCCAGTGTAGCTGCTGCAGTAGTTAAAGGGATTCCTGGGGAGTAATTTCTGTTCTTTCTGAGGTTTAGGTTTAAAGTGCAAGGACTCCACTCAGAAGATGCTGTGGGCTGCAGTGCCAGGGGCTGTGCTGGTGGGAAACAATTGCCTTGGGGTTTTTGTCCTGTAAAATCACTCTGGATTGTAGCTCTGCTGGCTGCCCAGGGTGGGGATGATTAATGAACTGTGTATTTTATCCAGAGCTCCTCTGGGCCTTGTGACATTGATCTGGTTTGTGTGGCTCCTGTCTCCAGCCCCACACCATCATTTTTAACTGGCTTTGGTTTTTGGGGGATCTGTAACACACATCACAATGGAAATGCTGAAATCTGGCATTTCATTCATGATTTATAACTGCTGAATAAATTCCAAGTGAAAACACTCCTCCAAGCTGAAGTCCCTTCAGGAAAGTGCCATTCCCTGAGGAGCTGCTGTGAGTTTGTTCCAGGCTGAGCTTTGGGGTGGATGCTCCAGGGGGTGATGGAGGCTGTGGGGGCCCTGCTGGAGCTTGTGGGGGGCTTGTACCTCACCCCAGCTGCACAGGGACGAGGGGCTCTGACTGTCCCTGCAAAATCAGCCCTGAAAACCCTTGCAGCTGCAAAATCAGCCCTGAAAACCCTGGCAGCTGCAAAATCAGCCCTGGTAACCCTGGCAGCTGCAGAATCAGCCCTGATAACCCTGGCAGCTGCAAAATCAGCCCTGGTAACCCTGGCAGCTGCAAAACCAGCCCTGATAACCCTGGCAGCTGCAAAACCAGCCCTGATAACCCTGGCAGCTGCAAAATCAGCCCTGAAAACCCTGGCAGCTGCAAAATCAGCCCTGAAAACCCTGGCAGCTGCAAAATCAGCCCTGGTAACCCTGCTTTTCCATCCCTCCTGTGTGCTCCTCCACAGGGTACAGCAGCAGAACAAAATCAACCCAACCCTTCCCTCTTTGAAGTATCACTGGGTATTACAGAGTCACATAATTGTATATAATTACCACATTCTAACACTTAAATATTTTCCTGACTAATTTCCTCCTGTCCCTGCTTTGAAAATACCCAGATTATATCCATTAAAAATTTACAGACTGGAAAATATGCGATTTGAAAGGAAATTTTTTTTTGCACTTAAACCCCACTTTTCTTTGTGGCCTTAACCTGTTGCCTCTGACAGAATTACTGGGGTTTAGTGTTCTGTTGTGGTTTAGTTTTTTCTTTAAAAGCCCCCCAGCCCACAGCCCCTCATGCTGTATATCAGGATGTTATGACAGCTCTGCTGGGCTGAGTCCAGCAGTCAATGCTCTGTCAAAATACCCATCATTTCCTGTAGTTTTGCCTAATTAATGGTGCAGTAATGTGGAAACTTAGAACAGCACCAGAAGGAAAAGTAAATGTTAAATGATTTGCCTTTAATGGATCTCAGAAGCTGTTCTGTTTTTTTTCTTCTTTATTTTTTCTTTGTTCCTCATGAGCTCTTTCTTGGGCACCATTCTCCTCTCTGCTGTTCCTGGTTCCCTTCAGAGTTTTCTTCCTTCCTGTGAGTGGGGGATTTATCAGAGTCAGGGGCTGGCAGCACAGGGGACACTCACAACACCTGGGAGGGGATGCATTTCCTCAGCACCCTAATTAGCCCTGGCTGCTGATGAACAAAAGCAGATAGTATTTGAAATTAATGTGACTCATTCCAGCTCAGCTGATAGCCCCCTTCTGTTCCTGTCCCTCCTAAGCTTTCTGATCTTTGAACAGGGCCCAGGGGGTTTGGGTGAAGCATCTCCAGAGCCCCTGTTCTGGTGGGTGGGGAGGGAGGGGAGGCTGGGTGCTTGGAGCAGGTGGAAAGGTGGGCAAGGAATGACAGGACAAGGGAATTCCCACTGCCAGGGGGCAGGGATGGATGGGATACAGGGAAAAAATCCCTCCCTGTGGGGATGTGAGACCCTGGCACAGGTGCCCAGAGCAGCTGTGGCTGCCCCTGGATCCTGGCAGTGCCCAAAGCCAGGCTGGACACTGGGGCTGGAGCACCTGGGACAGTGGGAGGTGTCCCTGCCATGGCAGGGTGGGGATGGATGAGATTTCAGGACCCTTCCAGCCCAAACCAGTCTGGGATTGTTTTTGATTTATCTTAAAATGGGCAGAAAGCAAAGCACAGCCCATGAGCAGGAGCTCACTGATCAAGGAAAGCTCTGTGCAGCCCAAGGGGGTCCCTGGGCACCTGCAGGGCCACCTTGCCCAGCCCAGGGTGAGGGCACCAGTTGTGCCAGAGCTGTGAGATGCCAGGCTGGGGTGGCTGATCCTGTTTTACGGTGTTTTGGTTCACTGAAAAATATTTTGTTGTGAGGAACTCCAGATGGATGTGAATGTTCTCAGGGTGGAGGGAGAAAGTTAGTCATCGTCCTGGCAGGCAAGAGCCAGCGAGGACAGGCACTGCATGATGCACAGGGCAAAAATAGCCCAAGTTCCAAACGGGATGGGATGTGAGGGCTGAGTTCCTCCAGGGAAAACACTCCCGAGGCCCTGGGCACGTCCTTGCTGGGCCTTGGTGCAAGGCTGAGCAGGGGCTGTGCTCATCTCTGGGACAAATGGAAAATGCTTGGGAAATGGAAAGCTAGGGAGGAGAAACTGGTGGGTGTGAATTATTGGTCGAGAATTTTGGGAATTTTGAGATTTATATTTCAGTCCAGTCTAAAATCCCAGTTTTTCAGTTTTAGGACAAAGTCCTCTGTCTGTCTAATGGATGGGAACACTTCCCAAGACCATCAAGTTTTAATTAACCATCAAGGGTTAATGTTAGAAGGGAAAAGCTCTTTGTACTAATTTTGACCTGTTTATCCTTTGGTTTTGTGAATTTCTTTTCATTAAAGCATGTGTTGAAAGAGACTTGAGATTTCGCCTCAAAACTTGTCTCAGTTATCGAAGTAATTAGAACCAGAATGAAGAAAGTTTGGAAATGACCCTGAATTTTCATAATCAAATCAAATCTTGGCCCCCAGAATTGTCAGGAACGTTAAATTCTTATAGCTGGTCTGCAAATTGATATCCCTGACAGGAGCTTGGCAGCCAGAGGGGCAGGGAATCCTCAAAATTTTTTGTCCTATCTCAACAAGTTCAGTGATATGAGTAATGAAATTATGTGGATTTGTCCTACTTGTCCAACCCTGGGGGTGTTTCAGGCAGGAGGCCCTGGTCCAGCTCTGTGGGCTCTTCTGAAAGGCTCTGGTGTTGGAAGCTCCCAAGGGAAAGGTTTTGCTCTTTTCAGACATTGTAGGGAGATTTGCAGAGCAGTGGAACAGCAGGTTGAATGGAACCCCTGCCTTAGTCCCCTTTTCCTGTATTCCCCATCCCAGGCACTTCACTGCTCCAGCCACAGTTTTTGCTTAAAAATATTCCCTAGAGGGTGTCATGTGTCCCTTTGCTGTCCCAGGCTCTCTGATCAAGCCTGGAGCAGCTTTAGCACCTTTGACAAGTCAGTTTTGCTTTGTCCAGCAGGAAAGCAGTGAGATTATTTAAGGACAGCCCTAAGGAGGGACTGCACGCTCTGCCCATGCCGTGGTGTGTCTCTGTTGGTGCTGGGGTGTTTTTCCCTGCTCCTGTTCCATTGTCCTGGTGCTTTTCAGCAGGAATGGTTTGATGTCAGAGCTGCAGGGTCCCCAGGGTGCCCCTGCTCTGTTGGGTATTTGTGATTGGGGCGTTCCGGACGTGGCTTCTCCCTCCCTGAGGTTTCTGTGCCTCAGGGGTTGGATGGACCGCTCTGATAGAACAGAGTGTATCTCCAGTGGAAGTGTTTTTGTTTTCAAAGGCAAGCAGCACATTGTGGACACATGGAAGTGTGTGGCTTTCAAAAACCCAAGCACTATTTCTGGATGCTTGAGGAGCTGGCGTCGGCCAGTTTGGGGTATTTTTAGCAGCAGAGACTGGACCATTTGGTATGGAGGGATTCAGGTTTGGTGATCTGGAGGCTGGAGATTTCAATTTCAGGTGCTGGCATTTGTTCCTTGGTGATGGAAAAGCCCTGGGCTATTAAAGTCCTGTCTCTCCAGCCCTGGCATAGCAAGTTAAAGCATGCCAGGAGAAATGAGGATCTGATGCCACTCAGACAGGCTCCAGCTATTGCATGGCAAGCTGACCCTGAGCTTGATCTTAGCCCAAAACAAAGTCCAGTCCTTGTCTTTGGCCCTGTCAGTCATTGTGAGCTATGAAAGGGGACTGCTGAGGTTGAAAATCTAGTAAAATGTACTTTCATTAGAATAAAGCAATATTATTAAGATAACTAATGCTGTTATGACTTTAAAGAGAATGTGTGCCAGCAGTTTCTTCATCTGCTTCTCTTTGGACGATCAGCTCACCCTCCTAATTATTGTGTTCCTGTTCTTAGGCATATCAGTAGTGAGAGCATGACAATAGCCTGGGATTTAATGTATGCACAGGTTAAATGAATCCATAATTTCCAGGAGAGCTGTGAATGAGTATCAGAAGCTGAGGAGAGAATTTCCTCCATGTGCTTCAGGAGGACGTGTTGGTCCTGGGTGAGCTGCTGTGGGCACAACGCCGTGTGTGACAATGGGATCCCTGTACAAACAGTGCTGGCTCCTCCACACACACAAAAAAAATGCAGCAAGGAATTTTTAGCACGTTGTCATGCAGCACTCTCTGTTTCCTGGCTTCCACATTCAAGCTGTGTAATAATATTTATATACAAATGCTGACTGTGATTTTCCACCCCGGAAAAAGGAGATGTCATTTGAAAGTGCCGTGTGTGATGTAAAGCAGAGATTTGACTCGCGGCCTTGCATATGGTGTGGGCGTGGATTTTAATTGTTTGAAAAGAGATCATTTCAAAAAATGTAGCAGTCTTGCTACAAAAGCACATTCTCCTGGAGTAAAGGGTCATTTTGCTCTTTACAAGTTGCTTTTGGAAGGGAGCAGAGGGTCCTGCTCTCGCCTTTCCTCGTTCCTACCTTTGGAAACATCCTGGAGAGCAGGAGTCTCTCACTGTGGGGCTGGAGCAGCTCTCAGACCATGCTCAGGGTGGGATCCAGGGCCAGGAGAGCTGCAGTTGTGGCTGGATGTGCCCATGGAATCTGGTTTTCCCCCGGAGATCCATGCTGTTCCATGTCCCTGGAACCAACGCCCGTGTCCTGGTTTTCCTGAGTCAATGATCACACTCAGTCTCTTAAGCTTTTCTGGAGCTGGGATTTATAAACAGTTCCAAGACAAAATCCCTGCTTTTTGGCTCCAGCCAAGGAAACTGTTCTGATATCTTGCCAGTTGCCAGCACATTTCTAATCCTGGTGTCCTGGGGCCTTGGTTTTCATGTTGAAATCTCTGCTCCTACCAGGCTCTTGGTGGACTGAACACACAGAAAATAACAACTGCTGGGCTGGGATGTGTTTGTTAATCTTCTGATCCACACTTGACCAAAGAAGGTTTGATCATGGCTTTGTTTTATCCTGCTACAGTGACAGAACCCAGATGTAAGGATCCTAAATCTTCAGTGTTCCTGGTTTTCTCCTTCCTAAACCCTTGGAAACCAGGGCTGTCACTCTGGCTGTGCAGCTCCTGGTCTGGCAGGGTCCTACACCTCTCTGTCTCTTAATCTTGGGGCCATTGGGCTACAGGTGTACCTGTGCCCAACTGCATTTTTAGATAACCTTGACAACAAACCAGAGGGCTCCAGAGAAAAATAAATTGTGGAATAAACAATAGGTGGCATAAAACTCATGGGAGACTCTCACAGCAAAGATGCTGCAGCTGAAGTTTGGTTGGCAATTGTATTACATTTTTGAAGGTTGCTTGATCCTGATTCCTTTTGAATGGCATTTCTGGAAGAAAAAATATAAATATTTTTATGTGCTAAGTTCAGCAGAGATTAAGGGAAGCACTCCTCTGGATCCACATCCCTGAAATGCTCCTCAGGACAGTCAGGGCAGTTTGTTGGTGTTGGGTTGGGTTCTGTCAGCAGGGTCTGAGCAGCAAAGCCAGGCCTGCCCAGGAGAGGTCCAGGGCTCTGCCCAGGATGGGAGCTCCTTGGTGGCTGTGTTCCATGGATGCTGCTCCTGTGGGGATCCTGTTCCAGGAGCTGTGTTCCTGCAGTGGTGTCTGTGCAGTGCCCAGGGCAGCAGGGCCATAGCCTGTGTCAAACACTCTGCAGCTGGTGTGGAGTTTGTGGTGGTGCCTGCCAGCTCTGCCTCCTGGCTCTTTGCTCCCCTGTTTCCCCACTGAGTTACTGGGGAGCTGCACAGAGCTTTCCCCAGGTGCCCCCATGAGGAGGTTTATTCACTGCCAGTTGCACTGAGCTCTATCTCCAGTGGGATTTGTGTGCATTTTGGGCTGCAGCAGCTGCCAGGGAGGGGGATCCTGGCTCTGCACAGGCAGAGTGACACAGCTTCAAACCCCTGGGCTGGAAAGGACAGTGAGAGCCAGCATTTCCTCCCCTAAAGCATTCAAAAGCAGTTTTAAATCGGATTAGGATTTAACAATCACTTCATGGTTTACTCACTGCAGGGAGGATCAAAGCCCAGGGAGGACTCTTCAGCTGTTTGCTTTTCCTTTATGTAGAAACTTCACCATGGCTGCCCTTAAACCCCCACTAAACACAATAAAACAACTCCCTTCTCAGAAAAGCAAATTACTTAACCACAGCCTAAAATAAGGTGTTCATTATCTGGTGACACTTTTTTTTTCTTTATTTGCTATTTTACTAAGCTCCCATTCTGAGGCAGTGCAGGGAGCAGGTCTGCATTCCCAGCTCCAGCTGGACTGATCCTGGGAGAGCCCAAAGCTGGAATATGGTAAATTTAAAAAATAAATTAATAAAATAATTTAAAAATAAATATTACCTTGATGTGCTGTGTCACCGTGCCTGGGCAAAAAAGGTTCAGCATTTACTCTGTGGGATAAAGGTGTGTTGTGTCAGGGAAACAGGGACTGCACAGATGCTGTAGGGAATTCTCCTTGCAATTTGGTGGAAATGTTTTTAAAATCTGAGAGATCTGTGTGCATTTTCCTGCTCAAGATGATCAGAGGTTCATCCTGGACAGACCTAAGCAGCAAGGTTTAAAAAATAGTGGTAATAGGAGAGGGGAAGATAATTTTGTGGCTAAAATAGATCACGTCTGTCCCTCTGGCTTCTTCCTATTGCTGTAATACAGATTTGTGTTGTATTTGTATCTGAAAGTGACACATTTGTAGAAGTGGCACTTGAGGACATTTTTAGTGCTGGTTTAATGGTTGGATTTGATTTTGGAGACCTTTCCCAACCTAAAGAGCTCCTGATCCTGGGGCAGCTCAGAGAGCTGCACCCTGGGGTGCTGAGCCAGGGATGCCCATGATTTATCTGGAGGCTAATTCCTCTTTTCTCCTCCCCATGTAATGTGGTTTAGCTCAGAAAGGGAACTAAATGCAGAATGAGGATTAAACTGTGTAAGCCTGATGGATGTTTTGTAGGTGATGCTTTGCAGAAAATCATTATTTTGAAATGTTGGAATAGAAAAGAACATTTCAGGCTTTTCAGACATAACATGTTTTGGAGAAGAAGCTTGGAACAGATGTACCCATAGTTTATTCCATTTATCATATTAAAAATAAAGAAAAGACAATTTCAGCTCATTTACTGCTTTATTAGTTCAAACAAACAGCTTTTCTAATCAATGTGTATGGCAAGCACAATGCTTTCATAATTGGCAGTGGTGGCTCCAAATGAATGGTTCTGTCCTTGTTTGTGGTCTGTAACAAGTCACAGTTAATACATTGGTCTAACCCAGCCTTATCTCGTGTTCATTTCTGCACAGGAAAAGTTACAACCTTATTTTTAAATTTTAAAACATTTGAGGGTTGATTTTCCCCCCATCCTTTTGAGAAAGTGCAGTTGGAAATGAGGAGAACTGCACAGGGAGCAGTCCCAAGGAGAATGGCTCAGCTGTGTCTAGAGGAGTCTTTTGCTCTTATTTATCTGGAGGTATTTATTGATTTTACCTTCCTTTGCAAAAATACTGATTTAATTTATGAGGTGATAGAAGAGGCTGGGAGAATCATTTTACTTAGAAGAGAGCAGAATTGTCCAACTAATTGCCCAGGAAAAAGAGAAAAGATCTGCTGATCTCCCCCTGCAGATGTTTCTCATCTGGAATACAGACCAATTCCAGACATTTATTTTTTTGATTACTGTTTATTTTGATGCTTTATTACACGGTCATTGCCAGGAAGGAAATGGTGCTCAGAAATCCAGCAAGATGTTTTTTTCTACTTTGGTGCTATTTATTCAGTAACAATTTGGGGTTTAACCCCTTTCTCCCCTTTTCTTTGTCTGATTGTGAGTCCTCACTCCCATCCTTCACTGGGAACAACAAAACACGCTGGTCCTGGGCTGAGCCCCATCCTGGCTGGTTTTAAACTCCCTGAAATTTCATTAATGCTCATTTCCAGATTGTAACTAATAAGAACCTGTTGGCTTTTTTTGCCACCTAGTGCTTCTGTCCCTGCATTACTGTGGAGGGCTGTGTGTGAGGAGCCAGGAGCCCTGTGCTGCTGCAGCTCCTCGGCCAAACGCCCTCCTGGTTTGTCAGAGGAGTTTCCTTGCACGAGTGGAACAAACTCCAGCCTTGCCTGGTTTGTTTGAGAGCCACCAAAGGCTGAGGAAAACCTTCTGTGTGCTGAGTGGGAGAAAACAGGGAGCACCTCCTGCTTCTGCTCTGACTTTAAACCTGGTGATGTTCCTGCTGGCAGGTGCTGGGCTTGCTGATGCTCTGTGATTCTGACAGGATGGTGCACGTTCCCCCTGTGGACAGAGCCTCAGAGCTGATGGCTGGGCAGACAGAGCACCTCTGTCCTCTGGGCTGGCAGCAGTGATGCTCCAACACCCCTAAGCTGTGCTTCCATAAGATTAAAAATGGCTGGAAAATCAAATATATGCAAAGCCAACAATCCCAAGACACTTTATTTGTTCAGATTTCTCCTGTAGCTGTTGGTGTGCCAAATCTGCCTCAGGCACTTGCACTTACACCCACAGGTACGTGTGATCTGTAACTTCAGGTGATGCTGTGCAGGATGGCTGGCCATGGGCTAGCCCTGGGTCCAAACTGGGCATTTGCAAGAGCCCCAGCTGGGTTTGGGGCTGTGTTCATGCTGAGGGATGTGCAGCCCCCCTTTCCCTGTGCAGGCTCTGCCTTGAGCAAACCCCAGAGCACAATGGAGCCGTTCTGCTCCACACGGGAGCAGGAAGGTGGGCGGATTAGGAAATATTTTATATTGGGGGTTTTCTTTCCACTGAGCCATGTCACATTCAAGTCCCACCATTGCTTTATGGCCACTCTGTGCCTGTCCCACTCTGCGAGGAGCAGACCTGCTGCTGTCCATCTGTCCATGTGTTTGTGATGTTTCCATGTGTCTGTCCGTGTGTCTGTCTGTGTGTCCATCCATGTGTCCAAGGCAGGGCTCTGCTCATGCTTGCAGTCACCAGGGGCAGAGCTTGGCAAGGTCTGCAGTGCCCATGGCTGTGGGACACAGCAGCACTGACAGGCTCCTGCAGTGGGTGATATATTGCCCTTTGGTTCCTGGTGATGGCATCCAGACCTCCCAACCTTTCATAATCCACAAATGGAAAAGTGGCACTTAAAATGAATTTATTCAGGTGGGAGCGCTGTAAAACATGAAAATAAGGCTTTTGACTTGCTGCACCTACACTTGAGTGTCAATGAAAAGCTTTTTATTTGGTTTTAGAGCCAGACTTGCAGAAGTCAATGTGCCTTGTGGTCTGGCCCTGTGTATTACAGGAGCCAGACTGGAGCAGGGCATGGGCAGTGAGGAGGGGACTGGGAGTGAAGCTGCCCAGTGAGAGACCAGCAAACCTTTGAGCATCACAGAGGGCAGAGTTTGCCTGGGGAAGGCTGAAAATGGGAGGGGAGAGATGAGCGAGACAAAACCCCAAATGAGATTCCTTTGGGATCAATAAGTCAGTCAGTATTTGCATGCCGTGGTTTTTGTCCCTGCTTTGCACAGTGGGATCTCTGGGTGCTCCCTGGCTGCTGCCTCCCTGCTGGGCAGCACGGGAGCATCTCCTGCCAGCTCTGTTCAACCCCAGGGGCTGTGGGAGGACAGGAGGGAGCAGGGGATGGTGCTGGAGGAGCAGCAGCGAGCAGGCGCCGCTGGCCTTTGACCATTATTTGATTTGCCACTGTCCTCAAACACAAGGTCATTTACAGCCTGCCGGGGCTGCCAGAGCAGGAAGTTACCTTGTGAAGGAAGGAACCAGCCCATGCTGTCTAAATATTGTCAATTGTGTGCTGAATGGAGGCCACAGCCTGAGGAACCTCAATAGTAGCTCTTTGTGTCCCCGGCTGCCTCCTGCCAAAGTACTTTCCATAATTAGGAGTAAAACATATTTACATTCCTGCCGTGCTCGGGGCCGGCACACACCTGTACGTGTGTGGGTGTTCATGTATGGGGTGCAAGCATTTATATTCCTGTGCTTTTAGAGTGAGTACTCCTGCCTGGAGTCGTGGGAATGGTGCAGCAACCAGTGGAGGTAACTGGGATGTGTGGGACAGTCAGGGGTTGTAATGGTGAGAGAAGGAGAAATCCAATGGGTTCCCCCTGTGCCAAGCAGGAGCATGATCCCCATATAGAGAGATACTGTATTTGTCTGAATCGGAAGGTCTGGGCTGAATGCTCCCTTTTAAAATTCATTGACGTTTGCATGGAAACCAGAAAAATGGGCTTAAGTCAAGAATGCAATAACCTCACTCCAAACTGCTCTCCATGGCAGGCACTCATCCGCTTCCAGCCGTTCTGCTCGCGGGAAGATGAATGGAGGGGAGGAATCCTGGGCAGGGCTGCACGGGAGCGGGCTCACAGCACTGGGTGATGCTCAGCAGCTTTTCCAGGCACGTTTCTCCCCCTCCCTCCACGATAAATCGCAGCCAGACATTGATTAGTTCAGTTTGGGGAAAAGGAGTCGTGCAGGACAACTGGAGACTTGAGCAGGGATTCCTGAGCCCAGGCCAAGGCAGAGCGGGGCGGTCACGTGGAGCTGGCACCGTGCCTGCTTCCAGCTGCTGGGGTTCATTAGGAGACAGCCAAAACACATTAATTAGTCTTCTAACATAACTCTCCTGTGCAGGCACTGCTATGGCTTCCACAGGGGCAGAGGAGATGGTCTGTGCATGGTGACAGTGATGGAACCTCTGTGTCAACACGTGTGCCCTGCCTGAGGCCTCCAGGGATCCTCCTGGGTGGTGGGACCATGCTGGGGACACCAGGGGACAGGAGGCAGCCTGGTTTAGGTTTGGGCTTTCCCCAGGCTCAGTGTGCCTTCAGAGCCAGGGCTGCTCTTGGGAGCAAAGCTGCCCAGTGAGAGACCAGCAAACCTTTGAGCACCTCAGAGGGCAGAGTTTGCCTGGGGAAGGCTGAAAATGGGAGGGGAGAGATGGACAAGACAAAGATGAGCGAGGTGGGGATCGGTCTCCTCTCCCGAGAACAGGTGACAGGACAAAAAGAAACAGCCTCAAGTTGCACCAAGGGAGGTTTGGGTTGGATATTGGGGAAAGTTTCTTCCCTGACAGAAGAGTGGAGTGCCCATTCCCAGAGGAATTTAACATGTGCATGTGGCATTTGGGGACAGGGTTTAGAGGTGGCATTGGCAGTGCTGGGGAACACTTGGACTCGATGATCTTAGAGGGCTTTTCCAACCTGAATAATTCTGTGATTTCTTCTATGGTCTTATTTCTATGTGAAGTCTCCTCTGACAAATGTCCCCAACAGTGATTTCAGACAAACACCCTGAAATGGCTACATCAGTGCTCCTCTTGCAGGGCAGTCAGAAGAGACACCCACAAATGTGCCCAGGTAATCCCTGCTCCTGCTGCAAAACCACGTGTAAAAATTCTGCAGAAATCCAAGGAAAAAGCTGTGCTCAGTCTAATCAGGAGTTTACCTTTTCTCCAGAAGCTTTCTGAGCTTTTAGGCTCTTAATGGAAACACCAGTGCTCACACTTGGAGGGCAGGCTGGAAAGTTTGCGTGGGCCTGTGTGTGTGCCAGGAGTCAATTTTTGTCCATCAGAAGCCTCTTTCCATTCTGCTTTTGTCAGACTTTGCCTCCGTAAAGGGAAATTTGGACTTTCCATGTCAAAGCCCTCTGCAAATGTTACCCAAGGCCTCTCATCAGTGCTGCAGTTTGTACAGGAACAGCTCCCAGTGCTTGCCCAGGAGTGGGGAAGGCAGTTCTAACACTCCTGCCCTTTGAGGGAAATGTCTGTTATTTGGGATTTTTCATTCTTTCCTCCCTCAGCGCTCAGCATTTCGGATGCAGGCTCATGCTCCTGCTCTATTTAACAGCCTGTTTTTCCTCTAACCACTTCCAGCTCCAAAACCTCTCCACATCTCCTCAATGTAAATACACTTAACTTGCCCAGAGCGGGCTGGGGAGACAGTGGTGACCTTCAGCTGAGAGCAGAGCATTTCAGTTTGACCTACTTTGCTGCAGAGTGGGTTTGGCCATGGCTGGGCTGCTCTCTGCTCCCTGCCCTCCTCTTGGGGAAGGTCCCTGGGGAGATGTCCCTGTGGGTGGGAGAGCAGGGCTGAAGGAGATGGAAACTCCAGGCCCTGAGCTGAGGTGATGTTTGGGTAGCTGGGTGCTGGGCTTCTCCCTAGTGCCAGCTTTTATATCTGCAGCTTTAGATGTTTGATTGTGCCTTTAAAACATCTGCCACAGGTCAGTAACACAAAATGCCCATCACAAATTACTCGTTTTTCATTCACTGCCCCATTTTTTCCCCTTTGCTTGCTTTCCCCAAGGCTGGTTGTGTGAAGGGAGCAGCTGCAGGAGGAGCCAGGCTGCTGTGGCTCTTCCCAAGGCTCCTTGGCTGCCCCAAGAACAGCCATGGTGGCCTTGGCAGGTCTCCCTTGTCCACTGGGCAATGCCAGTGCAGCTGTGGCTTTGCCTGGGTGGCACGGGGTGCTCAGAGAAGCTGTGGCTGCCCCATCCCTGGCAGTGTCCAAGGCCAGGCTGGAGTAACTTGGGCTGGTGGAAGGTGTCCCTGCACACCAGGATTACTCAGCTCTTTAGATTTTGCCATTTTCTGCAGTACTGGTGTCTCAGGAGGGCTGTGGGGTGGTCCCTCTGGAAGGACAATTGCCTTTTGTTAGGGGACATGTGTCTTTAAAACCAAGTTTTCTCCTTATCTCAAGCTTAAAGTGCAAAATTCCCAGGTTGGAAGCAAGTTAAAATTTCCTGTTCCAGCTACATCTGCATTCAGTCTTGGAAGCAGATTCTTGGCTGTAATTCTAGAAAATAATAAAAAAAAAAGAATATAAATTGATATTGCAGGTAAGAAGGAGCAGCTGAGGAAAAGATCCTTTCAGAAGCACTTCAAGCAGTTTTCAGGATAATTTTCACTTATTTCTGAATAATTCCTACCACTGGTCACCCAATAAAAATAACAAACCCAAAGTCAGCCCCATGTCCCTGCTGATAAACACCGTGGACTTGCTCACAGCTTATCTAATGCCTGAACATCTGTTCCTCCCTAGGTTCCCTTGGATGAGTTCATGCAATTCCCTATGCAAAGGTTAAACAAAGTTGAGAGGCTCCAGGCAGTGGCTCTGTGCCACGGGGCCTGTGCTGCACAAACTGCTTCCCTGTGAAATGTCCCATCCGAGCTCAGGGGGGGAAGAGTCCCCCAGGCCAAGGCTGGGCTGCAGCAGGGCTGGACTCCATGCTCTGAAGGCTTTTCCAGCCTTGCTGATCCTGGGATTCTGAGCTTTCCAGAGACTCCAGCATGGAAAGGTGCTTGGGGTGGGCACTCTCCCTGGCTCTGGGGAGGTGGAGCTGAGCTCTGCACCTGCCTCCTCCTGCCTGGGCCATGGCACCATGGCATCAGGGCACCATGGCATCAGGGCACCATTGCATCATGGCATCCTGGCACCATGGCATCATGGCACCGTGCTTCCTCTTGCCCAGGCCATGGCATCATGGCACCATGGCATCATGGCATCATGGCATCATGGCACCATGGCATCCTGGCATCATGGCATCATGGCAGCATGGTATCATGGCACCATGGCATCATGGCATCATGGCAGCATGGCACCATGGCACCATTGCATCACGGCCTCATGGCACCATGGCATCAGGGCACTATGGCATCACTGCATCATGCCTCCTCCTGCCTGGGCAGTGCCCTCAGCTTCCCATGGAATGGACTTGGGAGCTGAGGGCCTGCTCTTGGTGGTTTGTGTGCATGGAATTATTTACATTTTTACATTTTTAAGTATTTAATAGGGTTATATTTACATTTGTGATTATTTAATACTGTTTTCTGTCCTGGGCAGCAGGACCTTTTATGGCTGGACAGGTGGGGAGGGCAGCAGGGTGATGGCAGCACCAACTCCTGGAGCTGCTGGGTTGGGCTGAGCCCTGGGTTGGGCGCCAGAGATGCTCCAGTGACACAGACAGGGCTCTTCCCACGGGGATGTCACCCAGGCCTGGGATTGTCACACAGCTGTTACCTGGTGGTGACACCAGGGTGGCCTTTGGGATGAAGGATCTCCAGCTGCTGCCCCTCTCCTCCATCCTCATCCTCCCCCTGGGGCTGTAACCACAGCAGGTCCCTGCAGCCCGGGATCCCCCTGGGGCTGTGCCATGCCCAGGAGCTGTTCCCAAACTCCACAGCCCCACTTTTACCTCTGTGCCCTTTCCCTCCTGTCTCGGCTTTCAGCTCCTCTGGCTCCACATCCTGCGGGGCTGCACTTCACACACGGAGCAGGAGCATCAAAGAGGAGATGCTGAATAAAGCCCCCACTTTATGACATCTCTTCAAAGTGCCTTTTTAAGAGTTCAAAGGACACGAGGAAAGGAGGGGATCCAAATCAAAGGAAGATTGGGGGGAGGGAAATTAAAGCCTCAGAGGAACTTTATGGCAAGTTTTCTGTAACACTTTCAATGCCAAAATCACAAGTGTTGCCAGCACTGCCTCTCCCCTGGCCATCAGATTTCCTGTTTACCTGCACTGGTTTCAGAGCAGCTCTGGGCAGCTTCAGCCCCCCACACAGGCACCGGGCACCCACAATTTCACTTTTTCATTCATTTTTTTGTAAGGACAAAACTTGCCATCCTGCTCCTTCAGGCCAAGGGGGAGATGTTTGTTCTGAACTGCCTGGAAGTCCTGGGGCTGTCAGCAGAGCTCACCTTCAATGACAATCTTCTTTTTTTGTTTTCAGGAAATGCATCTCACTCTTCTCTTTCTGTCTTCTACTGCAGGACCTTCATTTTATCCATGTTTGGGAATTTCCATTACTGCTGGGGGAAAAGGACTTCTGAGTGAAGATTGGGATGTGACTTGGAGCAAGACAAGAGAAGCAAAGCCTCTGTGTGAACATCACAGGTAACATCTGCAGACTCTGCTTTGCAGGGCAGAAACCCAAATCAGTGAGGTATAAAGTACTTAATATTCACTTAGTTGTCATAATATTATCAGTTTCCTGTCTGTTTTTAAACAGAATAGAAGAAAAAGGTGATGTACAAAGCAAGGAAAAGAAATCAGGCTGGTTTCAAACCCTTTGTAGTGCTGGGCTGAGGTGAGCTGGAGCCACATCCCTGAGAGGGGAGCAGGGATGAAGCTGGAAAGGCCTGGGATGCACATTATGCCAATGTGGGGAGCTTTCAGACTTGTCTTTAAATGGAAAGACTGAGAAGACAAATTGATTATCTGAGAAAAGAAAGTGGGTGTTGGTGGAGGGAGGGAAGGCTCAGGTCAGAGGAGCTGTGGAGTTTCCTTGGGGCTCCTTGAGCTGTGCAGGAGCAGCCTGTGGCTCCAGTTTGGTGCTCCCATGTTTAAACCATCAGTTAACAAATGCATTTCCTGCATAGGGGGGACTGCTTCTTCATCCCACTGCTTTTCCAGAATGCACACTGTGTGTTCCTGCAGGAATTCTCCTGCCCAGGTGAGCTCACCTGCACCAAGTGCTTTTCCCATGGGTGCTTTCCAGGACTGCTGCTCAGGGAATGGCACAAAGCTGCTGCTGAACTCCCTCCTCATTAATTCATTCTCCTGGTTTTGTTATACTGAACTACACACCTTGCACTCTGTGCTCTGCTTTAAACAGGCACCCAAAATAGTCTGGAGTAGTGCAAATATGGAGATAAAACTCAGTGCTGGGCTGTGGTGGAGGTCTGGTGCTGTGCTGTGTGGGTGGTGGTCTGGAGGACAACTACTGCCAAAAAACCAAATTAATATGCTTGTTTTTCACCCAGAGAGGTCCCAGTTTCACTAATTATCACTGCAAAGGACACCTCAAGGTGAACATCAGTAAGTGTTTCATATATCTCAGCAAAAAGGTAGTTTCATTCACTGGTAACTGTAAGGCAGCAGGTGGGCTGCAGCATGGCCTTTGTTCCAGGTCTGTGCTGGGTCTCACTTTTATTTTATTTTATTTTATTTTATTTTATTTTATTTTATTTTATTTTATTTTATTTTATTTTATTTTATTTTAATTTAATTTATTTTATTATTATTATTTTAAGATATTTATTTTAAGATATTTTATTTTATTTTATTTTATTTTATTTTATTTTATTTTATTTTATTTTATTTTATTTTATTTTATAATTTTATTTTGTCAGTGCTGCTAAGAGATGATTCCCCCTGAAAGATGCAGGACCTACACAGATGCAAACTGGCAGAGGAGGGAGGGAGGCTTCCTGAAACGCAAAGGGAAATGAAAATGTGTTTGGGAATCCTCAGCCAGCTGCACACAGGCACTCCCAGAAAAGCAGTGCTGGGCACAGGGTATGGCATTTCCCAGGAAGGTCCTGGAGTGTGGCACCTCCTGGCACTGCTTGCAGTGTCCTTTCCTATGAAACTGGTTTTTTGTGCTTTTCATGGGCTGCAAATGGCTATGCACATTCCTAAATATTTTCCTACTTCCCTTTTCGGATATCCAACATTATGCATTATTTTCTGATACTTACCAAACCCGGGAAATCTGTTTTCCATCTCACTTCAGCCGAGGTTTTCTTTTTAACCAGTCCTTCCCAGTATTTTCCTTTAACACTTCTGGTTTGCTGAGTGAACTTTGCAGTGTGAGGGTAAATGAAAGTGAAAATGTATTGCTTGTCACACACTGGCTGTTTAGAGTGGGTTTGGGGTTTTTTTCTCCCCCTCTGGGTTTGAAGAGGGAGATATAAATCATTGATTTAAAACCAAGGTAATTTAACAAGATTACAGGAGAGGGAAAATCCACTTCCTACCCAGAGTAGCAGACTCTTAGGTCTCTCCACCTCCACAAGCCATACGCATCCTCCGAGCTGCCCAAGATCCTCTTTTGTGTTCTTCTGGCAGGACTGTGGTGTAATAATTGGAGTCCATATGCAAAGCTTTCTTGGTGGGTCTTTTAATTACTCTGTAATTGGTCAGAGAGCTGCCATCCCTCAGCCCCAGCCTCCTCTGTGTGTGTGGAAGGTCCCAGAGCTGAAGGGATGCTCACAGCTCAGAGTCCCAGCTCAGAGGGATGTGATCAGGGGTTGCCTTTTTGTGCCATCTCCCTTTGTAACCAACAGGAGCAGTCTGCGCTTCCCTTGCTGGGGTGAATCTTGGCATGGGGGGAGCAGAGAGATTTGTGCCATCTCCCTTTGTAACCAGCATGACCAAGCTGTGCTTCCCTTGCTGGGATGAAGCTGTAGGATGGGGAGCAGCCTTTTTGTGACATCTCCCTTTGTAACCAACATGACCAAACTGTGCTTTCCTTGTTGGGCTGAAGCTCCAGAATGGGGAGCAGCCTTTTTGTGACATCTCCCTTTGTAACCAACACAAGCAAGCTGTGCTTTCCTTGTTGGGCTGAACCTCTAGAATGGGGAGCAGCATTTTTGTGCCATTTCCCTTTGTAACCAGCACATCAAGCTGTGCTTTCCTTGCTGGGGTGAATCTTGGCATGGGGGAGCAGAGGGGTTTGTGCTGCAGCAGCGTGGGGGGGGATGCTGGGTCCCAAGGGCTCTGCATTGGAGCAGAGGAGTGCAGAGAGGGATGTGAAGGGAATGCTCATGCCTGACTGGAGTTCTGCTTTCCAGTCGTGGGAAGCCTTTGTGCTGACCCCAGCTCCCCCTGGGGTAGCATAGCAGAGCTCCTCACTCAGAGCACTGCACCCCTAAAACTCAGGCATCAGCTGGGCTTAGTGATCTCATCCAAACTCACCTGGTCCTTGCCATGATGTTCCTCCTTTCCTGAGGGGTGGTGGCTCCCAGGTTACCCAGGGCAGGATGCAGAGGCTGTGTCTGTGTTTGAGGCCAAATACTGAGTTCTAGAAACAGGTACAGCCCCAGCTTTCAGTGGCACTGCCACACCTGAGCAGGTATCACACTAAATACCCTCAAAATAACAGATATCCTGCTCTTGTTATTCCCATTCTCATTGGGAGTCAGGACTCCCACCAGGCACAGGGACTGGAATCAACAGATCTCTTTAATAGATGTAGCAAACCACACATAATCCTTTGATTCTGGGAGCTGGAGCTCCAGCCCAGCTCCTGTAACACAAACATGGGTGTCTCTTGGGTTGTCAGTGCAGCAGGAACATGTCACCAGAAGAGGTGTCCTGGAGCCTGCCCTGTTCCTGCTGGCAGGACAGGCTTCCAGTAATGAATTTCCAATGAAACGT